>CM037840.1:18269414-18734876 GCA_021234535.1 Stichopus chloronotus | reverse complement strand
AATGGTAATGATAATGTTAATTATCTTGATAGTTAAATGCATTAGGTTGATGCTTGGATGGTTATGATGACAGGAGAATATAGATCGTGGTAGTGGCAGGGGGTATTGAAAAGGTAACGAAGGAATGGTGATTGCTATGTGGGTAATGATGATAGCAGGATGGATAAAGGGGGTGATGATAGTGTAAGTGATGACAATGATAACGTAGATGACGAAATGGTGATGGCGACGTAGCTCAGTAACGATGGAAGAATGATGGTTTGTGATGAAGCCAGAATATATGATCATCATGATGAAGATGATGACGCCGATGGTGATCAATATGATGATGATGATGATGATGATGATGATGATGATGATGATGATGATGATGATGATGATGATGATGATGATGATGATGATGAATATGACTATGATATGTTGTCCATCATTATGATCCTTGGATCAGTGAAGCTGATGTTATGGTAGACTGGTTAACCTGTAATGGGGAACGGGGGGGGGGGGTGAGAGGACGTAGCTAATGGAGTAAATGATGCGTTGTCGAATTATTACAGACGGATTTGTGAGATTGATGTTCGGTTTGGTAAAGGTGATGGTGAATGGTAGGAGCTGTGAGGAAAAACAGCGTATATATTAAAGAAGAGCGGTAAGTAAAGTTGGTAAGGTGGGTAATCGTGGACGATGAGAATGGTTGTAGGGTGGAACAATAATAGTAGGATTGTTGTTGGTAATGATACATGACTGAAAGTATCGTTCAAGATTTACTCAAGTAAATCTTTAAAAAATATTGATAATGGTTCAAAGTGGTATAGTTTTAGTGCAAAGTATAGTATTACTTCGTAAATAGGCAGTATTCAGAGTGACAATTCAGTATAGCGTAAAGACAAGTATTTTTGACACAGAACGAGAGATTATTCAATACAAGGAAAGACAGTGTCCTTCTTTTAATAAAATAACTTTATTTATATACATATTATACATCCAGTCTTTGTTGCTTAAGAATATTTTGTTTACCCAAACGTCCAACATTTCAAATGATGCATCTGTGTAACTCATCCTATGCAGAATGTTTTGAAAAGATGAAAGGTGTTTACTGAGAGCCTAAAAGGATGAACAATTATTGAAGCTATTTTCCTTGTATGTTGCATGTTGTTGTACTGTAAATCCTCTATTTGTCTTCAATTAAATTTGTTTGGAATCAGTTATGAGGGAATTAATTTAACTGACTAGGAAAAGTATTTACTAACGTCACAAACGGATGGCACTCTGTAATGTTAGTCTTTGAGCTTATGCTTTGATCGTAACATTAAATCCGGTAAGTGTATCACTGAATATTACACTTAATAACTAATGACCTTGGAACTAAACAAAATATCAAATATCGACAAATTATCTGCCCATCTGGATGATAATGAAATATCATATAAATACAACACGGACTACTGAAACAATGCAGTAGCATTAGTATCATGTGTACAAATAAAAGAAGAAACACAGATTGTTTCTTGTTCACGTTTTGTTAAAAACTTAGTCTGCGCACTGACATCAGCGATACATCAGTTCTAATTGTACTCTCTTGCTTAGCACTCATTTTTGGATTACGATAACATATCGTAATCTAATGCAGCCATACTCTCTTTTTTCGATTTTCTTATATTAAGCTCTTTTTTGAGTGCACGAAGCTTTAATCACTCCCTTGCCAAATACGCCGTGGAAACATAGACCATCTATTTCTCAACTTGTGTTTCATACTGGTGTCAACTGGTGTTTCTGAAGAATACGTGAAACTTGTTTCCCAAATTAAGTTCAATAAAGGGATAACAAATATTGGAAAGTAAGTAAATGCTGGTGTTCGATTTTTGAACTTTTAGTACGAGTCCGGCGGATTCATACAACTACTTACGTGACGTGATCTTAAATCTAAAAGACAATCGACAACGCCTTGTCGATCATACGAAGTACGACGCATATGTAACATGCACAGACTCTGTGTATCGAGTAAGATACGTCTAACTTTTACGTACACACGGGTAGTCATCCTGCAAAGGTTTTCAATATTTTGGTTATATCTTGAGCAGTACTCTTGCAGGATTACATAATTCCAAAATGTGGGGTACAAAAAGGAAATTTACTACAGACCAGTGCGACGGTCGGTAATTATTTTCATTAGGCCTTTTACTGCTCACGACATTGCTTTTGCTCATTTTGCGATATCAGATAGGTTAGCCTATAAAGGATAAACTTAGTCACTGTTTGGCTGTATCAAACGT
Source organism: Stichopus chloronotus (assembly GCA_021234535.1). Taxonomy (NCBI): domain Eukaryota; kingdom Metazoa; phylum Echinodermata; class Holothuroidea; order Aspidochirotida; family Stichopodidae; genus Stichopus; species Stichopus chloronotus. The sequence goes on along the minus strand of CM037840.1, from coordinate 18,732,606 downwards.
AACGTTAGGGCAAGTAATGCACAAGACCTAATGAATGGGCCCGGATCTGTTCGAGAAGCACAAGTAGACTGGTGTTTTAAGAAGGGGTATTATTTGAAGGTTTCTGTCATTGGAAGGTTATGGATTTTGACAAACTTGAGCTACAGTATTTTAAGGTAGCCTACCGTTTGACGTAGTTCTAATAGGTCTTAATATGATACTACGCTAATCACGAGCCTTGTAATTCCAACAATTGAAGCTGCAGCCTTCGATTTATTTGCCTCAGTCAGATGAATCAGAATCTCATCTGTATGATGGAAAATATCCATTGAAACCATCTTTTTTTTTTTTTTTATTTAGGTAAATATCGCACTAATCAGTACAAATCTAATCGCTCACAGTTAGCTGTGTCTGGTGTAACGAAAATGAAACTGTCATTATAGCAAGAGCGCCGTTTTGTTTTGAAAATTAGTAGAGCAAACTATGGATTCGCGCGGATCGTACCAGAATTTTTTTTTTTTTTTTGATGCACAATCCAGATTGCCAGAAATTACATTCCCCAGACAAAATTATGATAAAAAATGGGTCCTTCTTGTAATATTTCACGATTTTAAATGTTTCATACAAAATACTAATAAGACAAGGATTAGAATAAGAGTTACTGTGATAAATTTAGGATAAATTCATCAAATACAAATATTATAATAAACGATATAAAACAAGGAATTAGTCCATCGTCAGCTTCCTGCACCGCCCTTTGAGCACCGCAGTTGGGCGTGGGGTCCCATTAATATGTGCTGAGAGCTACATGCAAGTTGACGCAACAACAACAACAACAGCAACAACAATAACAATAACAACAACAACAACAACAACAACAACAACAACAGAATACACAAACAAGACTGAACAGGGAGTCCTTCATGCCCTCCTGGTTCGACCTCTGGGTTCTGCATTAGCTTTCAGACAAACAGGAAACAATAGATAAACAAAGCAGATGAAATGAAATATTGTGCTGGAGAAATGCGAACAGGGTCAACTAGAGGTATGATGAGCAGCACCAGTCATTGGAGTGCAAAATCAGCCAGTGGAAGGGGAGGAATAGGCAAGTGTAAACTTTAGAAAACCGGTACGAAAGTGAATAAATATTGCTAATCCTGTCTAAAAGTTTAGAGACCAGTTAGGAGTGGCTATCTTACCATCAGGACTTCCATTTAACGTCCTCGTCTGAGGGACCACGCAGGTAGACGCAACATTTTGGAAACTTTTTATTTTCCGTTTTCATAAATGTTAATTGCAGCATTCTCAAACAACCCCTATCCATTTATATAGTTTAACTTTTTTGTATTTGAGACGTGCATTAAATATTTGCTAGCTCATGGACTACATTCGGGGAACCCATTCAACCCAATAATATCTTGCTTATTTTGATAATGCCTAAAGGGTACTTGAGATCTTTACGACTAACGTGGTATAGCAGAATATCATGGATATAGTCGGACTTCCAAAATTCACTCAAAAGATAATGGATACATGGTATACCATGGTCCACCTTTGAATTTTTTTAGGGATGTGTCCCCGTGTCCCTGCGGAAACGGTGAACTTGCATTACAATACTGTTTCATAAGGAATAACGCTTAGTAGCCTTGAAGGTATCGATCGGCTCTTACTTCACCTTATGTATACAATACATTTTACCGTTAAACTGTTACGGTATGTAAAATTATGCCACTCATAAAGATATCTAATAATTATACAACAAACATTCAGTAATATTAAAGTATTAAATGGGTTTGAATAAGTTTTTACTGTTTGATTGGACAAAGTGTTGTTATATACCTTTTTCTATTTTTTGTAGTAATATTTGTAGTATTAATTTCAAATCGTAAAATACTTTCCTTTTTGATTTTAGAATTGTGACGAGTATGGCAACCTTCCAGGAGAAGAGGTAAGAAATGCATGTTGAACAATACCAAAGTACCACTAAAGGGGAATGTATATGATTTGGTTATATCGTATTGTGTTTTCCATTCAATTTCTTGTTTTTATTTTAGAGAAATGTTCTTTACGTAATTTACAACATTTGTCGCAATACCTATTTACACAAAAACTCTACATAGTCTCAACAAGTACTCGAAACTCATGTAAAATTCATGAAACATTCAGCAATGCCCATCGTTAAATTCTAAAATAAATTCTGATCATATCTATACGTGACATTATTGCATCACAGGAAAAGAAATTAGAGAGAATTAAGTAATTATTAGAAAAATGAAATTCGATGCCTGTAGCTATATTATTGACAAATAGCTGCTGTATACCTGTTAAGGATGTCTACGAGGAAAAGGATGTGCTAATATAGCCTGGAGTGATACATTTATATGAACCTTTGATATCTGCTTCATTTGAACCAATAAATGGTTGCATCAATGTTAGTTACAATCCTTGATTTTTAGTGTTGAATAATCGAGAAGGAACATTATACTGAAGTTACATTGAACGGAGACCCTACAATTGAACAGCACGGAACTCTGACCTTCCTGATGAGTTGTTAATACACAAATTGTTGCAGTAAAATAAAAAATAAAAAAAATATGTGAACAATTTGAATGAGCACCGTTAATTGATATCACATAGTCGGTGGTTTTGAAAGGTTGCTGAAATAATTACTCCTAGGAATATGTGAGCTTAATATTTGACTTGATCCTTAAATGTAAGGTTGAACTCAGAAATGTTCATTACAAAGAAGACAATGAACAATGACATGAACTTGTCTTACTGAAACTGAAATTTTCCACCGAGTTTGAGAAGCTACTAAATGTATTGATTTGGTCTGTTACTATCAGAAATAGCATAACCTGTAAGTAAAGCATAGCCAAGATCGAAATCTCACATAAAGCCACGAACAACTGTTCGACTTACGAACAGATGAAACCGGTAAATTTTTGGACAATATATCAAAGAAACATTATTCGACCGGCATGTACAGTAGTCTGTGTCATGATGGGTGATCGATAAAGAACGTGTGAGTGCTGACACATTTATGAGAATTGTGAGCTGAGATGGGATCCATAATAAATTATTTCTTCTTATCAATCAGTTCACACTTTCCTTGCAAAACCTATTATATAAAATTTGAAATTCGAAGTTAAAATGAAATTTGGCATTTACAAATATGCCAGAAGTAGGTGAGGTTTGGAGAGAGAGAGAGATTGAGAGGTGGAGAAAGAAGGCGCTGGTGTTATAACGAACTAAGATAAAAGTTCATAAATCTAGCCGTGCAGGTTGCCGTACACTTGTCGTAACATGTAGCGACATATTGATTTGAAACTGGATGTAGAGGAATTACTTTATCAACGGTACTTATGATAAGAAATGTAGATAACTTGTATATATGCATTATGTTCCCAAAACTTATTAAGCTACGACAGGCAACAATTAGTTGTTTAAGGTGGTAGTATACAATTTGATATCATTCCTTGTTGATTATCATTGGACTTTGAAGAAAAGGAAAACATCAAATATACTTCTTGTGTAAAACAATTAGAAACATCATCTGGAGGAAACAAATACGTTAATTCCTAAGAAAAAAATAGTTACTATTGTAGCACACACAGATACTTGTATGAACGTACAGATACGTCAGTTACTTTAAAATTCGTTTGATCAATTGTCAACTGACTACAATTATTATGAATTGAATCGACGGCATCGGGTGTAGTTTCGAGATCAAGAACAATGCATGTCATCGGCAAACGAGAGGAAGACACTGTGATAACATGTTTTTCATTATCATTTATCTAAATTATATTTTAATATGATTAAGGGACTCTTAGGAAGACCTATCACTACCACAAAGACTTTCGATCGTAAACTAAGATTTTATAAGCTATCTGTGCATGCACGAGTAAATAATCAGCGGCATAGCAATGTATCCGAGTCAATCAATATGATGGTGATGACTACAATCATCATTCTATATGATGATCGTAACAATAGCAGTCATGTGATGATAGTAGAATAGGTAATAGTAATGATAATGTAAGTAATAATGGTAATAATATGCATTAGGTTGATGCTTGAATGGGTAATGATGTCAGGTTAATATAGGTAATGATAATGACAGGGAGTGATGAAAAGGTAACAAGCTAACGGTGATTGCGATGTTGGTAATGGTGATAACAGGATGGATAAAGGTGATAATAGTGAATATGATGACAATGATAACGTAGATGATAAAATGATGATGGCGACGTAGCTCAGTAGTGATGGCATAATGATGGTTCTGAAGAAGCTAGAATGGATGATGGTGATGATGATGATGATGATAATGATAATGATAATGTTGATGAAGATGGTGATGATGATGATGATGGTGATGATGATGGTGATGAGGATGATGATGGTGATGATGATGACGACGACGACGATAATGATGATGATGATAGTGTATGCAATGACAATGATAACGTAGATGATGAAATGGTGATGGCGGCGTAGCTCAGTAATGGCATAATAATGGTTTGTGATGAAAAAGAACATATGATTATCATGATGAAGATGATGACGCCGATGGTGATGATGATGATGGTTACGATATGTTGTTTATCATTAGGATCATTGGATCTCTGAAGCTGATGGTAAAACGGGTAATGGTAGACTGGGCAACCAGGAGTGGGGAAGGGGAGCTGATGAAGAAAATTATACGCTATGGAATTATTACAGACAGATGTGTGTGATTGATGGTTGTTTGGTAAAGGTGATGGTAGAATGGATATCCATGATGTCATCTGGATGTTGAGCAGATTTAAACCAACGCTCAAGGGGAATGTATTTGGTTTGATTTATATTATATTTTTTTATTCAGTTTTTAGTTTTGAGTATCAAGAAATGTTCTTTACGTAATATTAACGTTTGTTAAATAAATAATCACAATTTTATCAGATACTCTTTGGTAGGGATTGCATTTAAGATGTCCTTTACTGAAGCATACCAGTGAATAGCCATCTTTCATCAACTTCAAAAGACGGCGAATCTTATGTCAGATTGTGGATAACGTTATCTGATAAACAACCAAAGAAAATCATGATAACTCTGAAATGCCAAGTAGACTTTTTCGTATCTCAGATAAAGAACCACGATAGCATGAAAGTGTGAAAAAAAAAAAAAAAAAGAGTTGAAATTTTTTATAGCTCAGACTATCACATATTATGACTTCAGAATATGCCAAATATTCCACTAGCTGGAATCTTAGGTAACCTAATTGGGTGGAAAATTTCTCAAAAGCGGGTATGGAGATACACTTCCTCACTTAAGTATTTACAAAACTTTAAGTTAATTGGTTATGCTGGAAGTAAAAATTTTGAGGCAAAATTGGCGTTTTTCTTTAAAAATCAGCAAATTTCACTCTCTTTAGCACAAAAGTGATATACCTTGAATATTTCATTCTCATGTAAGTTTTCCAAAATGTTGCATTAAATGCTCAAATACTTCTCAAGATATGCTGGAAGTAGCAATTTGGGAGCAAAATTGGGTTTTTTTTTCTGAAAAATCAGCAAATTTGATTCGATTTACCATTACAGTAACAATTGTGTTAAACAATCAGTTCTCAGGTAAGCACTTACAAAACTGTAAATTAATTGATCTAATAGTTCCCAAGATATGCTGGAAATACAAATTTTAGGGCAAAATGTGCTTTTTTCTAAAAAATCAGCAAATTTCACTCTTTTTACTACAAAAGTGGTATACCTTGAATATTTCACTTTCAAGATATGCAGTTTCAAGATATGCTGTAAAAAGCAACTTTGGGGCAAAAATTGCTTTTTTTTCCCAAAAAAATCAGCAAATTTCACTCGATTTACAATACAACTAATACATCTTGGACATATTGGCATAATGCACAACCTTACCAAGTTTAAACTTCATCACTCATATACTTTTCAAACTATTCTGGAAAAACCACAATTTGGACAGGTCCGGACGCACACACACACACGCACACGCACACACAGACAGACACACACGCACACGCATTGGCACGGACACGTTTTCATTTATACCACCCAGCAGGACCTTCCTGTACCCATGGTCACTCTACCATGGGGTACCGCTGGTGTGTCGCTACTCACCCACTCCAAGCTTTTCCATGGCAACCGTTTTCCCATGCACATTACAATATATTACTAGCCAAGTGACTACAATCTCATCTACCTTCTATAGGGCGATGAAATAAAAACTAATCTAATAATAAATCAAAATAAAAGTTCTCGAAAATAATTGATCACAGCAAATGCAAAAGTTGCATCATATTTTGAAGGCGCTTACTTGGTAGTTGAAAATGTCTCGAAAGCAAAACAACTGTTATCATTAGAAAGTAAAAGTTTTATTAGCTTTTCATGAAATGACAACAGCATAAAGATGAATCCAAATTATTACCATTTTTCCATAAAATCTTTGTTATCTTTAATTAAGAAATTACAGACATAAGATCCTATTATAAAATGGATGCATGCAGTTCAAGTACACCACTGAAGTGCCGTTTTCTGTCATCTGAAGCTTTTGCAAAGTCCAAAATTTCTTGTACTCTTAGTGCAAATCAATGGTGGCGCTCCTCTTAGATAAGAACCCCACCAGTTAGTTACAGACAATTAGTTGCGGTCAACTGCGGTGATCAAAAAGTATTTCCAAAGAACTAAAAAAAGTAATAAAAAGGAGGCGTAGCTTTTATGATCCTTGTGTCACCTTGGAAACATTGATTTGTATTACCAATTTTAACAAACCGATTTGTCTTTTCGCTCGAAATGAGGAAAAGCACATATGATATCCCTAATTCAAAGCTGATTACATGCAGTTCAAGTACACAAGAGAAGTGAGGTTTTCTGCCTTTTGGAGCTTTTGAAAAACCAACTTTTTCTTGTACTCTCTGTGCAAACTAATGGTGGCGCGCTGCTTAGATATAGCAATCCCGTTAGTTCATAACAAACATAATTTGATCAAACAATCTCTGCTTCTGCCCAATTTGTCACCAGTACCCCCAACTGTGCTCAACAAAGTGTTGTTTGTCAAGGACTAGAAAATACCAAACAAAGTACATAAAATTAAGGAGTATGAGTAGCTTACTATAATTCTTTTATCGTCTTAGAAACATTGAACTGTATTACCAATTTTAATTATATATATATATATATACATATATATATATATATATTATATAATGTTGTTGTAGGCAACTCCGTTTTCCGAAGGTTTAACGAAAAACGAAAACTCGTTTTGAAACTGCGAAAAGAACATAATTATGCATACCGCCGATTAAATTCTCACATCCCGTCAGGTGAATTTGGGGGAGGGTGTGGTCCCTCTGTTACAAACTATGAAGAGGAAAATATTTTGATGGAACATCTCCAGGTAGATGGAGATGGTGCATAATTAACTGCAAACCACAACATGGAAATAAAACAGAAGATGATATTCACGTAAGAGAGATAAATTCACCACAGGTTAACCTCTCTATTCTTTCCCTCCCCTGCATGAATCCGTATTTTACAAGCTAAGGAACTAAAGAAAAAACAATGAGTCAAAGATAATTCATGTTACTAACGCAATAACAAAGAAAATTTATTTCAATTAGTTGTAATTCCCCATGATGGGTTCTCATCCTCATCCAAGGGAATCATGTGATGATGAAAAATTAAAGCTATGCAAAGACTACCAAGACTTACTGGAATGATGTACACCAAATTTTCGTTCCATTGTTAAACTGGTATTTTAATTTAATTTAAGGTAAGCTTTAATGTAATCACAACACTGAACGAACATAAAAAATAGGAATATTTTCCCTTTACCGGCATCTTAGTAGGGCGTTCGGTTACGTTATACATACTTTTTTTTAAAGAAATTGATCACTTTAAAATGGTACGTTTGTGCAATGGAGAACTTGTGATATCACCCTTACGATACGACGTGAATATCCTTTGTATATATTTCTTCATAATCTTGACTGTTATTGAGAAAAAAACAATAGAAAAAGTATTTGACCTAAAATTCAACAGTATTTTAAGGTAAAAATACAACGTATTCTAATATACAGTTTTACTGACTGCCACGTTTCAACGTTACACAAGGGTTGCATTTTCAAAGTAAAACTAATACGCCTTGTAATATTATGGCAAAGCTATGTGCATTTTTTGTAACCTTGTAACAAAATCCTTATTGCAGATTGAAGGACGTCAATGTAGAATGCCATTTCCTTTTAATATAAATATATTTAATTGTATTTATTGAGTTATACTTATATTTTATACTTAAATCTTATAACTTATAAGTTATACTTATATTTTTTTGTACTGTTGCCTTCTTCCTATTTAATTGTTAGTCTACCGACGAGGAAGACATGGGCGCCCACCGACTAACAACAAGTTCTGTTCCTCCAACGGTGAGTGTAAAAGGCATTGAGCATTATTGAAGTCACAATTTCTTATTAGTCCTAGAATGTGATACTTCAGTGTCGGTAGGAATAAAAGCGAAAAGGCTACGTGAAACATTTTACCAAGAACGGCATTCTTAAACATACATATATCCAATTAAATATCATGTATTGTTTTTTTTTTTTTTTTTGTTTAAGAACACTGATGAAGGAGACGTGCAAACTCACCAACAAGCAACAAGTTCCGCTCCTTCTGCGGTGAGTGCAAGGGAATGGATTATCGCTATAATAACATTCTTGTAACTGTAACGATGCTACCTCTTAAATTTAGCGTGGTTGTAATATGACTAGCGTGTCTTTTGTACCAGCAAAGTTGCAGTATTGCCAATTTAGTAATCAGTGTGACATCTATAGTAGATAATTTCTAGTCCATACATGGCATGGTAAATGGATATTTTATTTCAAGGTGTCATAAACTAATTGTCTTTCCAGCTCAAATTTAAGGTAGCATGATAAGGTAAACATTCGTTATATAGCACCATCATCTTTTCATGACCATAGCCAACAGAGTTGAGGCGACTCAAAAGTCACGATGCACCTCATTGGGTACAACTCAGCACCATGCATAAACTCTTTAGACTGTACATGTATCAAATTACATTTAGAATTATTAACACTAGATATATTGCTGTGGTTTTGACAGGTCTTAGGTAGTGGACACATATGACATTCAGAGGTCTGTCACGATGTTTCACCGCAATTATTACAAGATACTTCCCATTTCAGAGAAGGGAACCCTAGTTGCCATATCCTCTAAAGACTCTCAAATTTCACCCCAGAGAGTAAACTTCTCTCTAACAGCAGCAGCACCAGGATTTCAAAAGGGGGGGGGGGGGGTTCAAATTGAAGGCAAAGGAAAATGTAGGAGGGCAAAAAAAATCGCGAGTTTTTGCAGGTTGGGTCAAAGAAACCGCCATAGGGCCCATATTTTCCCTTATTGGTATCTCAGTGGCACGTTCAGAAGAGTTGTATTTTTTTTTTTTAAGAAATTAATTATTTTAAAAATGGTGCATTGTTTAGATGGAGAATTTGTGATATCACCCAGGCGCTACTTCGCGAATATCCTTTACATATATTTCTTGATAATTTTGACTGTATGACGTAAAAGTGCAATAAATTAAAGGATGTGACCTCAATTTCCACAATATTTTAACGTAAAAATACAACGTAATCTAATCTACATTTTTAATGACTGTCAAGTCTTAGCGTTACATGTGAATTTCATTTTCAAAGTAAAACAGATACTCCTTGTAATAACCTGGCACCGCTCCGTTTTTTTTTTCTGTGACCTTGTCGCAATATCGGTATTTCAGATTGAATGACGTCAATGTTGAATGCCACTATAATTTTTTCTTTTAAATATAAATATATTTAATTGCATTAAGTGAGTATTTTTTTTTTGCTATAATATTGTTGCCTTTTTTATATTCACTTATTAGTCTACCAATGAAGAAGACGAAGAGGACTCTTATCGACTATCAACATGTTCTGTTGTTTCAACGGTGAGTGTAAAAGGAATTAAGCCCTACTGAAGTCACCTTTTCTTATCTGTCTCCGAATGGGATTCTTCAGTATCGGTAGGGATAAATGTGAAAATGCTACAGAATCATTTACGAAGAACAACATTCCTAAACATACATTTGTTCAATTACATGTTTTGTAGTTTCTCTACGATAATACCATTTGGTTTGTTTGTTTGTTTGTTTGTTTGTTTGTTTGTTTGTTTGTTTGTTTGTTTGTTTGTTTGTTTGTTTTAGGACACTGATGAGGGAGACGTGCAAACTTACCAACAAGCCACAAATGCGGCTCCTTCTGCGGTGAGTTAAGAGAATGGATTATCGCTATGGTAACATTCTTGTAACTGTAACGATACTGCCTCTTAAATTTAGCGTGGTTGTAAGATGACCAGCGTGTCTTTTGTACCAGCAAAGTTGCAGTATTGCCAATTTAGTAATTAGTGTGACATCTATAGTTGATATATTCTAGTCCGTACATGGCATGGTTAATGGATATTTCATTTCAAGGTGTCATAAACTAACTGTCTTTCCAGCTCAAATTTAAGGTAGTTTTATAATGTAAACATTCCTTATATAACACCATCATCTTTTCATGACCATAGCCAACAGAGTTGAGGCGACTCAAAAGTCACGATGCACCTCATTGGGTACTACTCAGCACCATGCATAAACTCTTTAGACTGTACATGTATCAAATTACATTTAGAATTATTAACACTAGATATATTGCGGTGGTTTTGACAGGTCTTAGGTAGTGGACACATATGACATTCAGAGGTCTGTCTCGCTGTTTCACCGCAATTATTACAAGATACTTCCCATTTCAGAGAGAGAACCCTAGTTGCCATATCCTCTAAAGACTCTCAAATCTCATCCCAGAGAGTAAAATTCTCTCTAACAGCAGCAGGACCAGGATTTCAAAAGGGGGGGGGGGTTCAAATTGAAGGCAAAATATATATATATGAATATAATTATAATTATAAATATATATAATTATATTCATATTGTGGTATGTATAACGTAACCTAGTTAACACTCTTTACCACAGTATACTGTGTAACTATAAAATGGGAGAAAAAATCATAGATGACATATATGAAGGAGGTACAAAGAAAAAAGACCATACTAAAAAGGAAATATTAACTTTTTTATTTGCAGTCTGAAGCACCACCACGACCATCACGGAAAGGCAAGAAAACGTGTGCAGTATCTTGATATGAATATGCATAAGGGGTACTCTTTTAACGCGGATAGAGCACTAACACTTATCTTGATTAAATGAAGAAGTACTAATACGTATCTTCATATGATTATACCAGCATTGTATTCGAGACCAGCGTCGGTGTCGAATTCTCTGGCCTCGAGCTGCCTCGAAGCCTCGAGTCCTCTATACATATTTTGTTACAAGCCTCTGTTCAATCCGGCCTGGGCCTGCCCGGACTAGACTACAACCAACCCTGTTGTGTACTAATACGTGAATCGCAGATGCGGTGAGCTACAACTAGAAGATACAAAAATGTAACTAACTAACTAACAACTTTAACAGTAGATGTACTGATGTGCTGCAGTTAAGATAATATGTAGATAAAGTGTACCAGCGTCTGAGACGGTAGTAGTTGAAAGACGTGTAAACTAAATATGATATTATTATCAGTGTGGTGCCGTGACCGGACAACTCCCCTGCAGAAAATGGGCTCGTCACAATTACCCCTTAGCAAAATCTCCCTACCCTCTGACAATTCCCTCCCCGGACAATTCCCAGCCGAATAATTTTCAGGAAAATTCTACCTCGGACAACTTCGCCTGGACAGTTTCTTCAGGAAAAGTGTTAGGGTTAAGGAAAGAGTTTGGGTATTTTTCACTGGGGGAGGGGGAATTTTGGAGGAACTTTGTGTTACAGGGTATGACGACTACGTATTGTTCCTGAAATCCAGATATCAAGCATGTTGCAGTGAGAAAAAGGGTTGTCCAAGTAATATTTTATCTCAGGTCATTGCAGACCGTATGTCAGACCAAGGAACAGCTTACAAGGAGATAATTACATTAAAGGATATCTGAAAAAAATCTTGGAATTATTAAAAGTTAACACGTCCCTTAATAGCAATTCCACACTCATCACAGTTTTTTTGGCAGTTTTATCGACTTTCGTCATAGAATGCATTATACCGGACTGAGTCAAAAGTTCCATTGCACTAACTGTCCTTTTGAGAAAGGTTTGCTCCTTTTGGTAAAAACAAAACTTACAAGGAGAGCATAATCCAACATCAGATAACATAGTTGGTTCATCTGTGGTAAGGCATAGACTGTTATGCTAACCCAAGGTCATTTTTCTAATAGCAGTCAAAACCCGGGACATCGGATTTACATGATGTGCATTACATGTTGTGCAGATGAGCACATAATTAGAATATCGAACACTGGAGTGGTGATTACTTTCCTTGAGGTCAACGGTTTCCTCTTTCGAAGTTAATGCCTTTATTTATTTAGGAAAGCACATTGGTCTGTAATAACTCATATGGGATTTGTTTATACATTGGCGAACTCCGCAAACAACTCTATATTTCATTTAACAACTAAAGACTAAACTGATAGAGGTTTTAATTGACATATCATTAAAAGTGCATTGATGTAATGATCCAATCATTTAACAGCATACCGTTTCATAGATTACATATATTCATTATTTAGCCATGTGTTTGTCCATCAGCATTGCAGATTGTGTACATTTTTTTAGTACAACAATTTAAGTGTATGATTCCACGTAGGAATAGAAAGAAGGAATTCAATATTATATCCATTACACTAAGCATATATTGTTTCTAAAACAAAAGTAAAGCTCATAAATATTATACATCTTTATTTCTTTTTTTTTCCACAACATTACTTTTTATCAAGACATTTGTTCTTAACATTGTCACTTCATTTTGCATTAAACTCATAACTAAGAAAAAGAATTATTAGATCACTCATGTATATTGCGTATTCTTATGTAATAGAAGTTATTAATTTTTATCACTATATGTTTTCATTGTTTCTTGATTTGTTCTTTACGTTGTCGGGTGAGTTCGATCATTTCTTTATTTGCCAGCATTTAAGGACATCCCAGGTCGCCAATAACAATGGAATTGCGAATTAAAGACGCAATGTTCTCACAAGAATTATATTGTAATGTGCAATATATTTCTTTCTGATGGCAGTGAGCGGTGGTGAAAGGCAGGGAGGAGAGGGTGTGAGTGTTTGTAGTGGGATGTGTATTTTTTGTATTTTTGTCTGTCTTTCTTTCTGTGGAGTAAACGTGTGTAGTTTATCCAATCATCTTCATTGTTGAGGGGACTCGCAGAGCAGGGGCGTAGCCAAGGGGGGGGGGGGGGGCACGAGGGGGCACGTGCCCCCTATGACAAAGCTGTGCCACCCAAGGTGCCCCCCCCATGAAAAATTTTGAAATGTGCAGTTTTATCTTGCGGTCAATTTATTAAGTCAATATATATATATATATATATATAGACAAAACTTGTGCCCCACCAGGAAAGGTCTGTGCCCCACCAGTGCCCCCCTGCTCAAAAACTCCTGGCTACGCCACTGTCGCAGAGGTAGATGAAATATTATTAGTAAAGATATTATTCGTGATCATATATGCTGGTATTAAAGAGCGACATGAATTTGTACAAAACATCTTCAATCACTTTTTGCACCCTCTCTCCCAAACACATACTCATTAATATTATCTTGCTGTAGACAACGTACGAAAAGTTCAAGTCAATGGATTTTTTTTCTCTCTTTAGGGCGGGGGTTCTCTAACACCATTTGCAATTGGCAGCTCGTTTCTTCTTACTATGTTAAAAAGGTTTGACATATGTTAAAAAGATATGCTTCTACTCGATTTGGAGAAACAAAGTGCCAACAGTTATGTAAGATGCTTTGTACAACTCCCCATCGTTCTTTAAGCTGACTTATTTAGAGGAGCAATCACTTTTGTTAAAGTTTTATAAGGCGAAGTTTTCACGAAACATCATCAATTTTGGTCAGGTCATTCATGTTTTGTACTCCACTGACTTTTTTGTCGCACTGACTGTAGTCATTTCTCATCTTTTAAATTTAAATATCATATCAGATCATATCAGATCTCATATCAGATCTAAATGTTCGGGTGTCTGCCACATGAATAATTTTAAAATACTATTTCACAATCTGGACTAAGGTTAATTTTGATTTACGTATAAAATACGTACTATCATTTATTCGTGGTATTTGATGTGGCTCATTGTAGCACAATATTTGTGAAGTAACAATCAGGCATTTTAAGATAAATTACATATCGGTTTTCTTTATATTACATTTCCTACCATACCATTTTAACCATTTCTTGCTAATTAATTTGTGACTTTACTCACTGATACATATATGCAAATGCAAATTTTCAGGGATATTTCCTTTTAGGCAATCATAGGATGGTCTGTATATAGTTGTCTGTTGACTCGACGTCACCAATTCTATCATTAGAACATTAATTTGGTGTTACAAGAATGTGACTGCAATTAGATTTATAAAGATGCAGATGTTACTTTTGGAGCATACTGATATACATTACTATAAGTAAATAAGGACCAGGAGGAATGTCGTATGTATAAGATAGATTGTTTTAATTGAGTGGATAAACTTAAAAAAATTAGTAAAGGTAGTTTATTTTCACAGGGCCAAACTGTTTAATTGCCCGTATTAAGAACAGAATTTGAGTGATTTTATACTTTACTTGTCTATTGCCCTTATTCAGTAGTTGTACCAGGGAGTTGCTATTGAGAAGGAGATGTATCGCTTTGAAGTAGATAAGGAGGATTTACTCCGCCAAGGTCACGCAGTAATCTGTCTTTTGTATACTTCTTATCCCGGATAAGCCGTATAGAAAAGTCAAGAAGTATCTATACTATCTATACTATTTTCTATATATCTATACTATTTTTTCGTATTTGAGAATTGGAGACAAAGGTCTCCTATTTACAGGGAAATAGGACGTTTAGAGTGCACCAACATGACCTACAAAAGAAATAGCTTTAGTCATTGTTAAACCATTCAGTCTCATCAATAAACATCTGCCATCTAAGCTTCACCTCCTGAAAACATTATGCATGTGATGAGTAACGTAAGATGCATTACTTGAATTTTGAATAGTTTGGAAGAACAAATTATTGTTAAGCAACAAATAACGGAGTTTTTATCTGTGAGAAACTTATTTCTTGAAAAGAAGACTACTCTCCTTCCTTATTTTAAATAATCTATCATTCTGCGTCCACATACATTGGTTTGAAAAATATTCATGTCTTCTGTAAAACAAACGCCCTATTTCCCTTTTAGGGTTAATGCAGTTTAAAACATCAAAAAAGTGTGTGTGTGTGTGTTTTTTTTTTTCTGGGGGAGGGGGGACTGGTTACAAAGCCAATTATTGGTTTTCGTTTCACGTTCGCTTACGCCACAGTTTTTACCATTTATAGGAGAAACGGTATTAGGCGAGATGTCCCCCCCCCCCGCCCCCTCGGTGTTACTGTTGCTGTCAAAAGTCGTTTGCTGAAAAGAAATTCTCTTGGCAAATACTACTTTTGTTGCCAAACACCACTAAGCCTTAAAAAAATAAAAAGCCGTCAAAATACGTTTTGTTGGAACGACTCATTACGTTTCTTCCAGTTATCTCCCATCCAGTTTCACCCTCCGCCCCCCCCCCCCTCCTCCAAGGAACAAATATCAGAGCGACCATAATCGTTCAGTATGAAATATGTGATTTTTGTCAGTTTAGCTCAGTTAATGACATAAAAATGTGCTAAGTTTTGCACTAAATTCTATCAAAAAAACCCTTGTAATAGAAAAATTTGTCATTTTTTTTTATACCACCATTCGTACTGCTCTTATTTCAGTCTCGGAGATAGTCGGCAAAAAAAAAATCCAGTTACAACTTTAAATATCTCAGTCTAAGCTCATGATATTAAAAGATGTCAAATACATGCACCAAATTGCGTATAAGGTTACTTGGTAATTAAAACATTAGAATAGTGACAAAATCCGATATGCTAGTTGGAATCTTCATATTTTAGTCCGTCAGATTTGCTGGCTTCATCATACGCCACTGGATATTGCATTACATTGCATGTAGGGGTTATCGGTATCTAGAATATGTAAATGTACCGAAAGGAGGTTGGGGTACCTTCTCCTTTATAACGCTCACTTGAGTACTTGCAGATGTAGATATGAACTCTTGTAGTATTGCTACGGTATGTTAGAACGTTGTTTTTAAATCCGTGTGTATTTGTGTTCACCATGCTTTCTTGTTTAAATAAACGTAGATGGCTTTGATTCGTGGTTGGTATCCTTTCCTGTTTACTCTCCTTGTCAAATATCATATACAAACAGAAATTAGTACACATTGATGCAAAGCGCCCTCACTTTTTTCATTCATTTACATTAAGAATGTTACTGCCAAGGTCACGGTCAACATTGTCCTTCAACTCGGTAAGCTATATATCTTACCACAGGAGTGTGGTGGATGTGGGGTGAGGCGCTTAAATGATGGTACAAAGTTCACGGCACTAGTAGCTGTAAGTTTATTCAGTATGAAGTGTCTGTACAATGGATATACATTTATTGATAAAGAAGAAAGAACAACGTTGTTATGTAAATGAATTTGGAACAATAGCCCTTCACAAACAACTGACGAACATCTGATATAGTTGCCAAAATATAAATAAAGACGAAAAAACCAATGAGTTGGTAAATTAACGATGATAAAGGATATCGGAGATAAACTTCTGACGACAGAGAGCACACAAACGTAAAGAAAAATGTAAACAATGACAGGAATTACTTCAATTATTAAAATGGGAAATATGCAGCAGTAATCTTGGTTTCAATAGAATTGATCTCAATTCCAACGTGAGAACGAATAGCACAGAAAACCCGTTGATACTATTACAAACGTGAGGTACTGCTTGTACTAAAACCCAATCTAAAAAAGGTGTTCTGGATTTTACCAAATTCATAATCATTGATCAAATCCTTAGGGGCGTCATCCTAGGTGCAAACATGCTACATATTTTCAACTGAATTTTACTCCAATCTATATCACTCTTAGAGTCGAAAGCCACTGACGTTTCTCCCCTATCACCTTACTAAGTGTGTGCGGCCTTATCCCCTATCTCGGTTTAAACAAGAAAAGGTATGTGTTTATGCAGTGTACTTATCATTAACTGCAATGTAGCACGACATATAATGTAAAATAATATATAATGACATCACTGGATCACGTCATTCCTCCTAGTATTAGTGTAACGACCCTGAAGTGATGGTTCGGTCATCTTCTGATGATTAATTAGATACTTTTCATGTTTTTTTCCTGCCATATATAGAAGCAACATTGTAATTCTGAAGAGACACATGAATTTTACCTTTCTTCTAGGGAGATGTAACAGGGGCGGGGCAGGATTCTATATCCTGTAAGCACCTATAAGTTACTAAAAGGAAACGTGAGAAGGAAGAGTTGATAAGGGAGGATAAAAAAGAGAAAGGATGAGGAGACGAAAAGAGGAACATCCTTAGGGTAGACTTGATCTTATCCATTTTTGTAGGGGTTTTTAGATATAAGGTATGCTAATATGGTGCTTAATAAAGTACCATTAAAACATCTGAAAATAATAAGAGAATAAAAACATAGCTTTGTTGTACTTACAGCACACGTTGTGCAACATATTTACCAAACAACATATCTACCTAATTATATCTAAAAAACAGAACCAGAACCAGGAATTGCCTTTCATCGGGGCACATGTGTGTACTTAACACTCTACAGTCTGAACTGACGAAAATCAGACAAATCTGTTCCGTTGATGTAGAATACTATACTAGATTGCTCTTACCTTGGGTGAGTACTATTTACAATAGTTAATACAAAACAACCCACCGGGACGGGGATGGCTTACTGTATGTTGTGATTTCTCTCTATGAAAGTTTACCATTTTCTTTCTCAACATCATGTAAGAACAGATCGGTACACAATCTGCTTCTTCTTTGTTTATATGAAATTATCGAAAAATACAGCAAAATTATAAAAAAGCATAATCGCACATATGAGCACATATCTTTAAAATGTGTAACCTCGAAACTGGGATATCTCAGGAAACAATATCACTCAAAACGACCCAAAATATTGCTCCGGTTTGAGCCCCTCTTGTCGTACAGATTCGTGTACTATGGATTAATCCCACCTAGCCCTGCCAACATCAAAGTACGACCAGCTGCTGCTTGGTTTAGTATACCTTACACTTCAATTTCCAGTTTCGAATGGCTTAGCATGGATATTTCATTCGTAGATTTACCAGTTTATCAGAGACTCTAAAAATGTTGTGCCCTTCATCGAACAGTCGAGACCACCTTTACAGATAATTACGTCACAGAAGAAAATTCTTTGAGGGTTTTATTTTATGAAAGTTTTTAGTGATTAAAAATCATATATGCCTACGCGGTTCTTTGTTTTCCCTCTTGCATTTGTCTAGATATTGATAAAAACAGGATGGTCACATACACGGGCACATGCAGGAAGATGATTTCGAACATTATTTTGTTTTTTTGGTATTGTTCCCTTGCAGAACCAGGACACAAAATGCTAAGGTAGAACAATCTTGCCTAGCTTGGGGAAACGGAAGTGGAAGGTATAAATAAAAATGTCGTAATGTTTTCGACTGGAAATTCATCGTCATCGGGTTTCAGCTTCAGGTGATATTCCATACGGTCTTGACCAACAGACATTCACATACTGTATCAGTTATAGCCTGGAAATGTATTGTTGTCATATGTTGTTATCAAGTTATCAAGTTTTTCACCTAGACATCATAATGCTCTGAATTAAAATCTCTCAACGGTATCACTGGTCAGGCGCGTAGTCAGGATTCTGTCATGGGGGGGGGGGTGGGTTGCCGGAAAGATCTAAGCGGAGCGTCACCATCGGTTGGCGCGGAGCGCCTAGAAAATTTTGAAAAATTGCGACCCCTCAGACAGTCGGAAATGGCATTTTCCAGGCTTGTAAGAGGAATGTTAGTAGTCGTAATTTTGAGCTTTCGTTTCCAAAAAAACTTCACATTTCAACTTCTATCAACTTCGACCAAATGCATACAGGAGGATTGAAAAGCAGCAGGAAAAATCGTGTCAGCATATTTTCCAAGGCATTCGTGTTTTGGCCATTATCTTTTTTTCAAGCTTGCCCCCACCCCCCTTGGCTACGTCACTGTCACTGGTAGACATTCCAACGGAAGACTTTTTGTACTAGCTACCTCATCGACATTACCATAGATGGGTAACAATTTTGAAGTTTCCATACTCTGAAAGTCTGGTAAAGTTTGCCTCGTGTTGTGCTAAACCTCATTTTCCAGCCTAACACAGTACTGATGTAGTATAGGCTTCTATATTTTGCTATGATGAACTTCACACAGTGACAATATCCGCTACGGTGTATTTTCTGTTTATACCGATTAACTATACTACGGTTAACTGTACGGGAATTAATCATTCCTGGAATATTTTCCAATTCGTCATTACACCTTTCGGGCTAGTTATACTAAGAATGCCGCCTACTAGTGAACAACAAATAAAGGAACTGGTCGCGAACACTATTAAAACTGTGTTGAAGAGTAATGACATGTGTCGATGTTACGTGCATCATTATCAGAAGCCCTGGAAATGCAAATCGAGCCATTGAGGAATGATATTGCTGACCTGAAAAGGGAAATACAGGAGTACGAACAAAAGATGGCGGAACAGCAACAAAATATTGAATCACTTCAACAAATCCAGACTGAAGCCGAAACCAACCTGACCAGACAACATCAATTAATTAAAGATCTTGATCAGTATTCAAGGAGAAATTCTCTCAGGATATCAGGTATACCCATCAGTGGAGGTAATACCGAACACACAAATCACATGATTATCGATCTCGCTAAGGACAAAAATTCAATATCACCATTTCCCCATCTGATGTTGACCGCTCACAAAACTGAACGTGCCACTGAAGGTACCAGAACTCGTACCATCTTGGTTAAATTCCTTTTCATTCCAAGTCAGATCAAGATTCATTCAAGCCGGCCGTAAACTCAAGGGCAGCAGTATCAACGTACGGGTCCGCAGATCTCACTAAAAGTAACTTACAGCTTCTGCTCGCTGTCCAAAGTCGTCGACTCATTAAATCTTCATGGAGTCTTGATGGACAAATCTACGCACTGGTAGTCAAAGATGAAGAAACGTATAAATGATCTTGAAGACTTGGAGAGTTTGAAAGTTACAACCCTCTCATATATCTTGACATGTCTGCTGGGTTCTTTTCTCTTTTATTCCTTTTGCGGAATTCTCAGGAAGTATTCCTATTGTGTACATATCCTTTCTGTATTTTTTCTTTTGTTCTTGTGTTGTGAATTTGTAGTGTAACTTTTCCCATATATGGCAACTGTATCTTCACTAGCTGATGACTTGGATCATATCGCTAATCCTTTTAATCACACAAATGATGCCAATCATACACACAATTTAACTAATGATAACTGGCAGGTTTGTAATTATACTAATATTGCTAACCTTAATACTCTGGGTAGTGTACATAGAGGATTAAGCCTGTTTCATTGTAACATGAGGAGTACTAACAAAAATTATGACAACCTCTTTCTCTTATTACAACTTTTGGACTTAACTGTGACTGCATAGCCGTTACATAGCCGTTACTGAGACTTGGTTACGAAACAGTCATTTACCAGTCACCTGTTATCTTGATAGTTGTAATTTTGTTCATATTGGTTGAACTTCTAATGTGGGGGGAGGAGGTGGTATTTACATAAACAAATGTATTTTCCTTTAGTATCATTCATGACCCTTCTATTTTCCATGACAATCTACTCGAATCTCTCTTTGTTGAAATCAAATACCATAATCGAATTGTTATCATTTCAGTTGTTTATCGTCCACCAAATAGTGATTTTAATGACTTCTTCAATTTCCTTGAAAACATTTTGAATGGTATTGGTATAGCAAGTGGTGTTTTATACTGGGAGATTTCAATATTGACCTTTAGTCCAATGCAAGCCGAAGTAAACATGCTCATACCTTTGTCAATACTCTTTTCTCACATGGTTACCGCCATGCACTTGATAAACAAACCAACTAGAGTTACTGAACACTCTGAGACTCTAGTAGATAATATTTTTACTAATATCACGTCACGTCTGGTATTATTATTATCAATGACTAATCAGATCATTAACAAGTATATTTATTTACTGATTATTACACCACTAACGAATCTCCAAATTTGAGTTCAATGAAACCACACCGGAAATTAACTCAAAATGACATCTTTTCAACGGGATCTCTCATTGGTAACTTGGGAAGATATTCTGAACTGTAATGATTCTAACTTAGCGTGTAACGTATTTTTTCGTATCTTTTATAGGTATTATGATCATCACTTACCTCTACTGTTGTGCAACAGTCGTTCCGATATTACAAAAGCTGGTGCACCCCTGCTATTCTCAGTTCATGTCGTACCAAAAATAACCTCCACAGAGAGGTCAAACGACATCAGTCCCTTGAAAACAAACGCGATTATGACAGACTCAGAAATAAACTCAATCTGTTATACGCATTGTTAAATTTAACTACAACAATAGGCAATTTACTAACCAAAGTGTCCGTGGCACATGGAAGGAAATAAAGAAGTTGATATATGGTTGTTCTTCCAACACCTCTTCTGTGAGTGAATTGAACAATAATGGCATTTCTACTAGTCACATGACTGAAATCTCTAATATCTTCAATGATTATTTCGTTACTATTGGTTCTACATGCCACATACACCGATTAATTTTCAGAACTTTTTGCCAAATACAAATGCACAATCCATGTTTTTTTTTTTACCCTACATATATTGATGAAGTAATTAAATGTATTAGGAATTTAAAAAATGGTAGTCCAGGGCATGATGAGTTGCTAAGGCAGTTAGTCATATTATCGCTCGCCCGTTATCTCATCTTTTTAACCTCTCTTTAACCACTGGTATTGTACCAGATAATCTTAAGATCGCACGTGTCGTTCCTCTGTACAAAAGTAACGACAACAAATTGAAAGAAAACTATACAGACCTACTTCTATCTTGCCCGTTTTCTCCAAAATTTATGAAAAATTGTGTAAAAAGGTTTCAATTTGTTTCAAAATGTTTCAGTTTCTCTCACAACATGACATTTTGTATGAAAGTGAATATGGCTTTCTTCCTAATAAATCTACAAGTCATGCACTTATGAACTTTATCGACAATACTTCGAAGTCTTTGAGAAGCGAAGGCTCTCTTGTGGTATATTTTTGGATCTTTCCAAAGCTTAAGACACTTTGGAAGATAACATCCTGCTTTACAAATTACAGCATTATGGTATTCAATGTCTCCCATTTATGTGGTTTAAAAATTACCTGTTTAACAGAAATCAATTTGTCAATATTTCTGATACTAGATCTAGAATCTGTTCTATGACAACTGGAGTACCACAAGGTTCCATTCTTGGACCTCTTCTTTTCCTCGTTTGCATAAATGATTTACCTTTGGCCAGAACAAAGCTTAAATTTACTCTGTATGCTGATGACACAAATATTTTCTATGATAACACCAACCTATCTTTACTTATCACTGAAATTAATAATGAGATGGTCTATGTTAATAACTGGTTTATATTTAATAAGTTATGTTTGAATCCATCAAAGTCGACTGCCATTTTGTTCCGTCCCAAGCAAAAAGCAATTGAACTTGCGATTGGTGGTATTACCTTGGATTACAATTATATTCCTTTCTCCGAGTGCACTACCTTTCTTGGAATTACTGTTGATCAACACTTAAGTTGGTCAGCCCATATTAACACTACTTGTAACAAAATTGCTCACGAGTGCGGGTATTATTTATAGATTGAAAAATGTAGTTCTCAGAAAGGTTCTGTTAAACATTTACAACTGATTAATTCTTCCATTTCTTCCTTACTGTGTTCCAGTTTTGGGATATGCGGCTGCCATTCATGTAAAATACTTCATTTAATTCAGAAAAGAATTATCCGTTCAATTTAAGAAGCTCTATTTACTCATTTTCATTGATATTGTTAATTACCGCACTAGGCTACTGTACTAATGTTTCAAGCCACTTCCAATTTGCTGCCTACATCCATTACAAAGCTTTTTCTTTTTAATACTAGACATACCTCTGACTACATCATCCCCTACTCTAGACTTTTAATAACCCAACATAATATTAGGTACACTGGACCGGCTGCTTGGAATAACTTACCAGAGTCACGTAGGGAAATTGCTACCTAAATATCATTGAAAAGGAATTTAAAGAAATATTTTCCCCAACGGATATGATTCCTCTCATTCTTAGGTTTTTGTTTGTTGTTGCTAGGGGGTGGGGGTGTTTGGGTATTCTGTGTCTTGCTTTTTCTTGTTTTGAAGTTTTATTTTATTTTTTCATTCACTTGTTTCAATTGACTTCTGGGGTTCTACTTCCTTACAAGCTTTGAGTAGCTTCCTTGTAGAGCACCTGAACTGTATCTCCTATTTCATTATTATGTTACCTTCTCACGTTATTGTATATGTTAAGCCTTAGTATGGTTCAAATAAAGGTTTCTGAAATAGTAAAGGGATAGAGCAGGGAAAGGATGAGCATTGTTTTTCACGCTGGGGAGTATTGCGAATTAGGGCTTGGCCCTCTCGGCTGGAATTTTAGCCACTGGTTATGTAAATGATGACATTAAATTACCAAAGAGGAAACGACTGCACCCTTATCTAACTTTGCAAAGCTGCAGTATTTTCGTAATGACTCAACAACAACGATAACCAAACTGAATTTTTTTCTTACTTCAAAATGCCTTCAAAAACATTTAATCTGATTAAATCTCGGTAAAAAAGGATTTGAGTTTGATCGAAATGTTAGTTAAATCCAAAATCATGCTTCATGAAAACTTTCGACTGCTCGAAAACTCTTCATTTAATGAATATGCATTGATAGACAAGAGCATTGTTAATGCTTATCCAGATAAGTTTGATTTTAGTGAGAGTCGATCGTGATTTTGTGTTATCACACGATGAAAGTGTTAGTAATTGTTCAACAAGCAGTTTCAATTTTATTTACAAGAAATTCAGATTACTGCACTCGTTTTATTTAGTTTTGAAAAACTGCCTATATTTCTTTACCTAACATTAACTTGATTCATAAGTAAATAGTTTCGCGCTAAGTCTCATACTCTGTGAAATCAAAAAGTAATAAAAGCATAAAGGTAATCAGTTTGCTTGCCTTTATTGACTTTTCTAAAGGTCGATTATTCAAACTTAAATGTGGCAACTCACTAGAGCCAGGTGTCATTAATTCTTGTGGTATTAGCACAACAGCTCAAACCGAAAATGTAATGCCACGATCGGAAAAAAAAAATCTTGTGATTATAGTCCGAGAGCTAGCGAAGATTTAATTCACATCTCGAGTAAAAAAGGTTTGATTGCATGAATGGAAAGGGGGTGGTGTTGGAACATAGGAATGGACATTTTTAAGTTTTGAAAATGGGGGATCTGTGGGTGGAAGAGGGTTGAATCCCCGCCCCCCCCCCACCCCCTTAAAATATGTTAAAATTACATCTTTGAGTACATGCACGAAAATAGCGCAGTCTGGTCAATGTCATGCTCTTGATTACTGATCTGATGTTCATGAGTGCACAAAATGGTGCAAAAGAACCTTAAGAACGCAATAAATGGTCTTGGTTTTCACATGTCAAGCACATATTGAGTACACCGATGAAACTTTGAAAGTGCATTCTTTGCATGCCACTGATAGCAGATCAGCAATTCTTAAGTGTTCAAATTGGTGCAAAATTCACTTAAGAACACCCGCAAGAAGGTGCTGCTTTGGGCAAATTGAAAGCACATATTGAGTGCATCAATAAATTCTTTGCAAATAGATTGTTTGCATGCAACTAATAACAGGTCAACCATTTCTAGGTTTTGAAATTGGTGCAAAAACACTTAAGAGCTCCCTCAAAGAGGGTGCTATTTTTTGCACATTGAAAGAACATATTGAGTAAGTTGATAAAAATTCATAGATAAATTGCTTGTGTGCTTATAAGCCTAGCAGCATACCTAGCAGCATATCCTGGACTGACATTTTAGTTTTCAACATCACATCACTATCTGACCTTTCGTAGATGTGACTAGATAGATGCCTTTCAACTTTGACTTGATAGTCTGTATGATTCAGTATTGCAATGTCTCTACCTTCCTCAAACGGTTTAACAACGACATAAAAACAAGGTCGTTTTAATGTGTTAAACGCAAACAAGTCTATCAACATTGCTAGTTTAAATTATGGATAGGAACACAGCGTCTAGTCAAAAATACAATTTTGGCTATTCCGTAACTGTCTTTAATTTTTGGAGTTTGTCTTCATTTCCCCCACACGGCAAAGAAATTCGGTCGATATCGCTGCAATGATATGCACCAAAAAGAACAGAGATTTGTGAATCAGCCAATCGAGAAAAATGAGAGACTAGTTACGGTTTGATTGAATTTTGTGAAAAAAACTTTTTCACATAAGAAAGTGGTACTACTACTATGATGATGAGAAACGCCATAAAAACAAAAATAGCTAAAAGAATTCACAAGGTGGATAGAGCCCAAGAATAATCTCTAAATCCGCATTTGAGTCATTTCGGGACGAACATCACGATGTAGAGACACGGTTCATTTTAAAGCTTTTGGGAACAAGTCTAGCTTTTGAGGCCTTGGAAACCTCTATCGACTTCCAATTTTATGACTGGTAGTAGATTGTCGTAGTTCTCATCACGTACCAAGGAGATAACACTTCGTATTTTATTTTGATGTTTAAAGAAATATCCCAAAGCATTATCGGTCATCCTCCCCGTCCGGTCAACCGATGGTAATATACAGGGGTTGTCTTAAATTAAAAAGACATAGTTTCTAATACACCAAACGCAGTTTGTCTGTGTTCTTGTAGGGTTTGTAGGTTTTGTACTTTACACGTACTCGTATACGACCTCTGAAAATTAACTATTCTTTATCATCGAGAAAAAAAACATGTGAACTATATGGACATGCCCTCTTAAACCGTAGACACCAATCAATTGCATATTAAGAATCGGCATCTTGCGGAGCAACCTTGCAAAAGTATAATTGAATTTATTTTGGACGTTGTTCCCTGTCCCATTCCGTATACCAAAACTCAAGCGCTGTGCCCTCCTGTAATTCAGGATATGGTAGGTTATGATATAATCGAAGAAAATGGTTTTTACATAAATCACTGCTACTAAAATTGCAAAGAAAAAATAACCTAACATAAAACTGACAAAGAAAAGGCGACAAGGGGAAAGAGGACTCCAGCAACCTCTAAAAACATATGTTACTTTTTTAGGTAGCATATGTCGACGTCGAGCGTGTAAGGTCTATTTTTGTATGTCAAAAATGTCTGGACAAGTAGCTCTTTTTGAGCCTATCCTCTTGGGGACAGTCATCGACTCTCTCTATCGAGTCCAACGCTATCGTGCCCCCAAATACAATGTAAGTCTAGAATCGGCGTCTCGAAGAGCACCTAAAACGTATGTTTCATAGTTAATGATGTTACGGTGCCTTTCTCACCCCCTACCACCAACACGTAACTTTTCACCCTTCCTCTGACCAAAATTGCATCATCGAAATGAAAAGAAAAATATTATACCTCGGGTGGTTCGAGATTCTGAAAATATACGATGAACCTGGCTAAGCTGCTGTGTGAAGTGTTTATTCAAATCAATATGACCCAGGCAGGGGTGTAGGCTGGGATGCGGAGGATGTGACAGGTGAAAAAGAAAAAAAAAATACCTGGAAGGGTCTAAGAATGCCCTAATCATCAAGAAAAATGGAAAAATGAAATAGGTATTCCTTAAAAAAAAAATATTCAGTTAAAATCTATCATCAAATGTTGCATCATTTTGCATCCAGCACACCCTATGACAAACTTTCAAGGGGACACCCCTCCCCCTTTGACCCCTTCACCAGGATCAGTCTTTTATACATATCACTATGACCTGGGCACCGTTGTAGGTGTAAGTGTCAGGGCTGTGCCAGGAGGAGAAAATCTCAATTACCCAGAAAAGGTTTAAAGTGATAATTTCACCCAGCAAGTTGAAAAAATACTTGAAAATTATTACTTACAAAGTAAGAATTCCTGAAGATATATTCACATCCAATCTAGCATCAAATGTAGCACCACTTTGCATCTAGCTTACCCTCGTTAGTACGTTAGCAAAACGTCGTCATTCATTGCTTTTCTTAATAGCACTAACGTAATTATCTCTTACGTTTGTTGATTTTTTTTTTCTTAATCAGAACATAACAATAAAAACACAGCTAACTTTTATTCATATTCAGTCATTCAACTGATAGATCTCTGTTCATTAGTTGTAGTATTACCTAAGAAACAACACTTCACGTGTTTCACGTGTCGTAGCAGTATTTCGTGGTGACAGGAGTTGTTATAGTCTCTTTCCTTTTTATAGTATCTTTTACCCTTTTATCCAGTTATGATAAGTCTTTTAACTAAATTGCGATATGATTATGTTCTTTAAATTTTGCATAATTTCCTTGTTATACCACTAACCAGGAAAATCTTCAATATCCCTTGTTCCCTTTTTTTTAATTTTTTTTTTCAGATCGACAATATCACCGTAACCGTACAGTAACCCTAGCACTAATAAATAAAAACCGCTGATTCGTAAAGCTTGTCTGTCATTATGGTAGTTGGATCAGATGTTAGATAATGATGGTACGAAGTTCATATAGTTCGAAGAAACGTATGTACAGTGTAGATACACCTTTATTGACACTTAAGAGATAACATCACACTTAACGAAGGGACTGGTAACAAAAGACAAGCAGAAAAGATCTGCAATATTGATCACATCTAAATCAAGAATAAATCAAAGAAGAGAGATATCAGTGTTTACCAGCCTAGATTAAACATCACACAGAGAATCATGGACATAATTACAGCACTGACAAATAGAGACTCCACCCACTTTCAAGTTTCTGGAAACATCAACAACTAACGCATCCGACGATTGTGCTCGGTTTAATCCACCAGATGTTGATAGGAGACTACTCGTCGAGATTCCGGTTGAAGTTGAAGTTGATGGTTAGTATTACTTTCATGATGATGGTGTCGGTAATGATGGCAATGACGATGATGTTTGTGTTACTGACGACTGCTACTGATCGTGAAGACCTTGTCATAATAATCACGATGGGTATTAATTTGGTGATGGAAATGATCCTTGAGATGTTGCTAGGTCATTTCTGTGGTTGATTGTGATCTTAATGATGATAATGACGGTTATGCTGTTGACAATGATAATAATGCTCAAGAAACGCCGATGATTATTCTAATGATGATGTTGCTACTAACAAACGAACTATCATGATTGTGGCTACAAACGATGAAGTTGCTGATGATGAAGTCACGATGACGAAGACATTGATGATACAGACATTGATGATGCAGACGTTGATGATTTAGACACCGAAGATGCAGGAATTGTTGGACATTATGATTATAATGATGGTTATTATGATGATGACTCTTCTGTTGCTGCTGCAAGTGATGATGATGTTAACAGTTTATGATTTCGAGAATGATTATGGTGATGATGACGATGGTGGTGTTGATGCTGGTGATGATGCTTCTCATATTACTGATGCTGCTGATGATGAAAATGGTTATGATGATTATGACAATGATGGGGACTATGATTTTAATGACGACACTGACAATAAAGACGAGGGTGACTACTATCATTACAAGTGAAGATGCTTATTATGATGATGACGACGATGATGATGACAATGATGACCGTGCTATTTATGATACAAAAGATGAGGATGCTAATGACTAACGTATTTATCACTGTAATGAAGTATGTATAATATCAATAGGAATTTCATCGAACTAGTAAAAAGAACATATTGCTTTGATCACTGGAAGGTATGCAGTACATTCAAAATGAAAAAAAAAATGGCAGGTGTACAATGAGAGAGAGCTGCAATATGAGATAAGTCGACAATACCAAACATAATCATGGCAGGTGGAGGACTGTATTCCATAAAAACAGTTTTCTCAGGAATCTTCTGTTGTAGCCCTACTGACTGTGAGGCGGCTGTCTTCTCATAAATCCATAATCAGTTTCCATACAAATACACTATCCTGAAGCTGCCTTTGTGTGTCTAGAAAAATACTGTTATTTCATACAACACACTTAGTGAAAAGTGCAAACAATGATTTCTTCAAGATGAACGGCTGTTTAATATTTTGCATTGGCTGTATACGTGCAATAATTAGTAAATATTTCCAAAACTAAGAGATTCACATTACTTCATAGTATCAGGCTGACAAATGGCCACATGATTCTGCATCTACAGCATACATCCTTTTGTGATAAACTTTTGTCTTGATGCAATCCAAACTCATCCAAGACTCGGGGTTAATTATCCAGAAATGAAGTACATACTGTAGGGCCTATACGAACACATGTTACTGAAAACTGGTTGAAAAGAAATTAACAGTACTGCAATGTACTCAACGATTCTCAAACGATAGGTCGCAAACCAACTGTGTGGGCTGGCGGATGTTTTCTGCTGTGTTGCAAAAAACTATAATGGTTGCTTAAGCCGAAAACGACTTCTAGACTAGAGGAGCTATCGTAGTCGCCTCTCACATCAGTCGATCCCATCTCACCTTCTTGTAATGCTGTGTCGGTTCACAGTATGTCTCTGGCTGTAGCTAAGCTTTTAGACTTTATACATGTGTACTTGATAGTAGAGCCACCGTTGACATTACAGTAGATTAGTCAAAAAGGTTCAAAACAGAAAAGGTGTGAGTACAGTTCAATTCAGGTCGAAGTTTTCATATACCCCCTTGAGTGCTACTGTACATGCTCCTGCCAAACATGTGCAACCTGCCATGATGTGATAGAACAAATAACAAACCTTAGTTTATAACTGAATTCAATCAACTGTTGTCCGAGTCCTAATCCAGGGTCAATGTAAAGTAATGCAATGACACTCACGACAGTCATGCTTCAAAAAATAACAACGCCCCTTCAGTTTCCCAACTGTTCCAATATTGTGCCCAATGTACTTATACACTTTTGTTTGCAAGTACAAGTGTACTCAGTGCTGAACGCCAAATAGTAAGTTCAAAACTGTTCCAAAATACGACGCGAATACCAACTTTTGGAATCCAAGCCTCTAACTCTTGGGAATTGAGACCATAATTTCCATGTGTAAGTTACAGTACAACTACAAACTTGCATCATTCATTGACTATCTATGTACAGTGCCCCGAAATTGGCGCACTTAAGGAATCCATCGCGATATTTTAAATGTCACAAACGAGCCCTTATTTAGAGGAAACGTACCTGAAATGGGTTCATAATCGTGAAATACGTAATTGCGGTTAGATTCAAGAAGGTTAGGCTCACTTCAGTAACGTTGCAACAGCGATAGCGAGTAATTTTTGATGGAGGCACCAATTTTGGGCGCTCGCCAACTACGAGGTACTGCGTGTACCATTCTACTTCAACATTCACTACATGAAATTCAAGTACTTTTCCAAAGTTTGGGTTACTACTGCAGTAGGCCTACTAGCCTAGCCATAAATCATAATACTGTAAAATTTAGGCTTAGTCAGTACAGTGTATTGTAGTGTAGGCTACGCTGAGTTACGGTACCCAATGTGTGACGTGAATTGATGTACAGTTGCTTATGTTAGGCTTCCATTTCACACTCAGTGCACACGGCAGCATACGGTAGAACGTACAGTGCGTAGCCTAACCGCAGCTCAACCGGTTTATACAACATATAGTCCCCTTGTTGAACAAAACACACAAATTATCACGACAATTATCAGATATAAACGTCAAACTGTTTCCGAAAAACGATGAATGAATCTCTTCATAATCATACTGCTATTAATTGCTGTAAATGCAAGGCATTACTTGCAACTTACACGTGCAATAAGCATCAATCGCACGATGAGGCTTTGCAGAACAGCTTCGTTCGAGTTTCTTCTGTTGCAAATTCAGACAACCGTACCGTACGCGTTAGCAACGAGGTTTTCCAACTGCAGTTCGCGCGCTTTTGTTACTTTATTTTGAAATCCAACGTGCAAGTGTATTATATATTATCCGGGCATTTTACGCAAGGATTTGCCAACGGTTGGCAACATTTTTGCAGCCAGTGGATACTCAGAGTTTTAAAATTGTAGGCATTTGCACAAGTTTAGCTGTTTGCCAAAGTAGCGAAGTTGAAGTAAGGTAATGAAAATGAGTAAATGCCGGTAAAAACAAAACTCAGTGACATCCATTGTCAGGAACACATCCGTACTATAGCCTGCGTCGCTGACTGGGCTATTTACTATTTGACAGCGACGGAAGGGGGTCGGCGAGGGTAAGTAGGCCCTATGTCACATTGACGTTTTATATATTAACGTCTGTCTAACACCGATGTAATCAACCAAAATATAACGTTGTAGAAACGTTAGTTTCGAAACGTTGTAAGAACGTTGGGATTTTACGTAACTTTGATTCGTTATAATTACGTAATATTTACCTATCTCTGACACCAACGTAACTATAACCAAAATGAAACGTTGTCAGATCGTTGTTAGGAAATGTTGCAAGAACGTTGTGATTTTACGTAACTTGCATACGTTGTATTAACGTTATATGTACGTACTACTGCCACCAACGTAATTGCAACGAAACATAACGTTATTAAAACGCTTTATTTTAACGTTGTAAAAACGTGATTTTTCGTAACTTTAAGGCGTTATATATATACGTTGTATTTACGTTACACCGCAACCAAGGTAACCAGAATCAAAATATAACGTTGTAGTTACGTGGTGCGTTACCTGGGACGTGACTTGAAATTCAAAAACGTCTTGACGTCAACAATCATGAAGACATTGTACTCTTCTCCGCTCTCATCGCAGCCGCAGGTATGGTATTTCTAGTTTTCAGTGTCATAAAATGATAAATAACCTGAAGACATGACATGACGATTATACTCTTTAATTGTACTAGAATTATTTCTATATCAAGTTTGTGTGAGTTAGAAACTCGTTGCAGTCAAACTTAACTTAGGCTGTAAGCATCTATACTAACTTTCAGTCACGTAAACTACAAGCAGTAGGCCTACAAGTAACCGTACGGGATAAGGGCGGGTTGCTACCGTAACGAATTTTCGATTTGCTTACCCCTATTGTTAAGCACTGTAGGCAAGGTAGTCTTGGCCAAATTTGCAGAAGCACAAGCAAGCAGTAACAGCCGGTAAATTTTAAGTGCATTTATGCTGGAATAACACATACTGTGGCTTTTTGTTTCTGTTAAACGTTTGGCTAGTCAGCTTGATTACTCATCTTACTGTTGTTAGTTCCTATACGCTCTGTCAGGTATAGCCAGTATAGGCTAGGTCCCTACACATTACATGTATAGTAGGTGTACCTTAAGGCTTAAGTCGATCAGTACTTACTCCAGTGAGACCGTATGGATACAAAGGAATTCCAAAGTAAGCACCGCTTACGTCATATTTACTGACAGCAACACCACAACAAGTACCTGCCGTGTAAGTTTTCATCGGCATGGAAAATTTTACAGTCAAATTTTTAAGTTTCAGCAATGTTGCTGACTATTATGTTTAAAATAACACCATAATATCGACCAGAATGTCTTCAGGAAAAGTCTCATTCAACATTTGGATAGAAGAGACTATATTTTTGTCGTCTTTTGACATTACAGTATTAGGTATTTACTTGATAATAAGCAATATTTTGATAGATCTTAGTCTGAAGTGATTATCATAAGCCTACTGTTATATACGGCCATGTTAAAGTCAAGACCTATTGCAAAGTAATTACTAATTTGTAACACAAGCAAAAGGTATTAGAATGATAAAGGCAAATTTATAATACTTCCATCAAGTTTAATATATTATAATAATGTTTTTATATTTGTAAGATTCAAATATTTGTTAGATGATCGACTCATACTACCCCCATGCTACTCCTTGCCTATAGACCTAAAGAGAACAGCGATTCATGTTACCCACACTACGAGGTACAATCCCATTATAGGTACAGGAAACGAATAATTTTCTTAAGCATCAGTGAGAAATGTATTGAAGCAAAAAAAACTCACTAAGGAAGCTGTATAGTACTCAATAGTGTCATGTGGTGGAGTCAATCTTAAGTTGAAAGAAATATAGTATGCATCTAGGCTAGGCGTTCTAGCCCTAGTTTGTTGATACATTTTTATCATTGTGGTTGTAGTTGTATAAAGGTAGAAAAATCCCAGCTAGCATAATATCTGGGACCCATCTGGGCTTCATCCGGACAAGATGATGTCCATACAGTAGGTATCCACATATATCCCAGATGAGTGTCATGTGGGCTATATAGGCTACGTTGGCATCATATTACCCATATGGGACCCAGACGGGCTTCAGTTGCAGTAGTAGTTGTATTAAGGCAGAATATTGTGTTAAGGGCAAATATCTAAGGCAATACAGTATATTTTACACCCTATTCACATTAAAATTACTTCGTTTACATTTATTACAACATAGTCTAGTGTGGTTATAGCATACTTAAGCAGAATATATTTACACAGTCAAAAACAATTTTGATAATTTACATTCACATTAGTATAGTATGTTTTTCACCTTGAGCAGTATACTTTAGAACTTTATTCTTGTGAAATTATATTTACGGCTCATCAATATAACATCAACCTCCCTGCTTTCATTTGCAATTCTTTAAGATTTTATTTTGAAATGCCCTCAGCTTGTTAAGATTGGTAGCAACTTATTATTTGTTTGAATCTTGAATGCATACAGTTACATCCCGATTTTGTCAAGTTGTCACTAAAATTGTATTCCACTGATTTCACATCTGTTTTTAAAGCTGGAAACCTGAGTTCCCATGTGGTCAAATTTGCTGATGACATAACTGTCACTGGCCTTACATTTAACAAGTCCAACTTTTCGTCTCAAGGAGACTCCTTTGTACCTTACTGATGGCTCTGCCCAACTTCTAGCAAGCCATGCAAGGAATCAGGAGGAAGAGAACAACAGTGAAAACACTTTGTATCAAAGGATACAATAGAGAGCAATTGACTTTTTAATTCCTTGGACTCCCATATACCTAATCTGTGTTTGGAAATTCTGAGAAAGCAAGATAACAGCTATAAACTGAAGCCACATGAAGTCAATCAGTACACTCTGATTAATATT
Source organism: Stichopus chloronotus (assembly GCA_021234535.1). Classification (NCBI taxonomy): domain Eukaryota; kingdom Metazoa; phylum Echinodermata; class Holothuroidea; order Aspidochirotida; family Stichopodidae; genus Stichopus; species Stichopus chloronotus. The sequence continues at coordinate 18,698,253 of CM037840.1, read as the reverse complement.
TACTGCGCTATTGTTCAGAGTATACACTCAAGTTGTCAATAACTGTCTGGTTCAACCGTGTGACACAATCAGGTTTCAGAAAGTTATCGTCACAGTCAAATATTTCGAAAAGGATTATTGGAGCTGACCTTACTTCTCTGGGGTCCATAACTATCGAAGAACAGAAATGATTATTTCGGATGCAGAGCGTCTTGTGTAGCCATCTCTTGTCACGACATCGCACATTACTATGAGGAAAAAACATTTTACTTCCAGCTTCTTCCCAATTGCCATCAAACTGTACAACCCTGGTCTGTAGTTTTGGGTCATAGCAGCGTTTTTTTTCTTTTTGCTCTATTTAATTGTCATCCTTAAACATATCACACTTTCATATGTATTAATTTTTGTTTGTTATTTATCTGCATTTATTTTAGACATTTACAGGACTTTCAGTTTCCGTTTACTACGTTTAATTATTAATTCCTTGCCGAAGATCGAAATCTGTGTAATGGTGTGTGTAAGTGGGTATATGTATGTATGTGTCGCCTTGGCTATGTCCCAATTAGAGGAAGGTGCTTCAATTTCAGAGTTGGTGTGTAAGTATACAATGGTTGGGAGATTGTCCCAATTGTTCAAAACCACTAAAGGTCATTTGAATTCCCAAGGGATGTAAATGAACACAATTAAGCAAGAATTCTTAAATGAATGTTTTGCTGGAACCTTTTACTTGGACTGTAAAAAATCCTATAAACCCTCAAATAATCATGTAGATCTCTTTAGAGATTCTATAGGAAAGCTTATAGACACCCCTTTTTTACTGTATGTAGTTTCTATAGAGATTCTTTAGAATTTCCACAGAGTTTCTGCAGAGTTTCTACAGAGTTTCTACAAAGTTTTATAGAGCTGTTCTAAGGAAACTCTATAGGATTCTGTAGAGTGCCCTCCAAAATTTTCTATTAGATTCTATAGAAAATCCTGTATAGTTTCTACAGAATTTCTATACCAAACTCATATGCTTTCTATAAAAACTATATAAAATTTTTATAGAAATTCCTATAGGCACCCACGTTTGTATAGAGTCCTGTAGAGTTTCTTTAGAGTTTCTTTAGAGCGGTTCCAGAGAAACTCTATAGGATTCTACAGAGATTCTGTAGAAAAGTTTATTTAGTTTCTATATATGGAATTTTCCTATAGATTTCTATTTTCGTTTGTATGGGTGAGGTGCTTGCATCGAGAAAGTGTCTAATGAAAGCTAATGACTTGTATTCATTCATTCCATACAAAACTTACAAACTGAGCTTGCAAGTGGTAGTTCTTCCCATCCTATCTTTTCTCATGTGTAATGCAAATTGTAATTTGCTTGCATTGGAAACTAATTTGTGAACATGATTGTTGGACGTAATTTCATTTTTAGTTGCATTTATTCATGCATTTTACGGTGTCTAAACATTGTTCAATTACTTGTTGTGCAAGATTAACCTAGCAAACTTCAGATCTACAGAATGAGAGAATGCGAGAATGAGATTGTTTCAAACCTGCCAGGAAAATAATCTTACTACTTAAATACTCTGCCCATTTAGAACAATTAGGAAGTCATCTATTCAAGTTAAATATGGCTGTTGAGACAGCAACTCTTTTGAAATAGTTTAGTACACAATTTGATCAGCAGAATCTGTGTATCCATACAGGTGCACAGCTTCATTGTACTGATTAGTACATTGAACACCCTTAGTGAGTACCACAAGGTCATTGCCAAAGACAGTGAACTTTTCAGGGTACCAGTTATGGCTGTCATATTACAGCTCACCCCTGTATACCAACCGCAGTGTTGCCCACACAGTTGTATGCGTACCTAATGGTACTGTAGCAGAAAACCCTGTTTATTGGCAGCAATATTTCTGTATTCAGAGTGTCAAAATATAGACTTGTGCGGTTGCAGTACAACTTGCCCTGTATCTTAACAGGACAGTTTCTGTAGATATCCATGAACTATCTTGTAATGTACTGTGCAGTTCTGTAAAAATACAGTGTGGTCCTATACCCGAATTGAATCATTCTGTACATAAACATGTGCCTGTTGCTCTTGTATGGAACCCAATTGACAGCAACCTTGTTGTAGATAAACAGAATATTTTAACAGTGCAGTTCTGTAAAAATACAGGGTGGTTCTGTACATATACCCGTGCTTCCTGTTCATGTATGAAATCCAATTGACAGCAGATTTTTTGTACACGAACAGAGATTTTTTTAACAGTGTAGGTTAAAATGGGATTCACTTCAGCCTCACTCTTCTTGTGTTCTAACGAAGTTCAACTTGTTGCAAAATTTCGCCTTAGGTCAGCTTTATCACCACTATTACTAGGCCTACTGATAGCACTCGTACTCTTAGTAATGGCCTGACTTGTCAAACGCAAAGCCTAAGCCTTTTCTACTATTACTAACATGAACGTTAGCCCTACTCGTAGCAGGCATGGTATTGACGCCATTCTGACTTTGGCCACTTTGTTGCCAGGTTACTCTTCCCCCGTGGTGATTTCACCAACTCGGTCATCTCTGACTGTTATAACACGAATTCTGGATTCGACTTCTCATAGAAGTTTTTCAATTAATCATCACAAGAGTGAATTTTTGCCACTTTTTGATACGAGCTCTTCAGAAACTAAGACGATCGTAGCAGGCAATGACTCTCTGATCTACGCTTCCGCTCTTGCTTGGATCTCGCATAATCTCGTAACTGGAAATACGAGATAAATTGTCACCTACATGTTGAGAACGAAATATATGTGCACCACATATGTTTAGATTCCAGTAAGTTCATGACAGGCTATTCTTATGCGTCTAATATCCGAAAAGGGAATGCAGAATTGGTTGAACCCTTAACTGACTGATGCCTATATTTTTCTTTTTGTTTCAGAATGGTGTTACGTTACATTGTTAACTCTTATCTCAATCTGGTTTGAAATAATCCAAAAGAGGCATGTCCATTCGACATTAATTACTGTAGTTGCAGCGAGATTCCATAATCTCTGTCGAGACACGTTTGAAGAATCATTCTTGATAGTAACTATTGAATATAAGGACAGAGAATACATTTTTTTTTTACGTTTGCATCGGAGGGCCATCGTTTATGACTCAATCAATACACACAAATATCAATGCCTATATGTCGTGTGGCCTTCAATATGACATTTTTGAGTATTCGGTACATTACACATTGAAAATACTTAAAAGAGCCACAAATTTTATCAAAATATGTCAGAGATCAATTTACAGTTAAATTGGTGTCTCAAAGCTGTATAATGAACAAACATCGGCTAAGTCTACAAATTGATGACTTCAAGAGATGGACTCCTACGATACGTCTAATGCTAATCCTTTGTTTATGTAACTTATCTTCTAATGACATTGGAGAATGTTATATCCTCAGAAGGTTTTATTTTGTAAGCATGTATTTTCTTCTTCAACGATATTGATATCACTCACAAATGTGAAACTCAGTAGTAAAGTAATTAAGAGGCACAATATATACGCTTAAAAAAGAATATGACACTTTGCTACACACTGCATACATGCAAACTTAAGATTCACTGACCTGTGGAGAAGAATAAAAAGAAGAACGTTAACCTGTTTAACAAACCACTGTTACAATAGGCACGGTATAATAGGCAATGGTGTTATACATCAAGTACGTGAAAATTTTCTTTTCTGCTTTATTCACATATTCGTTAGTTGCCATGATAACGACAGAAGATTATCCTTGAGCCCAAGTAAAGTTAGTGCCAGCCTGAATAACAGTCTACGTTTGGAAATACGATATAATTGGGATGGAAGAAATGGGGAAATTTCAATTTCATTCATTTTAAATTGATTCAGATACTTCATATGGTAAGTCCCTCACTGATAGCCTATTTACTGCGTGAGTTTGCCTCATACGTAAACATCCTCTCCCCACGACATGAACGATATAGTAGCTCTTATTCTCTCATAAGTAAATACTTATTCAAAGAATACGATATCATTCGATAGCATTGCAGTTTATTTGCTTATTACAAGTACAAAAAAAAAAAAAAACAGTATGATACTGCTCTGCCCCCGCCGTCCCCCCCCCCTCAAAAAAAAAAGGCTAGTCGATTTACGGAGGAGAAACATGAGCCATGTTCCTACCGTTTTTTTTTTTTAACAGTAAATTCGTTTGCTGCTGTACGCCTAATTAATTAAGATAACACTACACGTTCATATATAACTTTACTGAGGGTTAAAAGTAAGTGCTTTGTATTCAAGAGATACATGTCAACGGTTCTCCACTACGTCGGTTATCCAGCTTACCTAAGTGATCAGTGTCAAATGATTTGTAAATCAGCGTACATGTCAACGTACAACACTGTTCAAAAATTTACCAAACAAGACAAATCAGTTTGACGCATTTGGCTTCTTATTGTACATTTACGTTGACCACAAAAAGTACATATTTTAACCAAATATCTACATATGAATATATTTACCATGGAAATACTATGAACTGATTGAATGATAACATATAGTCTCAATTACAAACATCGATATTTTGCACACTTCCACACAAGGCGTAGTCGATTTAAATCACAGAATTGACTTTTTTTTTATAAAATAAAATAGATTTGCTGAAAGGCGTTTTGACCATTGACCTGCTCTGCTATTAACTAGTGGAAAAAAAAAAGTTTTGATTATACATGCCAAGTAACAATTCAAGATCTCGTCAGTCTCACATGCACTAAGATTTGTGGAAAAATATAAGCATAGGTGGGAGTTTAAGAACACTAAACAAACTGTACAAAAAAAAACATACTAATACTCTTCAATATATTTATAAATACTAATTTTTTAATATTATTAGTAGATTATTTCCTCTATTTTATTCTCAGAAAACAAAGAAAACTGGTTTCCGTAACGTTATTCGACCTGGCTTAAGTAAGTGGATGCTAAACTTGTTTCGTTGACTCTTTTTAATCAATCGTTTAATACCATGCTTACATGCTTAGTTATCATCCAATCGTCATGCTTATCTTATCATCCAATTGTACGAAATGGTAACACAATTATTTTTGTTAGACGCATACAGGCATTTGTTGATTGAATTAGTGCACGACGGCTACTGTTAACTTTGGGTGAAGTCATTCTAGGAATGAAGTGTCCGCTGATATATGCTGACTTTATGGACTTTTTAATAGTATATTTAAACTAACGTCGAACAAATCAGGAAGCAAAGGCACTCAGTGTCACTCAAAGTATGAACAAGAAACCTTTTGCATTTATGTGCGATTTTGTTTTCGTCGCTTCTATTTTTAAGTTATTCAAAACCTGTACCTTATTGGAACCTTGGAACATAATAGTTCACTCACCGTGACTGTGCATAAAAAGAATTTCAAATCATTCGATGGGTCAAAAAATTAAAGAAAACACGATCTTGATACAATTGCAACTTATTTCAACTGGAACACACCATACTGATCCAAATCGTCAGTAATCAGTAGCCTTAGAATGGTAAATTACATGTCTTAATGTTTTCTTTTTCTTATACAAACGACGACTGAAATTGTCTGTAAAACTAAAAACTATTATGTAGTCTTACTGAGTACAGTGCAGTAATTTGAGGTTCATTTTATTGTCATGTATTCAATTCACAAGTCTTATTCAGTGCTCGAATGTGATCTCTTACACACACAGTCAAAAACATCACCACAAACTATTACACAGTTTAAGTTCATACAGAGTAACATAGACACAATACACAATTTGTGTCGATCCATTATTTTGCAGTGTTTTAAAAGAAAATGTGCTGACCCGTGACGAAATGAGAACAATATGGCGCACCTACCACACACGTAATCAGCTTGGCAATAAACATCACTTGCTTTACTGCTTTATTTACTTTTGGAGAATCAGAACAGTCACTCAACTGTATATAAGATGAAGTCTGCTCCAGCTACAATACTAAACAGTGCTGAATAAATTTGAATCTCATTGCTCGAGAGGGCTGGTTCCGATCTTTAGGAGGAAGATGTTTCAAAATCGAAAACACCCAGACATCGATAAATGTAAACATAAGATCGTATTCCTACATAAAAAAGATTACAAATTTAGGACAAAAAAGGGAAAAGAATAACGTAACGGTCACATGGTAAACTCAAAACCCCACGAGTACGCTAATGCAATATATGGGTCTCTGCAGAATATGAAGCACATGCACTCCGTCTCAGAACAATGTGAATACTTTTCTTACTTTTTTTCTGCCTGCGATAAAACCAGTATTGAAAACATCAGCGGGCATTGTACATATAACACATTATTCTATTTCAATCAAGTGTCAACTAGGTACAAAACACCGACCACTGTAAAGTTGTGACATGATTGCTCACGTTATTTATATGATTATATTTAAAAGTAATGATTCATATTTTATGACAAAGTTAAGCATGCTACAAATAATTGTATTCTACTGCAGTAGCAGATATAGCCAATATCTCAACTCACAATACAATGATAAAACCAGTACCATCTAGGGACGAAAAGAATCCTTTCAGTGACATTTCTCAAACCCATCAACAGTGAAGAGAAATGTAAGAACAATAGAATTACTAATCATTTGCATTTGATCAATAATATGAAAACGTTAAGTGCTAAATAACCCCTGAACGAAGCAAACATATTATGCGATTATGTTCGCCTATTGCTTCTATTAAAGTGCGTTATTGCGGTTCGATACTTGTTTCGATACTTGTCGTCTCTGACTTGATACATTTGACTAGCCATTTTGTTTATCTTCATTTGGCTGTGTGCAGAGCATTGAGAGTTACACGCCCATTAAATATAAATGTAACCTTTCTGCCTATAGCAACAAAGGAGGGACGGGGTGAATAGAACTTAAAATGTGCGGCGGACGGAGGGTTTAAAACGTTTGAATGAAAGCTGACCTATGAGGGGTCTACCCCCTGCACTTTGTGATAGCGTTGGGTATATTGTACAGGTCTAATAGATTTCCATCCGGGGTCTAGAGTAATGCCATTAACGCGACCAGAAGAAAAACCCACGGAAGCTCTGAGGTTTTAGAGTTTTTGCTTTGTAATGAAGGATTTCTGTACCTTCGAATGGTATTGATAGGACAAAACTGGTCGGACATTGCATATTTTGAAATGATAACTTTGAAGTTTGACAGGTGGATGCCGATCACAGTGTCTAGTGATTGAAGACATATATTGTCAAACGTCTATGGAAGGACAATGTGGGGGAGGGGTGGAAGAAGTGCCTGTTCAGGGTTTTCTAATCTAATACGGAAGCTGGCCTGAGTTAGATCATGTGTGACAGGACTGTTTGCGCGGAGGACCACCATTAGTTAGAGAAGAGCGAAAAAGAAAATTTGGATTTTTCAAACCCACCAGATAGCCGGAAATGGCATTTCCCGGCAGTCTTAAGCTGCATATACCAAGCCTTATAATAGGGATATCACATCTGTAATTTCTAAATTCATGAAAAATTAAAGTCAGTAAAAATGGTACGGTACGTAATACATATCAGATGGGGTTTGACGTGATACAAGAATCAAAATGAATTATGCATTCGCTTTCATTTTCTTTGAGTACTTTGCAAATATTTGGGGCGGGCATTTAGGCATACAAACTACTGATTTTTTTGTCCTTCTAGGGGAGGGATTTTTGCCCAAAGTTGCTTGTTACTCATTACTGAGCAGAATTAAAACGTTATCGGGGGGGGGGGGGGGACCACAAAGAGTTACCGCATAGCGTACAAGCAAGTTTATCCCTTTGCCTACCAGATAGTCAAAACGGCGTTACTTGAGTGTTCTAGGGTGCATCTTCTGCATGTACCCAGTCTTGAAAGAAGAATATATACATGCGTCAAGGGGACACTTACAACTTCTGGTAGAAGAAATCCTTTCAATGGGACGGTAAACCCCAACAAATGGTATCTGTTGAACGACACCTGCCGCCTCCTGTTTCCGTCCCTTTGCCAAATCCTGATCTCCCTTTTCCGTACCCAGCAAATTCCTACCCAAATGTGTTATGCAGCCATGCCTATAGGAATGATGCCCTATCATTGAGCTGGCACGGCATGGACTCCTTCCCATTTCCCTGTCTACACTATCAGATCATGGGTAAAGCCAGAGTCCCCTCTCTCCCTCCCCCCCCCCCCCCCGAGCGAGAGATCTATCAGTCCTTGGTTCTTAGACTTCCTCTGCCTTTTGGAGTATATGGGTTCCTCACAAACTCACAGCACTTGGTCTCATAGTGGATCACACGATGCCAATCCAGACATCAGACCCTCCACCTTACTGCGTGTGGTGAATAGGCTCTCAGCATGAATCGCTGTGATAGCGAGAGCGTCCTTAGCCCAATTTAGATGTACCTATATATATTTCACTCTTGTTATTCATGGCTGCTCGGTTACCCGCAAGTCCCTCAGTACCATCAAGAATTATCCCTGAAACTCGGTTGCTATTCAGCCCCCAATGTTTCTTTACGACTCTTCGATGGGGGACAAACTGTCCAAATAGCAACTCCTCCAGGGCAAGACTATCCTCACCCTATAATGAAGGCAACCCTCCTGCAAGTTTAAGCAAGGACACGCAATTACAACCAAATAGCACTACTGCCACTTCAAAAACGGTTAATCTCCGTCACCCCGTCTCCAGCTGTTCATTTTGCCACAAATTCAAGCTTCGAAAGATATTTTCCTTTTCCTTTGGCTTAAGATTATAACTGAGACTCAACCCCTCCCCCACAATCCCACGACCCATAACCCCCAGAGTTTCCTTTACGGATGTGCATATCCATCAAGGAAGTCATCAGAGCAGCAGCACCTTCTTCACCTGTAGCATGAGAGCCACCTAACCTTTGCCACGCGGCTCTGAGGCTTCCCTACCGTCAGTCCATTCTCTTCCCTCCTCACCTTCGTTATATTGCCATTCTGTTACACGGAGACAGATAAGCTCGGAGCTATGTGAATATCACAAAACTTTCCTGGTTTGGATACTACCAACGACGAACTTACCCGCGTATCATCCGACGAATCCACCCATTTTGTACCAGTTTTTCACTTTTATATAGTTTCTTGGGTGACTTCATATAAATGAGGAAATTTTCAAAGCAGCTTGCTTCTCAATTAAAAAAAAAACTGAAAACAATCAGACGGATGTCTGAGAAGTCAAGAACTGAAAAAAAAACCCCTGATATCGCTCCACTTAGCATACCTATAACTTATTTACATATATAACAAATTGATATAAAAAAACCCAATCCCTCTACACGCCCCAACCATTCATAAATGTAACAAAGATGTATATTAAAAAGTGACATTAATTCAATAAAAATGTTAAGATTGTAATTAAAAAACAACCCTACAACTTTCTAATAAAATTGAATTGTGCTAAAAAATAATATTTTGATGACACCATCGTGAAAAGGATAGTCCAGCCACAAAGTTACTTTAGTTTTGATATGTTTAAAAATGTTCATATATTGTAAGTTTTGATATCTTTTTAAAACTTTAAAAAGCTCATCTAACCCGTCTGGTGAAACTTCCATTCAGTTCCCATGTGTGGTTCTGAAGATATTATCAATATCAAGTTACCCCCATCACGACCAAATGTGACCTTACAGCAACGAGAAGTGACATCATCTCCTAACATTGATACAGAGTCTTTTGTTTTCTTCAAAAGTGACTTTATTATTTTGACCTTGAAATCAAAAGGGAGTCAGAGTAAGTACTTGCTATGTGAAGATAACAAAACTGTAACAGCCCTCATACATTCACATTATGATAGCGCTAGATACTGATGTTTTAAATTTAGGTGGAATGTTTTGTAAGAAAAACAAACAAACATAAAATGCTTCATCAATGTGTGGAGATGACATCATTCTTGCTTGCTTCAAGTTAACTTTTGGTTACAAATGTGGCAACTTCAACTGCTCATATCTCGGGAACCACACATGGGAATTGAGTGGACGTTTCACTGCAATAGTCGGATTTACTTACTGTTCAAAATATCGAAGCTATATTTGTGGCTGGACTATCCATTTAAGAGCGTTTGATTTTCCCAAGTAATTCATCAAGAGGTGCGAAATGTGATCAAAGGTCACAAGTCAACTTAGTCGAAAAAAGCAACCTTTTCCCACACACACACACCACTTCCCCCCCCCCCCCCCCCCTATTCCGGAGCCGGTTACTTGTGTAAATACCACGTTACGATAACTTCCTACAAAAGAGGACCACAAGGTCCTCTTTCAATCAAAGCGTAAATGTCATTGTGCATAAAGGGCAAGAGTAATGGTTAACAGAACGTAAAATTGTGTTTTTTCTGACGAAATGTGGGCTGCCTGTGTAGCAATTTTAAATGTTTTCCTTTGCACTATCAGGACCAGTTTGCAAGAATAAGCAAGGAAAGTTCAAAAGCTTCCAAATTTTCGACGTGTTCGGCAGGTCATTTTTGCACTAAGACCTTAAAATAAGTTGTATAAATTGAAATTTCGTCTGCTCGTTTGGTCAGTGTTTTGTCAAAGAATGTGAAGACTTTGAGAGAAGGAAGAAATACCAAAAGACTCACTTTAATGTAGTTTTAATAGTTGTTTTTCAATATGCAGAGTAAAAAAAAAATATTACATTCCTTTTCATTAGACTTTGCTAGTCTAGGTGATTAAACTGCTACAAAAGTTACCACGTAGGCCCACCAGTTCCATTTTTATACAGAGAGCACATGATCAGCGTGTTAAAACCCTTTTAAGACTCGTAAGAGAGAGGATATGTATAAAGTGAAAGGCAAAAAAAAAAACAAACAAACAACTGATCGTTAAGAATGTTTCGGTGGAATTGTCAAGAGAATTCGGTGAGACACAGTCAGCGGATATCAATGCTATATTAATTGTAATAACCTCAGTGAAGGCAGTAAACGAAAGGCATATAACGGACAACAAAAAACACCCAAATACAGTTGACGAAGATCCAAGTTTAAATCCATATTTTACTTGTGACTTCGAATGTAATACATCGGGCCCAACTGAAGAATAGCAGGATATTGATGAGGAACCATGTGAACACCCAAAGAACAAAAGGACACATTGGAACCGTTCATATCTTCCTTCTCATGAATGAAAGGAGTGTTAGTGGCTAGCCAAAAAAAGTTGCGACATACTCTCATAACCATAAACCATACGTAATAATAACAAGGATTTTTTTTTTTTCAAAACTCATTGAGAAACTGTGAGATTGTCGCCCTCTTAATTCTAACACTTATTTCAACTGTAGGCCAATTAAGCCCAATCAAACCGACAAAATCAAAATGTATGTCAAGTCGGACGTGTTGGCTAGGTTTAAGTTCCCGGGCTAAGGTAAAAGAACTCCGCTTTATATCTATGTAGTTTGGAGTAGAAATCGTAACTGTAACTGTTACTTCAGTCTTTGTGAATAGTTAAAAAGAAATAATTACAATGGAATATGTAGTTAAAGAGACTGAGGGGTGATAACAAAAAGCTTGTCGAGGTAATCACCCATGAATAAGAAAGAAACAAAGCTAAATCAATATACAAAAACAAATGGAAAAGAGAACAGACTATGAATATGTTAAAAATATTCCGAAATCCATGCTGCAACAGTATTATAATATATTATAAGCATAAACATACAATGGTATTTTGAACTTCTGATACAAGAGAGTAAACACGTTTGAAGTATCGATATACTATTTAGTTTGTAATATGATTGGTGATAAAATGCATTCGGTTCTTAAAGGAAGAGCTCTTCGTATGGTGCTTTGGATGAGCTATCCATGAACCATACGAAATGTCAATTTGTTAGCAGACGATCACGTGATTCTTTCAGCGCAATGCTGGTGTAGCTGTGATTCCATCTTCAGTCATAAGGTATTTCCCTTTTGTGTAATAGCGTAAAGGTTGGCGACTTCTTCCACATTTCGTGGATGTTATAACGACATTGATTTTTGTTCAACTGGAATAGTATCACCTTAACGGTAAGTTATACGTACTGAAGTCAATAAAGTGTATAACATTCCACATAAGTTGTACAAGTTACAGGATATTAGAACAACTCTCAAGTCATTATTTGCAATGTGTTACCTTGTTTACGATGTTGAATGCATTCTGGTTTCCTCATCGTCAGATCATGTGTGGAAGTGCCAAGTGTTGAAAAAGGATTTCAAACTTACCATGCGATTTGTAACTTCGAGAGATACTCTGCAAAAATTCAATTGATTTTTTAGTTGATAAATATCCAGGATTAGTTCAGATACTAGTTCCTTATCAGAATCTTTTGACTAACCTTTTCACGCAATCGTCAGTATTCCAGCCTTTTTATCACTTTCTCTCTAACTGAACATACAAAGAGCACATTGGCGACTTTTTCGATGCCTATAGCCCGTAGTTATTTTCTGTATTTTTTTGAACTGAATTAATTCCAGCTGTATGGCGTTTTCTTTACTTTATTCATTGCGCATATGCCTGTGTAAATGTGTTACCTATGTCTCTCACATTGTGATTCAAGAGTTTTCAAGATACGATAGTCTCTGCCATTATAAAGTAATTTTTGATCAGACATTGATATAAACATAATTTCTATAAATACTCGTCGTAAATTTATAATTTATTTATTAATTTATTAATACTCGTGGTTATTCAAATTATAATAAAACCCTAATGAAAAATAAAAAGCATTCTGAAATAGAAATAGCATCTCCAATCCAGAAAAAAAAAGTTAAAACGTTTTAAAATATCATCACCTGCTAATAGGTAATTTTCAAACAGGGATATAGACTGCTTTTTCTTCGCTTAATTGTGCAAGCTTTATGCTCAGAAATCTACAATGGAAAACAACACTGCATAGCCTTCAGTTGCCGAGCAAATACTGTATCGTTCAAAAATGATTCTTAAATATTACGAGTTTACCTTAAAATGTTTTACAAGTGTTATTTGTTGTCTTCGTAACATTTTATGCAAATGTTTTGCTAACGTCTTAGAAAAAATTCCTGAAGGCGACACAAAAAGGCGTAAGAAGTGAAATAAGAATAAAACTTTACAACATGTTGGTTTACTGTCTGTATCTCATTGAACTTAATGTAAATGTAATTAAAATATTGGAAACTTCCTGGGAATAACATAATGTTTTTAAAACTTTACACATTTGTTAAATAATTTAAAGAGGTTTTTCGTTATCGTTTTCACTGGACTTTTGTTTTCAATAACTTACATTTGCTCTTAAAATCATCAGCTCGAACAGCGGTCTCAAAAGGAACTCTAACATCTTTAAACATTATTGCCATATTTTCTCTCAGTTTACAGATCTTCTGATAGCATTTTCCAGTACTGTAAACGTTTTATTTAAAGGGAAATAGGGTGTTTAGAATACACCAACATGACATACAAAAGAAATAGCTTTAATCATTGTTAAACCTTCTCCATTTTTATCAATAAACATCTGCCAAAGTTTCATCTCCTCAAAACATTATACATGTGATGAGTAACGGAAGATGCATCATTTTGAATTTTGAAAAGTTTGGGTGAACAAATTAGTGTTGAGCAACAAATAACTGAATTTCTATCGGTGAAAAGCTCATTTCTTGAAAAGAAGGCCACTATCCTCCCTTATTTTGAATAATCTATCATTCTATGTCAACAAACATTGGTTTCAAAAGTATGGATGTTTCCTGTAAAACAAACGCCCTTTTTAATGTCGGAGAAACATTGTTAAAATGTTAATAAAAGATAAAGCGGTTGATGCAAACTCGGTAAACTTTCTGCATAGTATTCTGTGAAATTACATTTCATTTTTTTGTCACTAATCCTAATCAAATTTCACTCCTTTCAGATCAGCAAAGCTACACATGATTACATTTACATTGTTATGACATTTTCATAATATTGTATTTTCATAAATTATGTTTGCATAACGTCATTCAAATCTTCGTTCCTGAACATTTTCAGGAATGTTTCTACAATGTCATGTCGATACATATATACTAAGGTTATCTATTCTAAACAACCAGATTACTGTACTTACACTAAGGTCTGCACGGGGCTACCTGTATGGAATGGTGCTCCAACCAATATCACACTGAATGAAGTTGACAATTTTTCGAAATGGTATCAGACTATCATGAATACTTCACTTACATTGACCGATATTGTAAACATGGTACTAGTAATATTTTAAACATGTTTCCTCCGAGATAGAAAATACCCTGAAACATGACACGCAACTGTATAATAAAATCACAACTATGCAAAACTGTCTAAACATGTTTATTGAAGTTGTAAAAATATTGTCACAATATCATTACTTACATAAAAAGTGTATATACGAAATGAGGGAACTTAATCGTAGAAATTTCGTCACAGCTACCATTAATTACATAGAAAGGTTATGTACAAAATCAATTTTTGTTTGTGACAAGTAATGTTAAATTACAATTCCATATATGCGGAGGGTACCCCAAAATTTTGGCTTTAAAACCCCCTCAGATGGTCGGAAACGTCACTTCCCGGGTGTCCTGGACTTCCTGTACCTAGCCTTGAAATAGGGTTCTCATGTCTGGAATTTCTCAATTAATTGGAAAAATATCAGTCTATGGAAAATGGTAATAGTTTGGATTGCTCTTATCTAGAATAATTATGCTGTAGTAATTTTCTGAAAAGTTAATTCAACCGTCTTTACTCTCTAACGATAGCATATTTTTCCTTTGCTGAAATGTGCAACTAGCCGGTGACATTAATCAAAATCAAGTGCAATATTTTTGCATCTATTGCAGTCATTTTTTCCCCAACAAATTATAGTTTAAGAAAAAGTTTCCAACAATTTTTCCTTTCATCGATTACATCTGTTTATTGCCTTGATGATTGAATGAGAAAGCAGACCTCGTTCTTGCACCGAGAACTGTTTAAACTGATAGCCGCATTGAAAAGAAAAAGATACCATACAATAGTATTTTGACAGATGTGGAAAGCATGAAAAGAGTGATGATTGGTCTAGATAGTGAGAAGGCTGTAAAAGAAGAGGTTTCCTCAGGTTTCCTCGTTTGAAAAATGACTCACCTACTGGGTAAACTTATATGTATTTTAATGCAATACTTGGCACCTTTCGAATTCATTAAATGTGACCACTGAAATATGAGAAAGTCAAATGAAATTCCAGATTTTTTGAGAAATGTACAGTTAGCAGGTAACCTCACAATCTGGTGCAATATAAGAAACTTTTTACGTCATATAATGTTGTTGTATCGATGCGGAGGAAACGTGCCATAATCTTTTGATTAACCATGAGCGTGCAAGTACAGTTTCCCGTTTTTCTTTTTTCTTTCTTTTTTGATAGAATTTCTCAATTTTGCAGAATTTCGAAATATTACGTTGCAGGAAATAATTTCTAAGGAATTGTAATCTTAGAAGCAAGCAATTATAAAAACAGTCACAATAAATAAGACAAGTGCCATTATCCAACACCCTCCTGTATTGTGTGCATCCCCTGACGTCTACGTTGTTACATTAACGCATAAGCCCCACGTAGTGAGCTGTTACTACAAAACTTCAAATGTGCACCAGTCGGCTACAAACAGCGAAACAGTTACTCATGAAACATGACAATATAGTGATACGAAGCAATTAAAAAAATGTTGAGAGCAAGATACACAAACATTTTCCCAGTGGACAAAGAAAATTTGCCGAAAGCAATGGCAACACATACTGGAAACGTAGCAGTTACATGTATGCAGAATCAGACTAGTCTTTGCTACGGCTCCTTAGTTTAAGGTCACCTCTAGTCCAAGTGGAATTAATGAAATGGACTTGGCTGGTAAGAAGGCCCTTTTGTCAGAAAGGTCTGGGAACACGTTTCAGAACAGTTTGCTAAAATTCTTCAAGAATTCCATTTGTCGCACTTTGAAAAATCTAAGATGTCGTCTAAAATGGCCAACATGTTGGATGTTTTTTTCGTAACTTCAAGCAAGTAAACAGAATCATATGTAATTTAGGAAGAGTTGTGCATTTGAAGAACCAGAAGCAAATTAACACAAGAATGTTAACGAGTCATGATTTATTTCAAACGTTTTCAAAGATATCGCATCTTTCCCCTCAGGTTAATGAAAACATACATAAAATTCATACAACGATATAACAATCAGGAATAAAACTTCCTTGTTCAAATTCAGGAAAGGATATATATATATATATATATATATCTATATATAGCTTCCTGTGGATTTTGAGTTCAGAGTCTATATTTCTGTTATCTACAATGTTGAAGTTACTGTTGTTTGGTGTTCGGCAATCTATACATTGCGTGATGTGTTCATGGATAGCTGAATTCCATGAGAGATTCTGGTTGATAACTCTCTTTTTGTCCAAACCAATGTAAGTTTGGGTCTCATCGCAGGACTTTAGAAAGAATATGTGACATTAGCTTTAGAAGTCTTAGAAGTTCTATCTTTCAAAGAAAAGTAGTTACCAACTTTGAATGTTTTCAAAACCACATTGCATTTCTTATTGATACATCTAGGGTGATTCGTGAAAGGTGTAACGACTAGGATTTTAAGTAACACGTAATATGGGTAAACCGCTGTTCCGGGTTTTACCAGACACACATAAAAGGGGTACAGGAGTCTTCACTCTATGTCACTGGATAATATTTCCTCTGTGCTGTTGGTTAGGTTCATGTGAAACTTTCGCTTTGTCCTTCTCGGGGTCGTTTTTATAAAGTTTGCTATGGAGTCCAACCAATACCAGAGAACCAGGGTGGAGATTCTGACCTTCGTCAAATTTGACCCTCAAATCCCAGCAATATCTACCATCGGATTGGGTGTCCCTTGCCCAATCACAATGTAAAATAATATGACCTGGGATGTTGCCCGTAACATTTGATCCGCAAAGCTGGCGAGACTTGACCTCTGAACAAATGTTCAACAAATTGATCGTTTGCCTTAATGCATTCCATTTCCATACGTCTGACTTGGCAGCATAGAACACATAATGACATTTAGGAGATAGCTGTGAGAGACGTCAAAGGGTCAGTCATACTCATAATCACTGGTCATTAATTTCACCAGACCAGTGAGTAAAGCTCTCCCTAACCATGAAACGTAGACCACAAAATAGCCGAGGAGGGTTGCATGAAGCAGGTAGATATCATATTTACCTCAGATCACACTCCAACTATTAGGTCGCGTTGTAAGTCAGAGCAGAACTAGTGACAAGCTATGGGCACAATAGATTTCTAAGGTAGCTCTTCTGGAGTATTTTTTTTTTTTTTTTTGAAATGAAAGGACAAGACATTGAAAGACACACCTATGCTATATGCGAGTGAAATGAGTTCTCACTCCCCATGCAGTAGAACACTTGCATCATGCAACATATGCCACGTTGCTGTTATTGTGTGTGGCACGGAAATGTACACGGAAGTATGTATCAGTTTTAACCACGTATTGTAGTATATTATGTAGGCGTAAACATCAGGGGAAACTGTAACTGAAGAACCACAAAGAAAAAGGCGTTTTAAAGATTATGCTCAAGCTATCTGTTAAAATCAAACTTTCCAAACACATACATAAGCGATAAACGAATATATTATGAACAGATACAAACTGACGTTGACCTGTTTGGCTCTTTGATCGATACAAACTTGAACATAAACTCTTTCACAGTCCTCGCAACATTGCCATCGAACTAAATATGTTCCAAAACTGGCAATGACAGCTCCATTGTATATATGATCCCCTTTACATAGGAACATTTTCTGAAAAATCGACAAACAAAAAAGAAGAGAGACACACACCTATGTATTTAAGTCTTTGAGACAACTGTATACCCTACCCTCCTTAACGTAGTTTGCATACTCTTTGCATTTCTTCTGATTTACGTTCTAATAGCGCTATCAGTAATCGTATCATTAACGACTTAGTTGGTTAGTTCATGGAAACTAACAAGTTCGTACAAAATGAATCGTTATTCAGAAAATTGCATATAGTGATAAGTGAACTTGTCAATAACTAAAGTGCATGCAACTGGGTTTTACTTGTATCAGTTATGATATCCTGCTTTGATTTAAAGGAATTACAAAAGGTGTTTGTTTCACAGAAAACAACCATGTTTTCAAAACCAGTGTTTGAGTACATATAATGACAGATTATTAAAAAGTAAGGAACTACAGTACCCCTACTTTCAAGAAACAACTTTTTTACAGATATAAATTCAGTTGTTTATCGACAATAATTTGTTCACCCCAACCTTTAACAATTCAAATTATGCATCTTCTGTTACTCATCACATAATGTTTTGAGGAGATGACGCTTTTGCAGATTTGTTTTGATGAGCCTGATTGATTCAACAACGAGGAAAATTCTTTTCTTTGCTTGCCATGTTGGTAAATTCGAAATGTCCTATTTCCCTTTAATAAATAACATTGATTGGATTTGACAGATATTATACATCTGAAATTTCAGATATTTTTGCAATTTATTAGCCACAAAGCCTCTCTAAATTTAGTACGCAACTAGGAGAAAAAACAAAAACAATTAAAATTACCGTTCTCCCAATTCCCTTAACTGATATTATTCCAATAGTACCGCTGTATATGTCTTTAAGTTAACATGGATTTAAAAGGTACTAAAACAAACGTATTTAAAACACCGCATGGGTGTGGATTCGACACTTATTATGTCCAGGACCTGTGCTATTTAACACGTGTTCTCAAAAAGGGGCTTTGCGCAGAAAGTCTGTCCATGCGTAAAATGTGTGTGTGCTGTCTTTATGCAAATAACCATAAAAACTGGTATCAAACTTATTGATATATATATACATGAAGCAGCACTTTAGATGTATAGGTGCTGACTGTGCATAAAAGTAAATTTTTGGTGTGGTTTTGCTGCTGGATTATTTTGCGTCGTACAGTAAAAATAGCTCCTCAATAGGCATTCTATGACCTCGTAAAGTGACGACCCAGTTTACAAACCAGTGACAAGTGGAGTACAAGTTACACACTTTCATCAGTCCCGCAAGGTAAATGGCACCTATTAAACAGGATGCATCCATGTTATGCACATTCCTTCAGTGCAGATGTTAAATGTTAAAGGTTTTAGAGTGTAACGTCAAGAAATTTTTATTTTTTAAAGTTACAGAAATGGTTCTATCACGGTGTCGCGAGCACAAGCTTACTTATTAAACTAAGTTTTACGTTCTCTTTGATTCAATTATATAGAAATAATTGCAACTACAATTTACCCATTGATCGGTGTGACATAGCAACCTGATGGGATGAATGTCACAATCTTTTTTATATATGTAAACGCTCATTTAATGTATGTTATCGTTCAGATCGCATCAATTTAAATACCAGCATTGGGGTGCAGAATATTCATTTCATTTTTAATTTGTAATTGTATACCTTACATTGCAATGTTCTTGACCTTATTTTACATCAAAACTGTAAGTGTAAACTTGATCTAACATGATGAAACTGTCCCCCTTTAAATCTGCCACATGTTCATTATCACCTCAGTAGAAAATAGGTTCACATCTGCATTAACATCTAACCTAATTAGTTGAGAAAGTTTCTGCTCAATGGAGAATTTGGTAGGTCTAGGTCATTCTTGTCTGCATTGTGGGCAAAATGAATGCCAAAACTCTAGAGGACAAAGATCAGGTGACAAGTTTGACATCTGGCCATACCCCGCACCGCCTTTGATGCAATGATATATTGATGTAGAAATTTTCCGAAAACTTTACTGCATGACAATTTCTTACTGACATAGGTTCCTTCGCGATAAGGACATTTTATGGCGATGGAGTTGTTTTTAAAGCTTGTTAATCGGTAGTATAAAGGTGAGAAGTGTATAAAACTCTCGACAATTTAACCAAGTCAGTTTTATATGCTAGTATTGCATTCAAAGCCAGTATTAGTCACTGTGATTGTAGTTAACTGGGAGTAACACAATCAGCTGAGCAACATTTCATTGCAACGTCACTCCAGTACAAAAGCTAAAGATGGCGTTATAGTTCTGATTTAATTTACAATTCCAATAGAGAGCTCACGTCAACAGCCACTAACGTTACATGTGTGCCCGCTAAAGTGATAAAAGTAAAAAAAAGAAAAATTATGTTTGAGCTTAACTTAACCTTCACATTGCCAGTAGCGTAGAATTTGTTTTCATTTGAAAGTTTCTATTCGTCTATTCGTCGTCTGCTTCAATGTACTTTCCTCAAGATGGGTGTGGCTCTTAGAGTGTTAATGAAATCCAACCGTAATGTTTAGTCTTCTTCCTATTTTGCTCATTTGCATAAGCCATTAGTAGTAGTTAATTGCCAACATCATTAAGTTCCTTGACAACAAACAGTCGTTTGGAATGTCAGAACAACGTTTAGTACGCGATTGTCTTCAACGACTTACACATAAACGTGTCGTTCCAAGTCAACATGTCTTTTTGTTGGGGTGGTCGTAAGTATGAATGATGTTGTCCATGAAACAAAGGAATTCAATACTTTTAGTTCAATCATTCCTAATTAAGGAATGGAATAAGTTCCATTCTATGTTTAATCTCAGTTGACTAGTATCAATTAAAGTTTTCAGCTGATAAAACCTAACTGGTATCAGTTTCTCTCATTCTTTAAGGGATATCCAGCACTATTCATGTCAGGACATACTTCAGATAATGCCTCAATGTATCAGGATGTCTACCCCATCAACCTGTGCTGGAAAGTATAAAATACTTAGTAGTATCATCTTTCTGGCTGGGGTCTTCTCCTGCTTCTATTCGTATCAGCAGATTAGAACTGGGTAAGTTTATACTTTTTTTCCTGACAGAAAATTGGACTTATTGTGGTGGTCTACGTGTGTCTGCTTGTGACTGCAGAGACCTTCCGGGCAATGGTTATAGTTACACTGCAAAAATACACTACACACACTGCAAAACAAAACAAAAATTCATCAAACTTTCAAAACGTGCGATTTTAGGCGCTATAACCTAAGAAGTCAATGCCATTGGTATGAATTAAACTACTTACTCTACGTCACTAAAAAGGTCATCGAAAGCGGGAAAAGAATTCAGCTAGTCCTTGTGGTGCTTAAACATGAAATAATTTTTGCGCAGTGTTTTCATGTAATATAGCCTAGCTATATAAAGCCTGCAAACGTATATATGTTTACTGCATGACGCTATAATAACTGCATACAATTTACTTGTTCCTTGAATAAAATCCAATTGCTTGGTTATTTTATCATTATGTGTACAATACATATACGTGAGCCGACAAAATCGTTGAGCAATAAGCTCACCATTAACATATTGTATAGACCGTATAACTATAGTATATAACCCTACTTCCTCGTACAGAATACTTAATACATTCTTCAGTTTGTAATCACGTAGCCAATGTTTACCTTTCACAAATTTCAGTTATGCCACTTGAGATTGAAAACTCATTTTAATTAACAGGTCAGAAGAATCAAACGATGTCTTGTTCATTTATCATGAAGTGATGAATGTACGAAAAACTAGAAATAATGTGGCGATTGAACAGCTACGGTGAGTATTTCCATTGACGGGTTTCATTTGATATATGCCATGAAAAGTAATAATTGGATGGAATCTTGAGACCAAGCTCTCTCTTAACCTATTAGAACAGCTTTAACTGCCGTCCTTTCACTGCCTGAATGAGGTAAAATCAAAAGGAACTATTTGTTAAGGAATATCACCGGATTGACGTGGTGTGAAGTTGTATCAAATTTACTGCATATCTGGCTTTATTTTACCTTAGTGAAAAATGGAAAAAAGTTCCTTGATGTCGAGTGCTGTAAGCTCATGCACGCAGACAGTTACTCGATATTGCAAAGATTGATGGCCTTCCAAGCTATTTCACATGACTGTATCATGTGAAATAGCTTGACTGTCGAACACAAAGACTTTTATAAAGTCAAATATGTGCAACTAACTTCAAACAATGTTTAGACTGCACAATAATGTTTCACGAAATCTTTGTAATTGGAGTCATTTTCTATTATAATTGTCTCAGGTTTTGTAATGCGAATTAGTAGATTAATCAAAACTAATACATATGTTATTATTAATTTTAGCAAGAATATACTCTAAACTCACAAGACCGTAAGTTAGATATCGTACGTCTGTATTCTCATTTTTATGAAAAATAAGATCATTAAGATGATATCTTTGTTGACTTCAGAATCGCTGGATTAGTATGGGGGCTTTAGGGTAGCCACGCAGTTTTTTTTATGGTTGAAAGGTCAAATTCCGCATTATACGTGAATGGGTGTAACTACAAAATTTCCGTGACAGTCCGTGATAAACGAAATTTCCATTCCGTATTCACACCCAGTGATTACAAACCATATTTTAGAAACTTAAATCAAATTAGTGTATACTTCTTAAAAAAATCACCTCATTGCATATGCTGTCAGCAAACCTCTAGTAATACAGTACGTAGTCGCACTTATTTGTGCTTGTATTCACAATCATAGTTTTGAATTCGTACTCCACAAATTTGAAAATTTGATACTCTTACCGGTAGTTGTACTCTTAGCCAAGACCTGGTATTTATACGATTACTTGAGGCTTCCATCAAATTATACTGCACAACCCTACCATATAAACAGAAAGAATGTTTTCCTTCAATTACAATGTATTTTATTGTTTATTACAGCAGCACCATAATGTTACTAAAGCCCCAATCTGAGTTTGTGGTAAAACAAGCATACCTTTAAAATGAACAAAAGCTAAGCATGTGAACTTGGTCACGATTTAGAAGCTTCACATTTAGCTTTCTTAGTTCCTTATTACAGTACTTGCTCTCCAAAGTTAATATGATCGAAGTCCCTTTGCCGAATAAAATTGCCAATGCCATCATTGCAATGAGTACAGCCATTAGATTGACTACCGTGTAAAATTTATATTGCTTTTCACCAACTCGTAGATATAGTTCCTTTGCCTTACAGCTTATAATGGAATACCTGTGACCACTTGTTTTATAGTAATAAGTGCCTTCAAATGTGCATCAAAAATGCCAGAAAAACACAACGTAGACCTTTGAAGGGTGTACTGTGACACTTTGCGTGTCTTAGGTTAAGATACTATTTGGCTGTGACTGACACAGGTGACTGGAATAAATGAAGTACATTAGATGGAGTGATATCAAGATCAGTTCTATTCCATTGCTTTGACAAAAGTAGAGGTTCTTCTGCATTCTGATACTCAAGGCAGCAAGGCTACTGATAGATTTGAATAAGTCACATGTCACATCATTTGTCAGGAAGAAGACATTTTATTGTTGCGGGTTTATTGTTTGCAACATTGGCGTAAGTGTTTGCAGTGCCTGTCATTTATAGTTAAATATTAACAAGTACAGCATTTACAGTACAACGACACAATCTTTTTTGAACTCTCAACCTGTTCGAATGATCACTATTTAAAAACAAACTTCTCGACGTCTGCTGAGTCAAACTGGCTAATTCACCCAATTCACCCAAAGTATCCCCTAAACACATTAGAAACCACAAGTTGTAAATGTTAACAATCCAGGAGAGATGTCCAACAAGTGTTTTTCTTTTTTTTTTACAAACGTCATCAACAAATAACTGCAACCTTAGAGGGATATCAAAGCCATTTGTCTTAGACCATGGTAATTCAAGGATGTACAGTGTATGTTGAGCAAAATGAAAAGTTCTACAGACCATGGTGCACCTTCTGGATTGTCTGAAGAGACCTGTCTCTGACGATGATATAATATGACCATGGATGTACCTCATATACAAATTGTATCATTGCCCCATGAAATGACATCCACAGAGCTACTGTACTACATCTACAACTGGGGTTTCACACCAGGAACAGTAACCGCCTGGGTTCATTGTTGAAAGGAAGTGCACTTTACCGGGTGCCATAGTGCAACCATGTTGATAGACATATGTGAATATGTCAAAGTTTTCGTTATTGCGAGATGAAAAGATTTCGTCCTCATAGACCATGGATATAGTACTGTACATGTGTATACAACTTTGTTATTGTTTCTATGCAGCCGAGTAATTATTCCAAAAAGTGCTCAGGTGCTGGTACTGTACATAAGTAAAACTGAAAAGTCTTTTGATAACATTTGCAATTATTTCACATGTGGTGTTGAAATAACAGAACGACTTTCTCAAACTATTTCACCACTCGATGTCGTGTATGTAGTGTACTTTATGACGAACCTCTGCTAGGAATAGGGAAATCCCAAACAGTTTGACAATCAGTGCAAAAATACCAAGCACATAAACAAGCCAAGAAAAAAGATAATTTATTGTCATGTTTCTGGAGAGGATATTCTTTCTGGCAATTACACTACAATGGATGTGTCCAAATGATTGAAAACAATAATGATACGCGTATGGTTGAACAGTGATAGCATTATTCGCACCACGTTCATGTTTTTAAATAGTGATGCCTTTTGGGTAATAGCAATAAGAAACCTTTTTTTTTTTTTCAGGGGACACTTTTTGACAGAAGTCAGAAGTCCTCAAAGTCTAGAGGTTCTACATGGGGACTAAAAACTGAGGGATTGAAGTTCAAATTAATAGTACTAGTTTGCAGGATAAAAACTAATGATTTTATGGATTCTTTTTGAGACTGTGTCACGTCTCGGTTTGTCTTGTTGTCCCTATTTCAGGGAGAACATTTCCCATGTTCATGATTTCTGACCATCTTTATCAGGCCTCTGTTATTTTAATTATCTGGTTGAAGTTGCTGCTTTTGCATTAGTAAGTAGGGGACTGGGTATAATTTGTGTATTTCCCTGCTACAATCTTTGCAAAAGTCAGACGATGCATTCATTTGTCCAAGTATGACGCATATGGATTTATTGTGGACGTTTGATGCACTTTGTCATCAGTTTCCTCACTTTTGTAGATATTTTGCAAACATTTCTTCTAGGATGGTCGATATTCACTACCAGTTGATATTTTCTTTTGAACATAAGAGAAAGTCCAAATTTAGTGGACATGCCCTCATTGTAAAACAACCCAGAGGTAAGAGTACCGTGCGAGGAATTGGCATTATCACTGTGTTGTTGTTAGGTCTACACATAATTCTTGATGACTTATATTTTTAGACCTATATTTGACTTTTCAGTAGCCCCTTATGCTAAGCCTAGGTCCAGGAATTCGGAAAGCTGGATATTATTCATTAGTACTTTCAGCCATATTTTGTGTGTACATCATATAAGCTCAGGGAGGACACTACAAAACACTGTCGATCTACGGTTTTGTTTTGTTCACCCGCCCCTGGTTTATTCTCAAATTGAGAGTGCATTCTCTATCGGATAATATATAAATGGTCACCTAACTGAGGTCAGCCAATGGAGTTGATGATTCCTACCAAGTATGTATGAAATAGCCATCACGCACAGCAATATCATCTTATTTAATAGTTTAAATGATTGGGCTCATTATCGCTGCAGGGAAGAAATCCTGGAAACAGAAATGGCTGACTCAGAAAGATATTTAATACTCAGTCAGGAGAATACACCGCTTCACACAAAAGTTTCCTATTACTTGTCAGGATTAAGCAGATACACCACCTTGGAAGATAGCATTTGGACGTCTCTCCCAAAGGTACGTTTTTTTAGGTATTCTGCATACCGAAATTATTGTATAACATCCATTTTCCTGTTAGCTACTATTAAGAGTTGTAAATAAGCAATCAGTTACAATGATAATTGAACACCTGGATGTACCACCTCATCCACAATGTGCTCCTGCAAAACATCAGAAATTGTCTTAACTTAATCAGCTTCGTGAATGTGCATAAAAGTTCACATACCTCCATGAAAAATGGTGATGCCAGTAATAGCTGGAAGTTTACACGATCTCATAAACTGAAAACGGTAGAAGCGGTAAAGTTTTCAAGACAAGTTTACATGTAAAAAACATATGCTCTGAGTGAGAACGGGCTATTCACTCACTCTTTTAGGAGGCACCATTACAATGGTATACAGTAAAGAGAATAATTTGTCTTTTTTTTGTAAATAGATCAGCATATTTTGGAACTCAGGAAAAAAATCCTTGAAAGTGAAATGCATGGCAACATTTGTTTGTACGGACGAAATACTTCACGTAGTGCCTTTAAACGTACTTAAAAAGTACGTTACTGAAAATAAAAGGTTTAACAAGGTAACATACCTTTTGCAGATAAGTGGGCTCTCTTTGGTCTCATCCAATCTTTTCCAAATGTTCTACTTTCTAGTCAATAGAAGTAAATCATTCAAAATCATTTTTTACTCAATTAACTAAAACAGCTGCTACAAAAAAGATTTCAACCCTTTTTTTTTAATATTTTGTGTAATGGAACATTTACCTGGGTGAGTGAAAGTTCAATGAAGGTGGGCTGTTGTTAATGGCTGTACTAAAATGTTCACTTCAATTTGATATTCTTTCAATATTCTTTCAATTTGTTTTAGCCATCATCAAAAGATATCACAGACAGTCAGACACATCTACAAATAATAGATTTATTTCTACTAACTTAAGAAAATGAGATAAACAAAAGAAACATGTTAACAGTTAGGCAACCTCTAATATATGAAGAAAATATGAGCAATAAAAGAGAGAGAGTACATGTGCTTGTCACGGAGAACAGTGCACAAACGAAACACCCAAATTCAAGACACATGAACTGTTACATAATTAAGATTATGTAAACCATTGACTCGGTTATTTTCAATTCGAAATCACGTTAATTTATGCATTTGTGCCAGTTATTTCAATTTCAATGTCCAGCTAGTCAAATTACAAAAAAAAGCGATTACATTCCTGAAAGGGAGTGACTTGTGACCCTCCCAATTGAACAATTGTGCCTTCTCACGGACGCGTTTCCTTTTCGCTTTTAGTTACGAAAATAAAGGAGTGTTATATTTGCTAATTCTAGGTTCATCACGACAGTATTAAATTCAAATTGAAGAACAAATTGAGAAAGTCAGAGAAAACATGTAAATGGCGTTTGGACAAAGAAAATCACTTCAATACCGGAAAATTGAGTTTTAGACAACGCAATGAGTATTTTTATATTCCATTTGGGTTATCCTGAGGTAAGAGCGATTAGGGGAGTTTGCTAAGGCTTCGATATACAAATGCAGTTTAGTGGTAATAATATAACATAATAATAAATATAAATTTTGAATAAACGTTTTGAAGGAGTTCTTTTAGATTTATGAGTGTATAGTATTATTCTTTTTACTATTCTGTAAATTTCAGAGATCACCATTTGCTGGAAAACATTTTAAGCGGTGTAGTTTAGTTGGTAATGGAGGTATCTTACGGAACAGTAGCTGTGGAAATGAGATTGATGTAGCTGACTTTGTGTTCAGGTGAGCTAAGGATGTCTTTAAAGTAATTAATTATAAAACAATTAAATACTCAGACACGTCATATATTATATGTCAGGCTGACTTTCTTAGACAAACTTGTGTTGAGTATCAAACGTACTTCAAAGGTAACAATACTCTTTATGACTACGTGTGATAAATTAACCCACGAGGATGGATAAATCTCCTGGAATTGACGGAATTCCTTTGTAATTCTTTAAATCTGATAACCAGATCTTGGCACCTACGCTTTGTCACATTTTAAACCTGGTAATTCTTAGTCATGTGTACCCTGTTAACCCTTCTCTAACGTAATCATGTCTGTACTTAGGAAAGGTGATTGCACAATTCCTGAACCTTTCGACGTATTAGCTTGTTTTCCTGCTTCATCTAGAAGATTTTTAATAATCTGGAAATGAGATTCAGACAGTTTTTAGTTCTATTCCCTAAGCTTGACATCGAACATAATGCATTAGCCATGTTGTTCGATCTAACCAAAGCTTTTGATACCATCGACAACTAAAGACGTGAATACAAAGTCCATCATTACGGTGTTGGAAAGTATATATGCTCATCGCATGCTGCCCTCGCATTAAAGCAATGCACTTAAATTAACGGCACATATTCTAATAACTTAATGGTTAATACTGGTTTTGATCAAAGGTCTCTCTTAGAATCGATATTGGTAATAATTTACATTACAGACGTCGACAATGCTCTTCCTATTGCTTCTACTTGCATATTTACTTAATGATACAAACGTTTTATTGTGTAGTCTGAATGGTAAAGACATGACTAGTAAAGACTAATTAGGTCTGTAGCCTGCCATAATGAATTTCTCGTCCATGCATTCCAGAAAAATATCAGTAGAAGTAACAGTGTACAATATCTTTGGTTACTCATTGACCACAACCCAATTGGGCGGATCACATCCTCGACCTTCGCACTTTCCTTATCAAATACAAATACATTGTTTTTTTTCTCTCTCTCTCTCTCTCTTTAAGAGACACCTCTAACGGTAGCTGCTATTCAACGTTGCTATTGATTTATTTATTCAAAGCTGAGCTATGCTATCGATATCTATGGTACAACTAAACTAGGTTTCATTTGAAGCCTCTTCAGACCCTTGGGAATAGTGTTATACGGTACTGTTATACAAACCGCTCTCCTACTAATATAGTTATATGTAGAGATATATATCTGAGATAACCACTTCGTGTGAATAGACAAAGTTCCTGCACAAAGTTTGTCTGTTAGAGTTCAATTCTTTCAGTCAGCAGAAAACACTATTACAAAACATTAAGCATTTTTAAAGCTCGAATCTTACAGCTGTTACATGTAGCTGGCAACTACCTTAGAACGTGATTCTTCAACAAAAACAACTCACCCTCCTAGTCAGCATAGAAAATCGTTTGATACATAATATGTTTTGTTGTATTGTAATGTCCATTGTCATTGTGCTGCAATGATGTGACTATATTGACGACATGTAAGCATACAGCATGTAAGCATATTATTTCTGTGCAGGACATATCACTTCCGTTGTAAGAGGGCGTTATTCCCTGTGATTTTAGGCGTGATAATTGTATACATACGATTGCATATAATGCGGATTGCCTCATCTGATAAATTGTGTAAATATTTACCGTAAATTAGTGGAGCATCTTGTCTATCTATCCATGCAATGATGACCATTTTAGGTGCATCTTTGATACCTATACAGATCCAGCTATTGATGTATGAAATTATTTGAGAGTTTGTGGGTGCCTTTAAGGGGGTTAGAGATATGAGAGGAGATGGGCATTCCATTCTGAAGTAGAAACAACACGTTCCATTCCATTCCATTTAGCAGAGACGTCCAACATTAACTTGCATTAACATTGATTCAAAAGAAGTAGTCCTTGTACGTTTCAGTTTGAGGATATATCACGGATCCCATTTTGGTAAGTAAGTGTGCAGTTTCAAAGAACTAGTGAACTCTAACCATAACTTTTGATTAACACTTTCATGATCGTTATTGAGTAATGTGTTATGGCCCTTACTCTTTTACTCATCAAAATGATGTATTTTATTTATAATTGTATTACGCTTACATGCAATCTAGCTCCTATTCAGATGTTTGAAAAGGACGATGGCTCTAAAACCAATTTTACCACAATGAACCCTACCATCATAGAGACAAGGTACGTAAAACAACAGTCTGAAAAACATGTTTCCCGTTTGACGACTAGTACTTAGTATTTCCCATTTGTGTTAATAAAATGTTAACAAAATGGGAACCGTGACAATTGACCTGGGGTCGAGAAGAGATGCAGCAATGGTTCTAGATGTGTAATTAAATAAATTATGAAATAATGTTGGAAGACGAAATATGTAACGTGCTTTTGGTACGTGCTGATTTATAACTATACCATTGACATCTATATGTGAAAGATCTACGAACAAATGAATTAATTAATTTGTCCATCCATCCTTGCTTGTTTGTCATATGTAGAAATGTGTGCATATCAGATTTTTCTTGTATACATTAAAGTATTGTTTAATGTCTGCTCTTCCAGCTAGTTGTTCTCTGACGTCTAATCATGCAAGCTTGATTAAAACTGAATTTATTTTTTAAGTTTTCAGAATTAGCCACACTGTGCAACTTGTGCGGCGGACACTTTGTACTTACTGTTAAATTCAATTAGCAATCGTTTCATAAATGATTGACTTATATATTTAGTTGAGTTGGACTCATTTGAGTGAATTATAATGTGCTTGAATCCACTAAGTTGGTGATAGGACTCACAGTAACCTTCACCATCAGCAAAGGTGATGATAGAAATTACAGTAAGTACGGTATAGCGTAGGAGACGACAGATCTATGTTATTATTTTGTTTTTTCCTGGGTATGATAGACTGAAACTGTTATGCAACACAGTGGTCATGTTCATTTTAAAACATTTTAAAATGTCAGTGAAGTTTAACGAAATAGAAAGTAAGCACATATTTCACCCGAAATGAGGAAAGAATCCGTTTAGTGTTATCCTGCAGAGCTCATAACCATCAGTGAAAGTTTCAAATTGTATGACGTGTGACTCTCCAACTTGCAGATATAACGAACTCAGTGGTTCATCTGATGTGATGAAAATGAATGCTGATATAACACAACACCATGGTCTCCTCTGGGTGCCATGTTTTGCTTACGCAGGATCAGAGAGCCTCTGTAAGAAGATAGTTGCAAACTACAACAACCTTGATCCAAAGCTGAGATTTTGAACAATTTCAATGTACTTAATATAGTTAAGTAATTATATGATGAACTGTGCTGAAAATTAGAGAACCAATAAGTCATCAATATCAACAATTGCTGTGAAAGCCTGTAGCGTATGCACTATGATTACATGATTAAATGGTTCTTTCTGAATTATTTGCTTCATATGAAACTCAGAAAACGGTAAACCTTTAAGGTATTTATCCACCATGGTACTGAAATAAATTGATTAAGCACATGCATGTTTGACTATTGTCTTGTATGTCGTACTTTCACTTTTCAAAGATAATCAGATTTGGAGTTGCTTGTAATCACTGATATACCTTTACAAATGTTGATAAGGTGATTGACTGGATTAAATAAATTATTAACTAAAGCACAACTGATGTGCATTATTGTCTGAAGACAATCTTGTATCTTATCCGTGAATTTGGACACTACTCATTGTGTACATGTTGTATATCAATGTTATATGCACATGTTACTTGAAAACAACTACTAAGGATTGCATACCACCATCCATAGTTGTAATTGGCTTATGGCAATTCTGTGTTGGATACAGGTCACGTACACTACCGAAATGTTCAATCTTCGTTCCATTTTCACAAATAATTACTGTTTATGAGTCATCATAAACAGTATAGCGTTCCTGCTCGTACCTTTCAATCACGTGACAGGTTCTTTCGTTCAGTTTATCTCCAGTTACACAGCTTCAATAAGTCTGGAATTTTGACAAATAATTGTGACATACATGGTCACCAGTATGACATCTCTGTGATAACTATAACCCTTGTTTCGAAGATTAAAACTTTACATATCTTTAGTGCACAAAACGGTGCCTTTTAAAGAAACGGCTGTTGTTTTGTATGATAGGCTACTGCATACTTGTTGTATAAGCTGTCAGTATGCAAACGCGTAGTTGTATCGTCTGAGCCGAAGTAGTGTACCGACTTCAGTAGTACCGTAAACAACGGCGCGGCAATGGCGGTATGCCACGTACGCAATATATAGGCCTACAGTAAATGTTCATCGGATGATTGGTATCCACGGAGCATAGTTTGCACTCTGGGCATACTTGGGCGCCAGTACGTGTGTGCAAACTGTACGGCAGAAATCAATGCGGCCAATTTCTGACGACTTATTTGTCCTTGTTAAATGTGTATTTTGGCCTAAGAAGTGTTTTTTAGCTCTTGACAATGACGAAAAAAGTTTTTTTTCCAACTTGTCTGATCAACAGAAATTGTCGAAAGGGGTTTAAATTTGTTTTTCAGTGTAAAAAGAGTAACGTTCAAAGAACACGTACGCACATAAAGGCATGGACAACTCGCCCTTGTAAGACAAAACAGCTTCACACTTTTCAGTGCCTTTGTGAAGTCTGTAGCTCTGAAGTTAGTGACTGAGCAGCCTAGTGAATTAAGTACCTAAGAGCAGGCTACCTGCCACACTGAAAAGAGACTAGACTTGGTTGGACATTTGACTTATTTGCATTATGTCTTATTTTTGCTATAACCTTTTTCTTCCTTTTTTGTTCACATATACAGATGTTTTAATATACAGCTAACATATATAACTATTGGAGCAAGATTGCTATTAATCATTTGAAAAGGAGAGTAAAATTTGGGAAACGAGAGACTGGAACTGTAGCCATAGTTGCATCGTTTGAATTTACTTTCAGTGGAAATGTCACAATATCCCACTCTACCCGCCAAGGTGAAGGCTGCAATGTATTATGATATTCAAACTACAAAGCCTATACAAAGGTGAAAGAAGTGCTTCTTGTATGAAATATATAGGACCTATTCAGTCTCCGCTTGTCAAAATATTAAATATAACACTTGCAGAAACTAGTAGCACTGAGTTCACTAGATTGAGTACAGTACACGAAGAGCAATTTACGGAAAATAAATTCTCTCATGTACTTCTTCTTCAAACATTGAAAGCAATTACTGTTCTACTAACCATTATATTCCACTCACAACTTCAATCAAAAAGTATGTTACTTTTCCAGGGCTCTAAGCATTTGACAGTCTTTAACTGTTATCTAGTATGATAAAGAATGCAGCAAGTCAGGCTGACAGTAGGCTATTGCTTCCCATAGTTTTGTTTGGCTCGTTGAATCCAGCAAGGTATGTAGAACTGTATGGTAAAATAGACATTTTCTTTCAAAATATTCAAAGTTTATGATGATAAATGAAAGCCAGAGGACAGTTTGTAGTTGAAATGCACGTGGACACGTGACGGCTGACCATGACTCCAGACATGAATACATGATCACATCTGGTGAAAGTACAGGAAAGAGCTCACAGCCAGCAGCACTAAGGATCTGAGCATGACATCCCTTGGGTTTCTCACTAAAACATCAGTTTCAAGCTTGGATTGAATGTAATCATTAACCCTCAGGTAATTGCAACCAAACGTGACCTGTAGCATAGTAGGTCTACATACTTCTAGTAGCCTGCGGTAGCCTACAACCCAAGATTGGCATCATGTACAGTATTCGACGTTTATACGTTTTGGCTCCAACAGTTTTTAAATATATTTATGTGGCCCTATCTGTTAAAAACAAACACAGAAATTCCCCTTCTACTACCAACCGACGGTCACAAAAGAAAGTAAATAACTTACCCTATACACAAACTCATAAACAGCTTTTCATAACCACTTTTCTAGTTTGTTTTGAAATTTCATTACTATTTGAAATCATCGTTCTGAACTAACTTACCCTGTACTACGCTGTATAAGTTATCATTACCATTATTTTTTTGTTGTTTTTGATAACTTAAACAAAATATACAATAAATATCCACCTGTCTTATTTATCTCCTACTTTTAAACATGCATACAGTAATGGAAAAAAATGTATTCCGAGTAGCTGTGTTACGCAAAATGACACAAGTTGTAGCTCACCGTGCATTCGAGGTGATATTTAAAATTTAGTGGCTTCGTAAAATTAATTGAGACATCGTATAGTATATACAAATAACAAAAGTTGAAATAAATGGTTGATGTTAGGGGATAAAAACTTATGGGTGTGTGCTCATACGTGTTTGTTTGTTTGTTTGTTTGTTTGTTTGTTTGTTTGTTTGTTTGTTTGTTTGTTGTTTGTTTGTTTGTTTGTTTGTTTTTTTAAGCGTGTCACGATTTCCTTCGGGATAGTTTGCCAAACTTTGAGCTGGACTGCAAAACTTTACTTTCTGAGTACTGTGCATGATTGAGTATAATGAAGTGTCATCGTTCGACCATCGCTTGATGATTTCTACTGTCACTAAACGGCATTTTTGACAGTCTTGAATCTTCTAAAGACTAATAAATCTATCTTTGAACATTTTTGGTATGCTGATAAATTTCACGTTCGAATAACTCAGTAAATGTTGCGATGCTGGAGGGCACGTATACCGTACTAACTAAAGAAGTACGTGGCCATTAAGATATCCCAGTTTGGTGTCATCGTTTTATAAATTAGATGGAGTAACTTTTGAAAGAAAATTTTGCTATCGAGAGGTGTAGTTTGAATGAAGTCTTGACCTTCCTTCCGGTATGTTAGGTATTACCTAGTCTTCTCATTTGCATAGTATAATAAACCACAGGATCTGTCTTTCTCCTCCTGTGTTGGTATCACAGATGCGATAGAATGATAGAAACTCGGTAATAATCGCTACAGTGAATTCTCACCCCATAGAGAAATTTTTGCTAGAGGTTAAATAAAGAATAATTTAAGTAAAGTAAGTTTATTGCGAAGTTTTTTTTTGGGGGGGTGAGGCGTTGAAGAAATCATAATTACGTTTTTTTTTTTCTTCGATGTAAGCTGACTAGTCTAACCTTGTCAATTCTTTTGCAGCATGCTACCTGTGTCGCACCAAGAAGTTTCTCTCTCCTTTCGTGAATTCTTGGATGTCCTCTATGAAGTAAAGAATAATCAAACTTGCCGCCATACGTTAGTTCCGGTTACAACTTGCTCCGAACTCATCGTGGTGGAAAATGGCTGCAAAGTCTATTTCCCGTCCAGTTGGGTGCTTTGGGTGAGTCATAAAAATCTAACATGTCCGACAAAATAACCGAATCTGCCGTTACTTGAAATTTCCTAGCACTGAAATTTAAAGCGTATACTGAGGTTTCCAAAGGAGGGTAAAAACTAGCTCGACCCCACGTCATTCCTTTCTTACATAGATTTGATTCGATCGAACTTGAGTAATAATAGGAAAAAACAGTAAAGTTAAAACAGAAGAACTAAGCGGAAAAATCTCAATTACTATAAATCTTTAATCTTTCCTTCCATAATACCTCATTTTGTCAAACAAGTAAAGATAAACCGACAACCTTTACGGTATCAATCATTACTTTGGTCTTAATTGTCCTTGTTCAGGCAGGAGATTATACCGTACTTCGGCAATCTAGTCTACTAGCTATATCTTACTGCGGTGGTTGAATAGGCCCTTGGGAAATAATTTTTTGGGGGGTGTTCTGTTGATTGTTCGAGTTTACCTTTTCCTTTTTTTCTCCTTTTTTTAAGTTATCTTCCGTTTTTACTCTTTCGTTTTCCGGACTTGAAGGGAAATAGCGCTTTTTAGAGTATACATACAAGGAAAATAGCTTTAATCATAGTTAAAACATTCAATCTCACCAATTAACATCGGAAAAATGCAGGTAATGAACAACAAAAGATGCATCATTTGAATTTTGAAAATTTGGGTGAACAAATTATTGTCGAGTAACACGTAACTGAATTTCCATCTGTGAGAGACTTATTTCTTGAAAAGAAGGCTATTGCCCTTCCTTATTTGAATAATCGTTTATTCTATGTCCACGAATATTGTTTTAAAATACATTCTGAAGTTTGTAAAACAAACGTTTTATTTCTTTTATTTATCTTTTATTGATTATTATAATTTTTATTCTGTTAAGGTTTTTTTGTTTTGTTTGTCAGTGTTCTTTTTCTTTTCTTCTTTTTCTTTCGTTTTTCTGACTTTTTATTTCTTTGAGTCTTTCAAAACACCAAAATCACTGGGAATATCAGGAATGTGAGAGAATTTCTTTTTATTCTTTACGACCAACAACAATGTTTACAAATGTTATTATCTCTGTTAGATTTATAGTTATTAGAACAGTACCAATTAATTCAGTCAAGAGCGGCTCCAAATACATGCAGCATAGCTGCTTCAAAGTAAGACAGAAAAACGAAAAAGTCACAAAAAAGACAGAAGGAACAACAAAATCTCTAAAGAGCAAAAACAAAAATTAAATGAGAACAAGATAAATAGAAAAATACACACAAAACGTCAGAAATATCAAAATAAAAGTGAAAAAAACTCCATGAATTCGGAAATAACAACATCTGTAAAAGAGATTTTTTCTTATAGCATTATCTGGACGCCGCAGTTGCTACATATGATTTGACAACTAGTGTTTCAGAGTTTCAAATACTTGGTTCAATGATATATTGAAAGCATAAAAAATAAGAAGATGACAACTTTGATTTTTTTTAAATAAAAGAAAGATGTTGATAGTGTCTTACCCTTTATGTGACATACGAACATGACTGTTAATGTACCACACAATGTAAACAACGCATTTGTTGAATTCACGTCACAAGAACAAACTGCAATTGAATTTCCTGGTGCACTGGTACTGACGGAACTGAAGATACAGTTATTTAAATTCACGAAATACTGGTAGATGGTTGTTGTATTTAATTGATATAGTTGATTGAATTTGAGATTAACATTACTGTTGACAGTTATCTCACTTCATGACATGGTTATTGAAACCAAAGACGAACCTCAACAAATAAGTGCCCAATAAACGACTTAAAATTAGAAGCTGGTAGAGCATTCTTCTTCAATATTTTCGTCACCTAACACAAACAGTTCACGCAAAGCAGCAATTCTCGAATAAATTATGCTACAAGCAGGCAATCCACGGAGTTGCAAATCTCATCCCCGTCGGTGTGAATGGTCATTACCATACCCTGTACACGTTAAGGTCGCGTATACCCTGTACAGTAGCTTTGAAGTTTTCCCCCAAGGGATCAATTTGTTCAAAACTTCAAAGTAGGGAAAGGGCCTAAAATTTCTCAATCTGAATTAAATAAGACATTTAGTTAGTCTAATTACAACATTGCTTTAATGATTTGCAGTTGCTGAGCTGCAGAAAAGATACCGTTGTGAAAATAATCTCTTTTATACAATTTATTCAACTGCCAGAAACTTAGCTGTTGCGGTACATCGCGTAGCTAAGCAGAGCATTTTGGATAAGTTTGCCAGAAGCGACAGCTTCTTTTAATGATCTACAAAAAGGCATCGGGCAAGATATAAAGATGTATTTATAACAAATTAAAATAGAGGGCGTCAAGCGTATAAATTCAAGGAGTCAACTACCATTACATAAGAAATATGTCTTAATAAGTTTACGATTACTTCCCCGAAGTATTGTTAAGCAATATGGACGCCTGTATATCTCCTGCCGGGTATCGGGCCAGTTTCGTTCATCTGAAGGGCACGGGGCTCAACTTTATTGATTTCTCAGTTAAATCAGACCAAAAACGCGCATCGGAAAATCATCGCCTGTACCAATCGATTGATGTCCAGACCGGACAATAACTCGCATATCTTTCGGGCTACGGGTCAACATCGACTAAAATGAATCGGTCTATATCTGCCGGGTGCCTGTCTGACTCCCTACGGGTGAGGGGCCCCGCACAGCGATTAGTCTACTAACTGGCGCCGATGATCGATGACCGCCCGGCCACCACTGAATGCAGTCATCGTCACACTTGCCATGGTTGGTCAGACGCAACTTCGTCACGTATAATGGTGTCTTGTGATTCTAAACAATAACGGTAAAGCTGCATGTGCTACATCAAGATGGGGATGAAGGGAGTGAAAAACAGAACAGCAGAAAGAGTGACCATAAAAAGAACAAAAACTCCAGACTTAATAAGGAAAGACACAAACACATTCTGTCACTTTCAGTATATTCTCCTAAATTTACAGGTTTTAATAGCTCTTTTTTGTAATGTTGTGTATACATTTCATTTCCGAATGAATTACGTCAATACATTAAATTGTTGGTAACTGCCTGTGTACTGCTTTAGTTAAGATAATAAAGAACGTTTCATTGTTCTAGAAACTTACGAGGAAGCAAATTAAAACGAAAAAGTATTTAAATTGTTAAATATGTCAGAGATATGAGGAAACTAGAGTGACAACCAACGATAATTTAATTGTTTGCTAATTTTTTGTTGAATTCTGTTAATTCAACAAATATATCTCACAATATTAAATACGTGAGTCATGACCGAGAGGATTCCTTAACAAGACTGACGACATGTATACATTATCTATAGTAGTCAATGTTTTATGGGGAACCATCACAGAATGTAGGCAATGTTACATGTTACGGAGTGTATACCAAGAGTACCATGCTACCGGTTGGAAAGTATACTTTGTACATGGATTGGTAAAAGACAACAACGTGTGAAAACAAAGTTTGCACTAGAGGAAATATTTTACTTGTTTTATTTTACTAAGTTTCTTCTTGATTAAATGATTTCAATTTATGGTAGGGTATGCATGTATATATATTGTAAAGCTTGCGATGAAAAAAAAAAACAGGTAATTATATTCAATTAAAGATGGAATCATTGTTTACTCATAACTGTCTTGGGAAAAGAGAATGTCTCATTCCAGCAGAATACCCAATATGACAATGTACAATGAAAAAATCATAGTTTGCTCCTTAAGTTTACTGGGGTAGTAACAAATGACGGCTTCACGCTTATCACACCCCCCCCCCAAAAAAAAAAAAAAACATGGGACCGTATTACACAATAGCGTGCACATTTGCGGATTCGATTAGTTTGTACGTCTTATTATCCATGGTGTGAAAAATGCTTGCTACGGTTTAAGTGTATTTAAAAAGACTTACGAATGACAAAATTCAATGTTTATGGAAAGCAGAGCAATGCAAAGGCCATAGGCATCGATTATCTAACCGAAACAAATTAGAAAATTTCGAGTAATGATCCAAGTTCCAGTTAACTGTAGGAGTTCATAAAGAGTTATGTAGATGATGGTGTATATTTATAAGGGCCACAAAGAAGTAAACTGCAACTACAAGGAGAAAATTTAACAATTTTTTTAAACTTTAAAAGAGCAAAAGAGAGAAAATACTGAAGAAAAATGTGCGTTTAAAGTAATTGTAAATGAAAAGTTTAAATACATGTATCTCAATTCAATGAGTCCAATTTGGGTGAGTTTGAAACTATCTTTTAAAACTGCTTTGAAACTGTCTTCATTAAACATATGTTTGTAGGTATGTAGATAGATTGTTACATCGCCAGTTTTCATATTTGCATGTCGAAGTTACTGATTGATCACTATGCATCGGATTAGTAAATTTTCATTAGTTTTATGTAGAGTTGCACATATCCCCCCCCCCCCCCCCGGTGTGGATCTGACTGATGATGGAGGTGATTGTTTAGGAAGTTGTTCATTAAATTTGCAAAATGATGTTGCAGCTAACACAGAACGTCTCACATGTAATATTTAAAAATGTTAGTTTGTGGCCAACACAGAATGTTAAATTTATTTACGAACAACGTTTAATTGCACACTGCAGTTACTCTTTTCGCTTTATTTCAGTTTAATGAATCCCAGCAAGGAATTCAGTTTCCATTTTCCTTACATCCGTTTACCAGCTATGCTCTTATTTCTCAGCTCTTAGTGAACAGAAGTTAAATCAGAATGCAAAAATCCATGATTATGATTTCGGTGATCAAAATGATAAGCATTGTTTTCTGAATTTGAAATTGTAGCAATTAGATGTGCCACAAGCTAACTATGCTTTATATGAAATTCTGAGATCTGAACAAGCGTCCTTTCTTAAAATCATGTCTACAAGTATTTCACAATTTGACACCTGCTGACCTCGAATGACCTTGACCTCCTTTAAAAACAAAGAGTTCTTGTACTCAGCGAGATACTTGTCAGACATTCCCTACTTTAGATATGCATTAACAACAATTTTGTAAGGTGACCTTGTTGATCTCAAATGACCTTTTGATCTTCACCAAAGACAATAGAATTCTTGTATTATCTTTGAGTTTAAGTGACAAACTATGTTTGTTGGTGCACGTACCGCCTGTTCAACCATGTGTGTGTCTCTGTGTGTGTGATAGTGCCTTTGTTTTCGGGTGGGATCGAGGACCGAAACAATAGATTTTAAGTCCTCTGTAGAAAAATTAATAGTTTTCTCCGGTCCTCTCAAGATTAACAATAGACAGTCTATTGTTAAGGCTAGGGTTGAGGAAGAAAACACAAAAGAAAGCACAATGAGGTCCTCGGAATGAATGGAAAACAAATTGGTGTGTGTATGTGTGTATGTCCGTCCGTACATATTGTGCAAGTGCAGCACGACTACTTGTACAAACATTAGCTGTCAGTTTGGACAAGATGAAGATTATGAGGGTCAGGGTGATCTGCATTTCTTAAGTATTGTGCTTTGTACCGTAATGTAAGAGAATCGTACCTTGTGATACTCAGTCAACTTGATGAAGTTAATATCTCATAACTTAAAGCAGAGTTACTTTAAAAAATTTACCTCACAATCGTGGATGATAGCAATGTCTTAAATGCTGCAACTTAATGTCACCTGACCATTGAGATATATCAAAGTTTGGATCAAATTAGGTTTCATTTTTCAAGGTCGGTTCAGATGGGAAAATCTAAATTTCTCTTGGATGAAAAATCCATCTAACTACTACCGTGGCAGGGATCGAACCCTGAACCTCCCATCATCTAGTAACTCTGATATTGAAATTAGGTTAAATGAAGCACTGTGTACAGTGGAAAGAGCACAAACCTGAACTATGAACCTGAAACCAATCTAAAAACTGTGTCATCCCTATCATTATCACCAATGTTACGTGTATATACATATTACGTGTATTTTCATTTTTGATGCGGTATTGTATAAACTATCAATAATATTATTTCCTTGTACTTCAAACATCATCATTCATCATTAATTTACTGTTTTGTCCCCTGACGGGAACATGTGAAGGATTCGCAAACGTTTCTTTTTTTTTTACAGAAAGGGGTTTCAAACACCTCTTCGTAGTAATGTCCTTTTCTTTTAATTCTGTTCTAAACAGTGATAGAATTAATCGGTCCATAGTTGTGGGATGTAAGTGTGTGCGTTTCACAACAAATTGTAATATTCGAGAGGGTAAGTCAACTTAAAATTGAGTCTTATTTCAAGGAAGCATTTTGAGATTTTTAAAATCATAGTGGCAATGGTGAAGGTTGCAAGCAATTACAACACCAAGCTAAGTGTGAACTTTAGTGAATATCATGGCAAGAAAATAAAATTACTACTTCCGTGAGATGTCAAAATAAAGAAAAGAAAATTTAATGTTCAGTCACAACACAATGAAAACCCATGTCTTTATAGAAAACAAGAATTTAACATTACCTTGCAATTAGGCGAACAAATAGAAGAAAGAATAAAATACTTCAACAGATACTACTAAATAGTTTATATGCCTAGTCTAATTTGGGTCTAAATTGGACTGGTATAGCAGCCTAGCCTACAACGTTTAATTAGCTCAGGAAGATCCATAGTAGTAACTCTCACTTTATACAAGCTATTTCTCTCTGCCTTACACAATTAAATTTCGTTTACACTCTGGATGAGTATTGCTAGTGTTACTTCAAAGGGAAATGTTATTTCTAATATGTAATAAGAACCTGTAATGCTAAATCTAAAAAGGAGACATTTATTCTGCACTTACAATGAAAGCATAAGAGTTTGGATAGTCATGCCTTGTTACAAACTACTGGGTAAAAAAATACCCACATTGGTTAAAATACCCATTACAAGTAAAGTTTAATTGAAATGGATATTTTGGACTACTTTTTTCTGGTTTCCGGAACCAGCGCAATGATGTCATTTGGCAACGTGATTTACATCTCGTAGGGCATCAATCCAATCTTCCAATCAACAGCGTCGAGGCATTGCATCCACTTAAATATGTCTAACATCTTGTTCATTTAAATGTATTTCATTACTAAAGGAATCATGATTTCCTCGTCACAAAGAGGCCCGTCATTACGTCGTCCGGTTGTGGACAAGAAATTGTATATATTTTTTTTTTCAGCAGCCTGCAGGGAAATGTTTTTTTTTTTTTTTTATTGGTGAGGGAATTTTAAGTTTTACCCACTAAGCGTTCGTGTAGTCCAACATGCCCAACATGCCCAACATTTCTACAACTGTATTAGAAGGTATTTACTAAGAACTTTTAAATTAACACAACTCCGTGAAGCCTAAATGTTCGGAGTTTGTTTTAACATAATAGTACATTAATCTGCTGGTCGTAGTAAGTGACTTCCTTTTGGTCAGTACGGAAGAGTTGACTTGACATCGAAACGTAAATATCTCCACACAACGACCCGTCTATGATCACATGACCATAGTCTCTGTGCGTTGACCAGCCATTGGTTGATTGTTCGAAATGGAGTAACCCTTCACACCATGTTGGTGAACTATTTTCAAATGGTGAGATGACCATCCCGGCTACGATACATTTCTCCCCAACCCACACTTCTAAGCGACATAGGCCTGCTAGGACGGTGAAAGTATTTGAAACAACCGGAGAAAAACAAAAACACACAAATATGGAGGGCATCATCAAGTTTGTTGGACTTTTGTTGATTTTCTCTGAAAGGTTCACCATAGGAGAAGGTAAAATATTTTCTTTCCTAAAGTATTTCACTTCTTATTTTGAAAAATTTCAAATATTTTGTATCAGGGCGTTAATAAAATTTATCGAGCAAATCAATTAAAATTTGCTACTCCTAAGTGTTAAACCTCTCGAAGTCTTACAGCAAAACCGCGAATAACTTGATTAGGTTTCGAAGGTTGCATTTGCCGATACATAGCTTAGTTATTACCAAGGTAAAAACATCAGCTC
The DNA here is from genome assembly GCA_021234535.1 of Stichopus chloronotus. Taxonomy (NCBI): domain Eukaryota; kingdom Metazoa; phylum Echinodermata; class Holothuroidea; order Aspidochirotida; family Stichopodidae; genus Stichopus; species Stichopus chloronotus. The sequence continues at coordinate 18,655,673 of CM037840.1, read as the reverse complement.
CCCTTTCATCGTTTAAGCCCATTTCTAGGAACAACGTTAGCAAAACAGCTCTTTACGTCTTCTTACTCCTCGTTTGTGGTTACTGCTTTAAGTCTGAGCTTTTGGTTCCAAAGTTTCTGCCCCAGTATTACCATCATACAGGTTACTTTAAAACAGAATTTTCTATGTTCTTTTAATTCAGAGAATTTTGGAAAGACCCGATATTACTTGTAAGGAACCATTGAGAGTCAATCAGATGAAAATACAGTTACTTTCTAGCCTAAGAGAGTTTTGTCACTTTTCCAGTCATAAAAGTAATGCTTCCAGCAGAGATGCTATACCTATCAATATGATTAACTTCAATGGATACCATATGCAGAACATACCTGTAGAGTCCTTATACGATTATGTTAATATTGTATATTGAAAAAAGGCCTAGGAATATTGTTATCACATTAGCCTTGAGTAGCCATTTTCCTTATTACATTAGCCTTCAACCCTTGTTGTGCGCTACAGGTACCAGCAAACGTTCATGTGGCTTAACTATGTGTGTATATGTTTACAAGTGAATCCTTCTCTGAGGTATACGCAATAGGTTCAAAATCAATTGTTTGTGGTTTACACATTTACTGAAAAACTTGAATTTCTTAATGAAAATGTGGAGATTCCTATCTCTCTGAGGGAAAAATAAACTACTTGACAAAATCGTGAACGGATATAACTCCGTAACTTCACGTTCTGACATTTTGCATGTGGAACAGAGTTGAATCACAATAACTACTTGAATTGGTAATTGTTACTATGTCGTCCATTACTTATTCATACGTCTATATATGCAAACGGGATACATCGTAATCATTTCATGTATGAATGAACTGTAGTAGGCTCTAAGCTTTACGAGTTTAAGGAGAAAAGAGAATACATAGAAAAATGCATACAAATTATTATGAAACTTCATACAAATAGATAAAGAAATTTTCGAACCAAAATACCCTAGATTGATTCGCTATTATTCAGCCCTATGTTAAATATGGAACTTTAACTGATTGCCACCGAATATACTAAAGGCTAGAGCTACTAGATTTTTTACATCTTGGAATGAGTTTAAAAACTTTGGGGGGTATATTTAAATCACATCAAGACTAAAAATGCATTGTACAATGAAACATGATTGACTTATGTTTGGGTTTGAGTTTCCTGTCTAGAAAGAATATACATGATAGAATATGGTATGATGTAATGTAAGGACCGATTGTTCCGTCCGTGGTAGTGCACACTGGGGTTGAATCAGATTTAGCCTTAAAACATCAAACATATGATATTTATTCAAGAGTGCAGATGCACCAACTGCAAACTCAAAAGACAAAAGTGTATGTAACCTCTGCCAAATTGGCGACAATGCCAGCTATGATTTGAAACGACTCAATCGTCACCTGACAGAAAACGATAATATTTAGTACTGTTCACGTCCCATCAATTTTCATGTAGCTTGATAACAGTTCCTCGTTCATCAAATGTTCAGGAATTCAAGAATTAAAGAATATATAAGAATAAAAAAGTTCACGGTACTATATACAACGCCATTTCGCCGACATAATCAGGAAACGTTCCTTATCATAGCATGATATTAATGAATCCAAAGCAACATATCCTTGGTATTTCACTTCCTTTATTTTCATTTCGTGTTTGTTTGTTGTTTTGTTTTGTTTGTTTTTTACATTGTAGATGTATTTGTCATTGCATTCCCTCGCATCTCCTGCAAAATGTACGGCTTTCCTGTGAATATGCAATATCTAATATACAATACAATATATATATATATAATGGTGGTAAGTACGTAAGTTGCACACAGCGCTACACGCAGAAACAGATTTTAGCTTATTACGTCAGACACCTCCATCGCCAGATACCTCGAAGTTAGTTAATAATATAATAAATTACAACCCTATAATTCAACACGGTATTATGACATGACTCTGATTGCATGACACAGTTGTGATAGCACAACTTATTTATTATTATTTTGCTCCCTTTGTTAGTTTACGACAACTGGAAATGTTACCTTATGGCGCTTTTTGCCATAAAATTAATTAATGTCAAAAGAAAATAAGAAAAAATACTCATTGCGAATAGCATTGAATCTTAACCAGAATATCAAAACAGCATTATTTTCTCAACCGTGTCTCAACTTGCTTTCCATCTTAATATTTTCAATGATTTACATTCTGTTTCTAGATGTCTCTGCTGTAGACCAAGTAATAACGGCCACCAACGGCACAATAACCTCTCCTTCGTATCCTGGCCCGTATGGTTCAAACATGAGATTTACATGGCGGTTTGAAGCTCCCGTCGGAAAGGTTGTTGAGCTAAAATTCGATGAACTTGATCTTGAGACGGATATTACAGATAGCCGTTGTATCGATACGATTGAGGTAAACTTCTTTTATTGTTTACTTGTGGGATTTCTGATTTCGTGCATTGATTGAATGTGCTATTGTAAAGATGATAAGCCATTCTATGTTGAGTTATCCCTTATGGGAGTTGGTTGACTAAGTACGACGTGACATTTTTTCATTCATTTATTCAGCTGTCTGATGTATATTTCAGCTTGGAGTTCGTGCAATGAGCATGTATGCTCTAAAACCCAACATGTGCCAAAGCAAGAACAAAATAAACTTTAAAAAAAACCGTCAACTAAAAGTAAGATTAAAGCATATTGTGATTTTATAAGGCAGGAAAAACACAATGTAGCGGTTCCGACCGTCAACAACTGGTTGAGAAATGGTTGATTCGTGGGGAGGTGGGGCGAGCCTAAAGTGGTGTCATTACTAAGATAGTAGCCAGAAGTGCGGGAAGAGTATCTAAGCGTCACCATAAGTTGGCGCAGAGATCACCAGAAGAATCTTTCAAGTGCAATTTACTTATTTTTTGTTCTTTTTTATAATTTTGAAGACAAAAACTGGTTTCAGAAATGGGTCATTTATGGGGAGGGGGAGCCTAATGGTGTCGCTAGAAGTGTGGGAAAAGTATCTTACCGTCACCGTGGGTTGGCCCATCAGAAAAAACTTCCGTCAAGTGCAATTTCCTTACTTTTTCGTCCATTTTCATATTTTCGAAATACAAAAAATCTTTAAATACATGTAAGGAGAGTGACATGGTAGGGTTCGTCCTCATTAGTCATGACGTATACACTGTAAAATCCCAGTATCACTGCCGGCAGAGGTCATTGCTGGATAATACGCCTACGTGCATGACAGAGATATTCTTTCTTTCGTCATGACCAGGTAACTGATGGTTCTGCTCGTCCCAGTTTGCTATCATTGGGACCAATTTGTAACCAAGACTTAGGATGGCCAAGGTATCCAACTCAATTCCTCTCTTCTTTCAACTTGTTGACGGTTGTAATGCAAACTAATAACAGACTAAGCGGTAGAGGGTTTCGAGCATCATACAGGCATGGTAAGAATTCATCTGACTGTACTAGGCTAAGCCTTTTTCCTTTTTTTTTATCCTCGTTTCATAGAATAAGACATATGTATGTATATTGTGAGTAGTTATTAAAGAAACTTATCAAAGTGTGAAATATGTGGAATTATCCTGATAAATGCTACTATCTGCCTTACCCAAATACTTTCAAATAAACAGTAAGAACGGTATATATACATAGACACACTAGTCAAATTTCCAAACACATAAGATTCGGCGAATCATATCCCCATCAGTTACAGACGTCATTCCAAGCTCAGTTTTTTGAGGATTAAAGTGATTGCGTGTATACTGAAAAACCAAAAAGATAAGATTATGTTTGATCTTAACTTTTTCTTTATTTTTAAATGTATACGCGAGGTTGTACATGAACGGACTATGTCTTTCAATGAAGGAAAATGACAGTAACTACTTCGAAAACGGGATTGGCATAAAAACAGTAAAAAACAGAAATCATATTTGAAAATTAACGGATCTTACTATAACCGACTACATAATGAATATGCAACAGTACAGGTCTCGCTAGTGTATCAAAAACATACTACTCAAGTCGTCGCTATTTGGTAGGTATCGGGAATTGTAGTATTTGGTGAAAGGAAACACTACGAACTGAACACACCTTGCCCGCGGCGTCAGTGATCCTGATTGACTAACTGGATATTCAATACTAGTATACTTCCCATTGGCTTGTTCAAAGAAGCATACCGTTGATTTGAATGAAAACTGTTAACCACTATTTATCGTATTCTACACTTTCTGCCGTTATGTTTGAAGAATTTGAAATCATATGGCAAAATTAACCAACTGAAACCTATTTATTTTCCCAGATTGTCTGCATGGTGTAATTAAAAGCCTTACCAAATTTTTGGAGATGAAATTTAAATGTTTTTTACTTTTTGCCCACTCACGTAATCACTTTAATTAAATTTGTCTTACATCTATAGTTGAACCACAGAATGAGTACATTGCGGCGATTGGTGTTAATTACGGAGAAACAGATGGAAATGGTACAACACCTAGTGTCGGTTTTGCAACAATTTTAAGATTTCATAGATTTCAGGCAAGATTTTTGCCTCCAATCGTGGTGCCAGAATCTACTCAACCTTCCGCTTTGACCTTTGACCCGATTACTGATTTCTTCTACTATACGGACATTGGAGGGAAATTCATTGGGCGAATACATGTTGATGGCGAACAATCAGACATTTTGATAAGGGATGGCATTGAAAGTAAGAGCTGCTAAATATATTTTGTTGTGTTACAATGTATTTCTGTAATATTGCTTTGATTATTATTCATGACAAGAACTCGGCATTGCTTTCGAATCTCTCATTGTGCACAAAGAATTATGATGACGTAGAAAGTTGTAACACTGCCAGTGGGTCAGAACCCTGATGTCATGGATTTGTTCAATGCGATCTTCTTATTAAGGACGTGGACACGTCCATTCAGATCACTTGAATAGTATATAGCAGTGATTCCCACTGTTTATCATCTCACCGGCAGTTTCAACAGAGTGGCAAATGGAAACTTCATGCCACCATGTTAAAAGAAAAACAATCAAAACACTTAATGTCGGATTGTTGTGACAATTACTTGCACAAACCATAGTTGTTCCATTTATTTAATAGTGTCACGACGTACATTTATGCACAAATGTGTTCATGAGATTTTTCACAATGTATTTTTCAATTTCAAAACCCTCGTAGATTATGTGTGTAATAATGGGTTAAAAATTGGATAAAACTATTTCCAACGAACTGTAGGGAATACTTTTGTTTCCCTACTGCTTCTGGTTAAATTTAGTAAGGTATCTAGTTTTTGCTTTTTGTTAAATAAATACTCCCTCGACTCCCCTGCTTCTCGATGCTCCCAGGTTCTCAAACCCCCCTATAAGGCGATACCGCTTTTTTTTTTTTGGGGGGGGGGAACCATTGGTATGTGGAATCTCTGAGACATCTAGATTTTTTTTTACCTCAATCTTCGTTTTAAACAGATCCTCTAGGTATAGCAGCAGCTTACCTAAAAGGTTTACTCTATTGGACTGATGCCGGTCGCGATGAGGTTTCTGTTTCCAGACTGGACGGTCTGGACCGGAAAACATTAGTTGGGAAAAACTCTGGATGTGTTTACCCCAGAGGAGTAGCTCTTTCTCCAGATCACGAGTGAGCAAAAACTTTCACGTTGCGGGTTATATATATTATATATATATATATATATATATATATATATATATATATATATATATATATATATATATATATATATATATATATATATATATATATATATATATATATATATATATATATATATATATATATATATATATATATATTTGTCAGTGGCAAATGAGTTGTACAGCTATATGGTATGTTACAAGGATGATGCAGAAAGTGCAAAACGTACGGCGGTAATATGAAAGAGTCATTTTAACTTTTCTGGATTCAAGGGCTCTTGAATTTCAATATAAATGCCATGCTGAACCGTTGAATATTCCTATCTTGGGTTCCGAATGACCTTTTCACTCTGCAAGTTGGTACGTAATTGAATATCCATATGCTAAATTAATAATGGGTGAATTTGACATGTGTAACGACCCTTATAGCAGACAAGTTGAATTCCAATATGTCCGAAGAATACTTCAATATACCATTGCAAGGTTTTACACTTCCTGCCTGATGTGAACATTTTGACCAAGTTTGCCACAAATGTGTCACAACGTCTAAGATTAACGTCAAGCTACTCTAGTGCAGTTTGACTTATTTCGTTTTGTTTAATTGTGACATCGAAGTACTTTCACTGTGGGGGTACAACTTAAAAAATATCGAACGAAATAAAATGTCACGTGTTGAAAGAATGCTACATTACACTTTACATATTACCTGTACTGTACGAATAAGCATCAGGGGACTTCCATTGGATGTTCTGATGGCGATAATTTATTTCACTAGTGAAACGTTTCGGCTGCAGTGATATTAACGGAGACCTGGAGAGATCTTTAATTCACTCTAAGGTGTTTTCAAGCAACGTAATATTTGAGTTCTGCTGTTACCATAGCAACGTTTTCTGTCCAAGGTACGTGTTTTGGAGTTGCAGAGGTCGGATTGAACGATCCAAAGCAGATGGATCTAAGAGAAAGGTTTTCCTTGACGGTGTTGATGAAGTGACGTCACTATTTATTCATCCAGAGGGTAAGATTTAGATGCCTCTATCTTTCATGAAAATTGAAAAAAAAAACTTTACCTTCCAAGCAGATCATGCATGTGCACCTTCTGAAATCATCCACAAAAAAAAAACAATTTCGTATCTTGTTTAATCAGTACGCAAAAGTGAAACGATAAGACGTGAATAGACTGCTGCAGATCTTCAATTCCCTTGTCTAATTATTTGATTACTCGTTAATCTATCCTTCTCTACGTAGCAGTTTACAATATACTTTCCCATAATTGTTTTTCTTCTTAAGGTCAGAAGCTTTTCTGGATGGGCACAACAGGGCCAGTTGGGTTCGTAGAGGAAATCAACTTGGACAGTTCCGGTCGCAACAGAGTATTTGTAGGGCAGGATATTACTGAATTTCATGATTTTGTGGTAGATAAGAATCTCTTCTTCTGGTCACACCCGGAAACAGGAAGACTTTATCACAAAACGCAAAATGGTTCACCTGATTTTCTGTCTCACAGTAGTCACTTGATAAAGATAACAGGGTTGTTTTATGTCAAACCAACTGATACACGAACGGGTATGTATAAACAAGACCGACTTGAACATGAACTGTTATCATTATTGAATTGGACTATACATCATTGCTATTAAAAGGATAGTACAGCAGTCACATCAGCCTTATTGATTAAATCATCCTGTACTTATACCCGTGATTGAAATGAAGGGTAAAATTTACACAAATTAATTTCACTGTTTATTCATTTATAAAAAGTTAACCTACACATTACATTTTTTTTTCTAAACAAAATGCTTTGTTGCTGTAAAAGCTTAGCGATATGCTTTGCTTTACTGGTCTAGCTCAATATGTTTACCTTGCTCAAAAAGTCTTGAAAAAAATAAATAAATCCCTTGCTATTAGGGCCATCAAACCAAAGCAAAAGCAATCAGAGGAATCCAATACAAGCCTTGAGTTAAACCTAAGGGGTATAAGAAGCATAATAAGTATGTTTAAAAAGGAGAATAAACTGTGATATCAATCATCAATGGAGCTGCAACCACCTTATGGGTTGGATAATAAGAAATGATCACTTCCGTCTTCAATAGAAATCATCTTTTAAAAAGTTAAGCTAATGCGCGTTACTCAGGATAAATTTCTTTAACAGTATACAAAAAGGATCTGTCTGGGGAGCGAGAGTAGTATGATATGAGAAGTGAGAGATTGAGATGGCAGCGTTGTCTATTCTAGTGGTTTATTAATTCGTGTAACTGCGTATGATAATTCAAAACCTATTTTGTGTCGTATCGACTGCTCTCTTCACGTCTGATGATAGTTGAGTCAGTCACGTCCGCTACCATGGAAAGACGTTTAAACATTCGTGATTTGTAGGGGCATACCCCGATTAACCTCTTACGTTGTTGTATATTTACTACCTTTAAACACATCAGATAAATGAGAAATTTGCAATAACGTGAACTACTTGAAATAACTAATTTCATTGTAATGACCTTAGTAGATTCTAGTTTGAGAATTCTTTGTCATTACACGTATCAGTTACTTGGCATATTCTCTGCCAATGATGAACTCTATTTAAATCTTTGTGTTCGCTCAGTTGTATACCCAACAATAAAGGACGCCTACGGCACATTCTCTTCGCCTTCATACCTTGGACATTACCCTCCAAACGTGACATATATATGGAAGTTTCAAGCCCCCGTGGGTAAGGTGTTGGAAGTAACATTTGATGAGCTTGATCTTAAGATTGATGCTACAGATAATCAATGTATAGACAAGATTGAGGTAAGGTCTTCTTTTGTCTCAATTCGATTCCTAAAATTTGAAGTTTACAGCTTTTTGTGTTTGCTTCTTTTTTATACGAATAGCCATGTACTAGGGTCACTATAGGCCTAAGACTGTTTGTATGATTCACTTACATCTGTTGCATAAAATGCAAACTTATTTGTTGCTGGAATGCTTAAAATACCCCATATATTGTGTAAATCGTTATATTACTAACACGTAACATTAGCGATTGCCACATTGGTCCCACACAATATATCACCTCTATCGTGGATCATTGATGTGTAATATCAGTATATGTATGCATTATAAAATTTCTCTAGAAGTTTTCTTACTTTTCTTTACTTTTCACATGACCAGGTGATTGACGGTTCGGTTGGTTCGGGTTTGCTCTCATTGAGTCCAATTTGTACGAAACAGCTAGGGTGGCCCCGTTTTCCAACACAAATTGTATCTTCCTTTTTCTTAATGACGGTGAGAATGCAAACTGACGTTGGCAGTAGTGGTAGAGGATTTCGAGCTAACTACAGACAGGGTAGGAATTCCCCTGATATTACCAGGATTTTTTTACTCCCATCAATTAATAGTAGGAAAGGTTGCCTGTCTTACATGCGTAATCTGGATTATGAGCGACTCCTCAAATACCATACATTTGAAAGTATTATTTTTACAAACACAACCCATCCCTCTTCTTCCTGTCCAAAGACCTTTCTTTTACAACCATAAATTACGAAAAAAAGGAACGCATATTGTCACTGGTCATTCCATACAAACTAGTAGACGAAAATATAAAATGGCGAAACTAGTATCGATATCATTGTAAGTCAGACGTGACGTAACATCAGGAAAGAAATCAAAATTTAGTTGAAAATATGTTCCGATTAGCTCTGTTTTCGGGCAAGTCTAATTGAGCATAGCTTACAAGTGTGGCTTCATTATGCGAAAAAGTAAAACTAATGCCACTTATATAAAATTCAGTAAGCAGAGCTACACATTGCTGACAAGCCGAAACGTCAGTCCAAGTTCAAAATTATTTAAGGATTTCTTTAGTGTATCTTACACCTTCTACAGTTGAACCACAGAATGAGTACATTGCGGCGATTGGTGTTAATTACGGAAGAGCAGATGGAAATGGCATAACTCCCGACGACGGTGTTGCAACGATTTTAAGATTTCATAGATTTCAGGCAAGATTCTTACCTCCAATTGTTGTGCCAGAATCTACTCAGCCATCAGCCTTGACTTATGACCCGATTAGTGATTTCTTCTACTACACGGATATCGGAGGAAAATTCATTGGGCGAATACATGTTGATGGCGAACAGTCAGACATCGTGATAAGGGATGACATAGAAAGTAAGGGCTTCACCTTAATTATTTGTTAAAATGCATTGGCCTATTACGATTTTTTCGATATGCATAGGCTACGAATAAGGGTCTTTTTGTTTGCCGAAATAAATACATTGTGATTTGCATTGTGACAGCATTATTTAACTTCTCAGTAGGAATTAAAAGATGGAAAAAGTTGAATATTTAATGGTTTCTAGTACAATCCAATCTATCGTAGAAACAACAACACCCCATAAACTGTGACTGACAAACAGGGTGCAAGAATCAGTTAACAGGTTCTGTTCGAGATTATGCGAGAGAAGTAATAACGAGTCACTTAATGTACAGATTGAAGGCAACTGAATACAACAGTAGTGCTTAGAAACTTGTTTAAACTTGTAGTGCTTGTTTAAACTTCTCGTGTTCTTAGTTCTTTTGCATTTCATTGCGAGTAGATCCTCTCGGCATAGCAGCCGCTTCCCTAATGGGTTTACTCTTTTGGACTGATGAAGGTCGTAATGAGGTTTCTGTCTCCAGGTTGAACGGTCTGGATAGGAAAACCATAGTTACGGCAGACTCCGGATGTGTTTCACCGAGAGGCATAGCTCTTACTCCAGATAACGAGTAAGCATTTTATTACCAATTGCTTAAATGATCTGTGGTTTATTTTATTTTCCTATAAACCTCTTACTTTTAAGGTTGTGTGACATGAACATTTTTTTGTTTGAAATATTGAGTGTATTAATCTTAAAGAAAATATTGAAAGTAGTCACAAATTTCATCAAATTCCATCAAATATTGGCAATTGCACGTGCAATTTCTGTCTTACAAATGCATTATGAGTAGCCATTCTCCTAATATGCAAATTTGTGACCTCAGCAAGAAGGATACCTATGATACTGAACCTTATTTCAAGGAATTATATATGTCCGTCTGGTTTTATTTGGAAGGATTTATTTTCTTCTTCAAAAATATCGATGTACTACTTGTCAATCTGAAAGCCAGAAATTAAGAGGCAAGCTATGCAGGCCAAACAATGAAAACACTAACACTGTGCAACACTCTGAATCTTTCCTATGAATTGTTATCTCAGCTAAACATTGTCTTTCTTAGATACGTGTTTTGGAGTTGCAGTGGTCGGATTGAAAGGTCCAAAACAGATGGATCAGGAAGAGAGGTATTTCTTGACGAAATAAATGGCGTGAGATCCCTTTTTATTCATCCACAAGGTAACCAGAAATATTCATGTCCTACTAATGAAAATAATTGCAAAAGTCAGTTACACGGTCACGACATTACAAAACCAATACTACATCTAATCTGGACTGTGTCAGTCAAAGTTAAATAAATCTAATCTGAACGTAACGGGGAAATGCACTGTCCAACTCTTTTCCATTGTTCTCCATGCATGTAATTTTCTCTTCGCTCATCTTTTTTCTTCTCGTCAATAAGATCAGAAACTTTACTGGATGAATACGGCAGGACCAATAGGAATCGTGGAGAGAATCAACTTGGACGGTTCCAACCGCAGCCCCTTGTTCCAAGAGGAACAAATTAGTGAATTTCATGATTTCGTGGTGGATAAGTCTCTTTTCTTCTGGTCAGATCAGAAAACAGGGATACTTTATCACAAAACGCAAAATAGTTCATTTGGTGTGCTTTATCACCCTACCGAGTCGATAAAGATAAAGGGATTGTATTACGTTTCTTCAGACGCTGCTAAAATTGGTAGGTATAAAAACGAAAACTGTGAACCTCATAGGGTATCAGTGTGGCTAATTTTTTTAATCAACGACAATAAAATAAACGTTTTTCTAGGAGTAATTCTGACTATAATTTCTGGAATAAAATCTGCAACAACTTTTCTTCGGGCGTCTGATAATACAAAGGCTAACCTAAATATTCTAATGTGCGGACACCAGAAGAGATGTCCCTTACAGATTCCACTGGAGATATTTAAATAAAAATCATTATAAATAGGCCGTCAATGCAAATGTCAGTATGTCGAGAATGGGGATATAGAGGTTTCGAGAACGAGAAACAATTGCTCCCCTATTGTTGTAGAAAACTTTAATTTCCTCAAAATATAGTCCAGTGCTAAATTAATACACAAACTGTATTTCATCATCGATCGTAGTTTAAAGTGTCGCACAAACCTAGTTTTGTAATTATATGCCATAAGTATTAAGAATTAAGCAATTTGGGTTATCTAGAAAACAATTTTAGATGTCGGAATTCTTTCCTTTTAAATGTCAAGGATATCGTGACTCTTTTGAAACATTGGATGACTATTCATCCATTGTTCACGCTGTGGATCCTTGGTAACAATTCCAGAAAATTTAACTTTCATATCATTGCAATTAGTCTCCGGTGAAATTTTCAACAGAAGTGACACACATCATGAATCAAATATAAAATGTCACTTATGTCAAATATTTCCTCATTGTGATAGACCGCTAATGACGTTGTTACAAACAAACAAAGATTCCTACTTCAAAAGGGTGTAATCCATTTTGTATTTTGTTACTTTATTTCCGTAGATGGGTGCGTCAATTTTAACAACGGAAGTTGCACAAAAGTATGTTTTCCTGGTGGGCATAATATCACTTGTCGTCAAGGTTAGAACATCATTACAGATTCTTTTCTAAAAGGTGTAAGGACAGCATATATATATCTATAAATATATTACACAAAACAAGCCAGTGAAATGGCGGTTATTCGGCAATGTTTGTTATACTACACTGGTTCTTAGATCAGGAGGTTTAGCGATAATATGAATTCACGTAAAGAAATGATACAAACTCCTCCATCCTGACAAAAAAAAAAAAACCTTTGAATGTCAAAAACCATTACGTGTTCGCTACTACTAGTTTAGTTAATCATCTGAATTTGGATATGTAAACAGAAACTAGCACACTAACTAAACTATGCATATCATTGAATATTCATCATGTAAGTTACATGAGTAGTTAGACAGAAGTAGCTAAATGTATCAAAGCTCATAGCTCAAGAAAGTATCAAGGAATTAGGGGAGTAAGTATTTTTTGCCTCTTCGTTTACACTTTCTTTTCGAAATTCCAGACGAGACATTTTTGTTTCCTTATCCTGTCCCATTGGGGGTTTCTTTCACAGGATATACTAACACATCTGTCTCCATACGATTTCCTGTACATTACGTCATTCTTGGTGCCGCCATCCTCGTAGTAATTGTCCTTGTGGTAGTGTTCGTTGGACGCGCCAAGTTCCAAAGCCAACCAGAGCCAACCAGAGCCAACAAGCCCATTTAGCAGATAACAGATCTGAACAGATGGAATGCATGAAGATGAATGATGTTGAGGACATTTATTAAACTATTTCGTAGAAGAAGAAACATTAGATTTGCTGTGTAAACTGCTGTAAATGTATAGATTGTATAAAAAGTAGTGATCTACCATTGTGGTTACGTGATCCTAAGATTTACAAGGTGTTTTAGTACTGTTTCTTTTAGACCACTATACCTGTATGTAAACATTGTGTCATTCAGCAAAATATTGGGCGCGTAATTACAATGACTTTTGCTCATTGGTTCATAATGAGCATTCAGTTAACTTTGAGAATTACACTTTTCCAGAGCATTAAATCCTAGTACTTCAGAACTTGAGACCGGCTATTGGCCGAGTTCTGATTCGAACGTAGACTTTAATAGCAACCTTTGTTGTTAAAACATTTTGTCAATATTGTATTATGGATTTTGCTTGCATAATTAGGGTTATGATACATTTACATTTATAACAAATAAGAACCTGACTATATTTATCGTCGAGGTTACATTTAGCTAGAACTCTCGAGAATTATCGGGTCCAATTAATTACCTAACAAAATATGATGAATTTCTGAATGATTACTAGGTGTCGTGTATGAAGCATTGTACGCCACCAGAAAAATACGAACCTTACATGTTGAGATACAAAATACGTAAGCGTAAGAAAGAGTTCATTCTGGTTCTCAATGTGAGGCTCACGCCTCTTGTTTCGTATGTAATACAACAACTGAAATTGCCTGTAATGTATTGCTTTTTCCTTTACAGAATTTAGTTTAATTTGCGATTCTGAAATCAGTTAAGGAATTGCACATACTTAGCCATTACACATTCTTTTTAGTTAAATTGTAGAACTCTTTTATTTACGAGAAGTAAGAAATAATTCAAAGATACAGGTTTAGCGAATTGCATAGCATACCGAAGGTGTCATACCTCTTGGATAATTTTAAAACAACAAATTTAATTGCCTGTAATATATTGCTATTTCGTATCTACATTTTACTTAAATTTCTCTTCACTGAATTCACTTTAGCAATTGCATATGCGTAGCCATTGATAGTGTTCATTCCTTTGTTTTTAAGTTGTAGAAATTGCATTTACTACGACAAAATAAGGAATAGGTCATAGATGCAAAAGTAGCAAATTGTATGACATACATAGCGCGTCATATCTAGTACGTCAAATGAAGTTCCCTGTAATGTGTTTTTTTTTCTCTTGTTTACCACTGGCTTTTCCCTTTTTTGAGTATCGGTTAGGTAATTGTGCAAATTTAGCTAGCGATGATGATCATCTGAAGTTATAGAATATTACTGTTGACGAGAAGTAAAGAAAAAATAAACAGGAGCGTGAAATCGCACTTCTATCTTAAGCACAGTTGTAAGTTTGTTCATCAAATTTCCTTCAGCTGAAATGATTACTCGAATCTTTGTTTGAAAAAGGGCTAACTTTCAAACACGTTTGCAAGAAATTTCTCTCACTTGATTTAAAACGTACTTTAAACTCACAGTTTCGGTTAGTGAGTGTCTCATGTTAAGAAAAATGTCGCAATTTGCAGTGATACCTATCTTATCTGCCCTAAATACATGTGACTTTCTTTTGTTTTAAATGTCATACTGTCAAAAAACTGTGCCACGATGCCCACTACAGTGACCTGAATTTACCTTTTGACTTCCATCAAAAGCAACCTGCCTATTGCACTATAAGCGCTTCTCACCTTTGTCTGTTTATAGAACATATGCGACGATATTGCAAATAATTGAATATGAAGGTGTGGAGCAAGTTAAGTTAAAGGTTTGAAATGGGTGTAAAAACAGGGAGTCTGATACTTAGCTCTAAAACTTTGTCACTGGAAATGCGAATGGAAGTCAATATTTGAAATGTATTTACAATAGATTCAGGATAATGTCGGCCAAACCTCCACTTGCTTAGTCAATTAGATACCCATAATGTTTGGAAAATGCGTGTTTCTGGTCTACTAAGTGGAGAGAGGGAATTTATTTAAAGTTCTTCTCATAATAATTTTAACCAAAATTGTAGTAACCAACACAACGATCAATATGATAGTTTGTTGACCAAAATGATGTAATAAACTCGAATAATCATTATAATAAAGATGAAAAGTAAAAACCAACGAAAAGATCCATGTGAAAATTTGTCAACAAAAATGTGATAAATAATAATAATAATAATACAGAACTCCGAAATGAGGATGGATGACCTGTGTCCCACATTTCATTAAGTTACCTTAAAGTCTGTGGTTTTGCATTCTGTAGGGCGTTTGATGCAGCAGAGCGGATGTTCCGTATGGCCATAGGAAGAATAGTATTATGCTTTGTCAGGTAGCTCTGACTAATTGGGTTGCATGATATTGATTAACTCCCTTCATGGTCGGCTCAACTGCTTGTACATATCTAGTCAATAGGAAAATGTTATAAGACCATTAAGCAGTGAAACCAAGTATTCTCATGCAAAACGTTGCTTCATTGTACTGCAGTTTAAAGTCCAGCCCGCCTTTGTTCTGCATATTTCGTTCACTGGAGCCTACTAGTTGGTACTACAAAGAATCAGTCACAACAGAAGTTGACTGCTGTTGAATCAAACATATACTGTACACTTCTAAAGCTGTGGTGTTAAATTTGACAACAGTGGAGTTTAATGTTTACACTCTGTGAGTGCACATTTGCCAACTGCGGTCATATTTGTCAGCTCTGGTGTTAATGTTAACACTGTTATCCATTTGGTGCAGAACTACTGTAGGACCGTCTGTAGTTTCTTGTTTTAACTGAGCAATTGTCATTACTTTTTATCACCTTACAAAACACGCCAGTCGGAAAACTGTTTTAAGGAAACCCAAACAAAAAACAAGAAGAGTCCTATTTTCCCATGAAGTTTGCATAAATTTATTTTGACATTATCAGTTGTACAAATGAATGGATCGCTATAAGAAATAAACTGCAAACTTCCTAAACACAAAACTGAACAAGATCTTCTTCGTGTAGAGAGAAATGTGCAATAAAGATTCACATAAGTTCAGATTTGCTTTTACCTCATTGTACCTTATAGGCGAAAATTAAGATAATTGTTACTATCTGAACTTTTAAAATCGTTCTCCTTAATGTCTCATGATAGAATACTTGAAAGTAATCACAAATGATCAATTACAGTTACCTTAACGGTACAATTTCTCAGTACATGCTCATGTGCTGCCGTTTTATATCGTTTTCTATTTTTTTTTTTTTTATATCAACTGTATCTGTTGCCTAAGTAAATCATGAAACCTCTACTTATGGTCAAATTGACTTTCGTAACAAAATTTAAAGAAGTGCACTTCAAAAATTATTTGCTTTGTACAAAATTCTTACTGTCTCATAAAAAAGGGAAACATGTTACTTAAAAAGCAATAACATATAAAGTACAGTCACCAGCAGTTGAATGTCCAAAGTTTATTTGTGCTATCAATCAATGATATCACAACTTATACATTTTATTTTTACATATCAAGCTTATCTATATGATGAAGCATTCTACTAATGGTCAAACATAACCTTTTCTTATCCAACATATGCTAAAGCACCATGTACGAATATTTTTACCAATATTGAGTGCAAGAAATATGAGCCTTGGACAAACTTCTTAATATCTCAGGATAATAAAAGGAAAACGTTTTACTTGAACGCAATCTCATTTAGTTACCAAAACACTGAATTTCTAAGCACACATTTAAACAAGTGTTGCCAATATGAATATTTTATTTTATGCTGTTTTGTATAACCTTAAACCTAAGTTAATGACATAACCTTTTCGTAACCAACATACGCGGGAACGTTACCTATGTCAAATGAACTAAGAGAAGCGCACAATCAATTTACTCCAAATAAGATGTGCCTTGGACAAACATCTTGGTCTGACCTTGATTGACACCTTAGTATTGAGAGTGGTTGTGAAGTCAACAAGCTCACTTGTTATCTTTCTTTTGCAGAAATATTGCCTGCTTAATTGCAAATTCCTGAAATAGTGTTCTATAATTGAGCGTGTTCAAAACAAAGGATAAAAAAATAATATTCCTCTGACCCAACAATATATGCTGTAACTGACCAGAGCATGATAGGTCATCCATAAACTCACAGCAAAGAATATAGTTATGCTTGTAGTCAGTACCAAAAAGGTTTACCCAGTTAAAATCACGTGCTTCCGTTACTGTAGCCTCTGGAAATTTGAAGACCACATTGTCAATTTATACCAATGATAAATGTGAAACCACTTTTTCTTAGCCTAATCTCACCTAAAACTTTTTTTATAACTGCTTGAACTGAAAGGGTACATTTGATTGATTTTTTTTTTCTTGCGTCGTTTTTTATGTTTTTATGGATTCTGAAAGTTTCGATAGTATTCAGCAAATTTGACAGAAATAATTACGTTTTGCTTTATACCTTATGTACCAGAAATTGATAAGTTGGCATACTTTATCAAACAGGTGAAATAATCCATCTTAAAGTGATGCCCAAGAACGAGATAATGTATAAAGAACACAGTACAAAATATAGTAGGATGAGCTTAAACTACACTCCGCAACCTGTTAATAAGTCCATGGGTTTACACGAAGCAATCCAATAGTACCAACAACAGCTAAAAGTAACGCATGTCTCCTCCTTGCAAAAGAGGCAAGTGCCTTACTAAGTCCCACGATCGCATGACTCGTTGCCCAATGGTGTTACCCTGTGAATGTTATTTCATCTGAGAGATTTCTTTCCCTTTTCTGTTGCTCCATAAGTCAAAGGCTGCAATTTCTTGTGTTTAACTGATTCAGTGTTATTCAAAGTGAAGTCTGTCTAATATTAAATATGTCGATTGATACAAATTTAATTTAATATTGAACGACCAAGGAGATCATGCATAACATCCAGTAGTGTAGGTACATCACCACGATGGGCATGGCACTTAAAGTAGCTTATTCTTGTCGTTTATGTATAAGTGTCTTTAGAGGTGGGTCTGATGGATATCAGAGACTATTTGGCAGACTACAGTTTGGAGAAACGTCCAAAAGTTAAAGAGATGCTTACTGTATTTCAGAACAAACACACAGAGTACACCAACAGCTCCCAAGACATCATGTACAGGCCACGTTAGGGCAATATGGTCAACACGATACGTTCTTCTTGGTGGCCCAAGTGCCAGAAGATATGGCTGCATGGCTGTGTTGTTCTTTTCTAAGAATGGGTCGATACTGTATCCACACTGTAAAGCATTGTGACCAAGTACTATCAAGTAAGAAAGAAAAACTGCAAATAAAATGCACTTTACAAATGTCACAGATGATCAAGTTGTTCTTCTTCAAAAGTCATTAGTAGTCAACTCTAAAGGATGGCATTTAAAATGTCTACTTTGTAGAGATTATCATTTAAGATGGAACTATCATGTAGTTAACATGCCCAACAAACATTCTCTGAACACTCACCGAAACATAAACTGAAAATTTACATTCACAGTGATAGAGAATATGACGCCAATGGTGCCATGGAAAGTATGACAAATAAAGAGTTTAATGAAGTAGAACATACTTCAAATATAGCAGATATTCAAGACCAGTGTGAAAAACTATTTCAATATCATACAATCACAGACTTACCTTTTTCTTTCAACTATTGCAAAACAATGTTCTTTCAGACTTTAATTTTTTTTTTTAATTTTCTTGAAATAGGTTTTTATTTTTACATTAAGGACCATTACGGCAACTGCAATCAGCTTGAATTAAAAAAGTTTGAGCTCACTGAGTTTACACAGATTTTGTGACTCTTCCACATTCAACACTTTTACGACACGACATTTGAAGAAAATTCCATTTTACTTCACTCTATGGTATTATCTGACAGTCATCAAAATTTACGAATTATTTTTGAGTGACCTACGTTAAAACCTAATAGTGATTCAGGGTTAAAGAATTTTAATGTGACCACCTGTTTAATAAGGTCACTACCAATAAACTGCTTCACTGACACACATTTTTCGTCATACACGTGTGACTACTTGTCCATGATCTATGAGGCAATATAACAGTAGGCAGTCTAGATATAGGCAGATATGTAACATTGCAGAAGAGTTAGCAATCATTTTGTAACAATTGCAGGTAATTACACAACCACATACAACCTAAAATATAGCATACTGCCCTGGAGGAGAATGCAGTTGTCCCAGTTTTTATATAGAAAAAAATGACTGTAACTGTTATACTCTGCGTCATGTTTTTGCATGATCAGTAAAATTCAGTTGCTATATCTGCATCACAAAAAGAAGCACTAGCTTCATTTCAGCAACATTGCCTACACTAGGCTCACAAAACACTTTCAGAGAATAATTTTCATTGTTTGCAATAACTATGTTGATCAATGTTGTTATATTTAAAAACACGATGACATGGAGCCTCAGATGTAGAATACTTTTTTATGATTATGCAGTTATTCCACCAAGTATTAATTTTTGGTGTGCAGTTTGCAAAATGTAGTCTGTAAAGACCTAGTGGCTCGAACCTACTTAGCATTATGCCTTTTCTGAAATTCCACTTCTAAGGCAACCAAAAGTAGTAAAGTCCCCGAAAGTTAAGTCCCACTTTCAACTGACCAAAATGTGGAAACCGTGATCTATACTCTCTAAGGACTTGTAACTAGGGTAGTGCTCCCATGTTGATAGCTGAGAGTGGTCGCCATTTTATAGGCCTCATTTAGTTTGTAACACCTGATCTATACCTTTATTATTTAAACCCTTATATTATCTATAAACTTATTATTTTCCACCCAGCCCAAGTCTCTTTTCAATGTCATGTTTTATTATGAGTCATGGCATCGCATGCATATAGATGTGCCATCGTCCATCATGGCATAGAGTATGTATACTGCGTTTGGGAAGAAACAAAAGAAACTGAGAATTAAGTGTTAAGATTTGTGCCCTATGCTTAGCTTAGCTAATGTTTGTAAGTCACTTAACATGAATCCGAAATGGAATTTCTTTATATGGTACAAATAGGTAGTTCCTTTACCAAAGAACAGATATGGAATCTATTCACGTGTGCCATATCTGATCCAGATAAAAGTTTGGAAAAATTAAAAGTTTCTCTGGGCCAGATATGATTTATATCAAGTACAAGTTTAGATCTGGAATATATATGGTTGAACTTGAATACTAACTTCAAATCTCTAAATCCTCACAAGGCCCGCGATCCACTGTTGCAAACGGTTCATCAATGGCCACATCACTACTTTTCCTGGCAAGTGCTATGTTCTTCGGTGTTATAATTGGCCACTGTTGAAGCAGCTGTGGGTGTTCATCTACGAAACTCCGTCTGAAGTCTTGTCCAATCTGAAGCAAAGAAATCTATTGATTTCCTTTGACTTAAAGGTAGAAATCTCCCTGCTCAACAATCAACGAAGATGAAACTCAAGAGATAACTAAATGGTGAAGCAGTATTATGATTGACACGAAAAATTGCACAAATTCACAAACTAGAAATACATTTGCCTGCATATGCAAATCACCGGAAAGCTTCAATTAATACCTAGTCCGTTATCAGTCAATGCATGGTGTGGTGCTTGCATCTACATTCCACACAGCATTTGTCCAATATAGATCAATAGCCGCATGGGGCTGGAGTTGCATCGCTTATGCATGATGAAAATACTGCCTTCATTGTGCATATATGGCTCGCATTGTTAAATAATCATTAACGATCAAGAAACTTTCTTTTATTTTAGTGATGGTGTTATACAAAATTGTTTGTAGACTAGGGTAGCTGCACCACTCCATCTACACATATTTAACTCCTTTTCTAATAAGGACATGTTTGTTTATGCCTTATTTTGAACTTTGAAAACCGGAGAAGTTAACTTTAACCCCTCCCCCTTAACACACTCATCGGGTTGGTGGCTACCTAAGCCTTGGAAGTGACACACTGTGACATAGGTCAAAATACTAAACTTTCACTCACAAGACCTGTAGTAACCTGGAATTGTGGTCATTCTCCACTATGTTAGCAGCTGGATTTTTATTGTTTACCAATTTTCACACTAAGAGAGTAGTTTTCATCTTCCCAAAGAATATATTAACATCAGCAGATACAGTAGGAATATGTTTCATACAGTTTACAGGTGATATTATATCATCTTCAGATTGCAGATTTCTCCTCGTTTAACGTGGTTATTGCAATATTGATTAAGCAATTTGGCAAGTGCTGGAAGTTTCAAAAGTAAGAATATTACAAGAGAGTAAAAGCACTCATTTTAAAGTATGTCAGCTTCTACATCAATGTCATAAGTGACATTGCAATTATTTTTAAAGAAGAAAAGGCTTCACGTCAACAATGTTAATTTGGTAAAATCGTTTAATGAATTAAATTGATAGCAAACGTTAACTATTAAAAAAGTGAAGAAAGAAATTAACCCACCTAAATGCTCAATGATTTATTGAACATTAACTATTGCCTTAAGCGATAGATTAAATAGTCTCATAGGAGTTTTTTTGTTGGGAATTGTGGGCTCATATAAACTTCCTGAAACGAGTACAAAACATACAGACGACGAGTATAATGTAGTTTAAGTAAGTGTTTAAATAACACTCTGTGTTTGTGTGGATCTTTAAGGCTTTCAAATAAGTTGATAATGCCAATGGAGTATTTTCGTTTTGAAGCAGTAGGTGGAGTCATTCTGTTATCACATATTTAGACAAAATTATGGGTTTTAAGGCTTTTCGTGCTGACTCTATTTTGCATTGTTGTATGCAATATGATACACTGGACTATTTGAAAAACACAGAAAATTGTTACAGGTAATGGTCGTACCTGATCCACATCCGCAGAAATGTTAAAGTTTCGCGTTCTGACATAAATAACTCGTTAATTGGCAAATGAGCTACAATATGCAAAATGTCATCAATAAAGACCTAGACGTTGCTAAAAATTCTAGCATTTTAGGTGAATACTTGATTCATGAAACAGGCAAATGCACGATAAATGCATGAGTAATTGTCTGGATCAGTACAGGGGGAGCTAACCATTATAAAAACCATTAAAAAGAAAATTTGTATTCAGCTAAAACTGTAAATTCACTCACACTTAAAGAACTGACCATATGAGCTGAAATGAAGCTTGAAAAATGTTTTCTGAGTAAAATGATAATGACCATTAAATGTTTATGTCAGAGCATACATAGCAAAAATTAAAGATCCCCTTACCAAAAGGGTTACTTCGCCACGACTTAGCATATAAAATATCTCTTCGATTCAAGACGTTTTAGTGCCTCACGGCGATCTCCCAGCGATCTTCACCAAACCTTCGCTGCGTAGGAAAAGTAACTTCACAGGAAGCCGTTTTTCTTGCTTCTAAGGCTCTGTTTCTTAACCGCAATTAAAACTTAGACAACCCTTTAATTGCCCTTATCATCGCGATAGCTTCACATGAAAGAACTGTTACGTTATTTCGCAGAGAGCTTTTCCTCTTGCGAAAATGTTCGCGAACTTCACGGAAAGCTTCGGCCTTTTTACAACTGACCTCCTGCCTCTTAATTCCAATCCCTTGTTGTAATTTTATACTCCGATTGAAGATGGAAGATACAGATTTACTTGCTGTTTTACACTACTTCACAGTTTGATATGTAGTCACTGTCGTCCACTACCTGATACATCCAGTATGCAATGAAAACAATGGTATGTAATTGCAAATAATTTCATTTTGGTTACAGAATACACATTTCCCAGTGGGTCACTTCAGAGAATAACACGGCTTTTCTAAATAAAGTTTGAAATTGAATTTATACTTCAGATCAATCCCCCATCACTACAAGAGAATAGTTGTATGACTTATTACCTCAGTATCATCACTATTTGTTCATATATCTGACTGAGGCCTTGATCGTTTCATAGGAGGTGAAGAACTGGTGGATGGTAGAGACATATTTGGAGTGTCATCATCTTCAGGCTCTGAAATGATGTCCTTGTCTGAATCAGTGTCTGCTAGTCTAACAGGTGCAACTGGAAGGGACATTAAAAAAATGAAGCTACGCCATTTATCCCATAGATCATCTATCACAATTACAAAAAAATTGTATTCGTAAGAATTACTGAAATTAACTTACCTCAAAATATGTACAGCAGCTAGGCTAAGATTGTGAGTGATTTAAAAAAGTGTGATTTTAACCGGTTGCACAACTTCCTGGACAAAAGGGGACATGCGAGATGTAAAGTTACAGTGTTGGAATAACATTTTAATCTCGGAAAAAAAAAAAATTGTCAAGATACCAATTTAAAAATAACTTGTTATCTCGACCAAATTTTGCAATTGTCGAGTTGTCGACATATGCCTAGTCGACATCTTGGAAAAAAATTCCACTTGTCGAGATATCAAAAACTTGTTGTCTCGACAAAACCTGCAAATTGTCGAGAAACCATTTTACAAGTAACTTGCTATCTTGGCAAAATTTTGCAAACTTTCGAGTCCGCAAACATTTGTCGAGATAACAAGTTATTTCAACACGATAACTTTACATCTCGCATGTCACCTCATATCCGCCTTGCATTAACCTTAAATTAAGCTACTTCTAGTTGACCATTAACATAACGTTTGTTGTTATAACTAATTAGCTGTTCCAACCAAATGCCGTACTTGATAGTGAACACTAATACAAGTTATTTAAAGTTTTCTTGAACAAACAGGTTTTATCTCTTCAAACATGCCTTAAATTCCATTATCAGTCCTGGGTGTTATTCGTATTATATAGATATTCTGAATAGGATGTTGAGCATGTCTTTCTTGTCTCAACTTACTCCATTTTTCACCTTTCTTCAACACCATTAATGTTGTGTTTCGTTCCGATTCCATGAGAAGTACAAGACCCTCTTTGTCAATCTTTGCTCCATGTTTTACATCAACAAGTTCCACATCTTCTTCCAGTTTAAACTTTCTTTTGGCTAAAATGCATATAAACGGAATTGAAGTAAGATACATCATAGAATACATTAACCAGCCAGTGCTGATTATTGATTCAAACTTCTCCCACGATAATCATTAACATGTATCAATACCATAACATGGGTTGGCAGATCTGTGTGGGCTTTTCATCCCACTCACACACATGCATATGCCACATCCACTCGACCGGTGGTCCAGGTAGAATGCTGCATGCCGTATGTATGCTCTCTGCAACAGATTAACCAGGAGGTTGCCAGTCAGTTACAAATGTGGTTCACATATTCATCACAAAAACAAGCTGTGTATGATCAGTTTTGTGACTATGTCGCTTACTTTACATCGATTAAATGATACCTTTTGATTAACGTATCTTGAGCAATGGGAGACTGATTTTTCTAACCAAGGAACCACACAAAGGTTGATATTTTTGTACAAACGCTGAAAGGAAAAAATGTCAATATGACTGAAAATGGTCTCATCACTGTTTATCATTCACCAGTCACGAATACAACAACAGTAGTATGTTGAAAAAAAAAGTGAGAACAAGATGAACAAAGTTTACGTTCCTTGTTTTCAACTATTCAAAAAATATTAATTATGGGTAAAAAAAAGTTTGGCATTTATTTACGAAGAAGAGCAATTCATTTTGAAAAATATTGAACATAGAGGCATCATTTCGGATCCGTGTTTGCATGGATTTATTTACAAACATGGGAGTAAACATCGGGGACGGTATGCCAAAGAATACTTTGAAGCCATTTATTATTCCGACTGTCAGTAAAATTAAACGGTATCTGACAACACTATTGGGGCAGGCTATTTAGGCTCCTTAAAGGCCCAAATTATGTCATCAATATAAATTGGCATGATATCAAAAGTGATGTAGGCTAACTTTAATAAGATGCTACACAATCATCACGTTAGGTCAGTTTGTCGTTGATCAGGTCATTAGATCAACAGAAAAAAATCGTTTATGAGAATGCAAAATCACCTAATTTTGCGGGTCTGAACTGGTCAGTGTCTTCAATAATTTAATTTTATAGCTTTATTATATCGATTCCGGTCTTACATTTCAATAACCGGAAATTGTAAGAACGAAATGTTGGTAGCAATATGTAATATGTGATAATTTAGTGTAGTGAGAAAAGGTTCATAACGGAGACAGAAAACCCTGAACTAGCAGGCCAAAACAATCCTCAGCCTAAATCAAGGAAAACCAGAATATATTGTGCTAATGAAAATACTTGTAAGAAATACTTGTAATAGTTGCATACTTGAAGAGCGTTAACAATTTTAGACATTACCGTATATTTAGGAAGACCATTCTATTCATTCAGAACTCTCTGTTAGAAGGAAAACGATCTAAAATTTTAACCCACAGAGCATCTTTTTGACATTGAGAACTTTTTGACTTAAACAACTTTGTCTAAAATAATTGAAAACTAACTTATCAACACTATAAACGCTATTGAACACCTGAATTTTGCAGATCAACTGAAACTTTGGAAGATGTGATCTAAAGCGACATAAGATGAACAGAAGTATTCAGAATTTGTGATCACAGTTATAACTGACAGCTCCCATTGAACCAATCGGGTTACCCTGGGCCTAACTTTTTGCTGACTCTTTCCAAAATGTTATTCTTTGAAAGTGGGATTCTAATTGAAGCTTTCACAGCTAGCAAACTTCATACGGGGCTTTTACGCCCATTGCTTGTCCACAGAGCCCCCAACCAATATCCGACAATATAGGCCTAGTTGTGTGGTTGGTTCTGTTGCATGAAAGGATTTCATAAATACAGGTGGCAGTCTTGCTCTGTCACCTTACATTGTGACATTTGTTACCTGCAGATTGGCATGAATAAAAGGAAGTATTGGGAGATCAGCCTTATCAAAAACTTTAGTGATACTCTCAAACCAACAAATCCACACGTCATCAAGTTGTTACGGTGTTTTGTGCGAAAAGCTGATTTTCCTCGTGTGAAAAGATCAAGTGTTGTGAAATGACAGATTTAGTAATCTGTTGTTTTTGTTTTGTTTTTTTGTTGCTTTTTTTTTTTTGTTTTTTTACGGAGGGCCATATTACTGCAAATTTAAGTAGCAAAGTTGCAAGATATGTCTTAAGCAGTTTCATAGTACTGTGAAAAACCATTCAGTTTGACAAATTTGAAACTGCACGACGGAATACTGTTGTAAATAAAGTGTAATTTCCCAATGTAAGTCTACATGTTAATTGTTGGTGTTCCATTGCAAATACAATTAATAGCTTATATTTACAAGTATTCTGATAAACTTGTATTTCTCCTTACATTTACTAGTTTGACAAATTTAAGTATGCATCGTTCAGTTTCAGATTAAGAGATCACTGAGTAAAATGGGAAACCATGTCCCACTCCTACAAAGTATATTTTCCAAAGAATAATCCAATCTCCACGTTAGTTCTACAGTTTAAACATCTCCCTTTGGGAAAGTAACTTTCTACTAGTTTTGATAGATTTTAGAAAACATGTGTTTCTTATCTTTCATTTTTGACATGTTTTGCATGTTTCAAAAATGAAATGTGACCACTTATTGTTAACCTTTCAGTTCTTGAAATGAAAAAATGTGACATGTTGGCAATTTATTAATTGAAGCACCCTTACACATCCTTGTGACACTTTACCATTTTTGTTTCAACTTATCAGCCAACCCTCGCCATGGTCGCTATGTCTCATGTTCACAAATAGTTATGTTTTCTCACCAAATTTCATACAAATGACCCACCTTTCTGCATAAGGGATGAAGTCAAATATGATGAGCAATCTGATTAATTTTGACGTGAAAAATGTAAGGTAACACTCCTGTTAGCATAATTGCACATGATAAGTTCGGACGGTGAGGAGAAATGTTGCTAGATTTTGTTGTTTTATCCTTCAAATGGTCACCAAAAACACTTTCATGGGTAATCTGATTGTGACGACGTACTGACGTATGATTTAGTCTTAATAAAATTACTTTTGAATCATTTTTCAATCGTTTCTTATGGCAAATCGTAAATTGGTTAAAAATTGTGTCAGCCAAGCAAGGACTGTGATTTGGAGGGACGCAACGCACAGCCCTGTTGAAGGGCTAGTGGGTACAACTCTATCTCTTGGATCTGGCCTACGATAGGCTTTCAGTTCGTATAGCTTAATACTATAGTCTTAGCCTCTAATAGTGGAATCTGGACCATGCCCTGAATAGTCTTCATTAGTAGACGCCATTAAGTTTAAACAACTTAGAACTAGGCTAGATGCTAAATAGGGTTGGCTGTAATGAGCTAGGTCCTGACTTATTGCTAGCCTAACATTAAGTTACCTATAGGCCTAACTCATCATGTAGAAATCAAAAGTTAAGATTGATCTTAATCTTAACTCTTTGTGGAACAGGGCCCAGGTCAATCAACGCAATGTCCTTTTGTTTTTAATTTGCCGATGTCTTTGGACCTAAAGGAGCCTGCAGCTGCAAATAAAAAGCAAACATTTGACCTTTTTGAACAGCCATCTGTTCTGAGAATTTTTTTACAATTTTTTACAGCCTTGCGTCGCATTTAATGGTGAATCAGTCGACGTGTTCAGTGACGAGATCATGAGATCCATTCCTCCTGCAGTCATAACGCATCACGTAACTAGAACGTCAGCAGACTGTGATTCCATGTTAGTGACAATTATGAAACATAGAGGACAACCAACATATACATGAAGTATTATAAAGTTCTATGACGTACGTGTTTCACACTGTCACCTCTACGTATCTTATTTGACCTTTGACATGACACAAAACATGCGAGAGACCATGTACTCATAAAAGGAACCAGTGTTAATCCTTTGAAGTTCCAGCAACATTCAGTTGCTGAGATATCTTCCTTAACAGGTTGTCAGACTTTAGACTCTGGTTACCTCAAGTGACCTTTGAACTTCATGAAAATCACCGTGGTGATTAACTTACAATGGACAACATTCTCGACAAGATTGGAGTTCATACATCTTTTTCTCATTGAGATACAGGGTTCACAAGTTTCATCTCAAGCAATGTAATATGCATTACCACTTTTTCAAAGTTTTTTTTTTTCCATGCATTGAGAAATTGCAGGCATGAGATGCTTTTTGAAGGCTGGTTACATGCAGCTTAAATAAGGCTTAGGTTGCCGTTTCCAGGCATCTTTGGAGGCTTGTCAACATTCTTTCTTGTAGGGTCCTCGATAACTGATGGTGACGCTCCGCTTAGGTAGTACTAAATGTGGATTTACTATGATATGCTCCCCTCGTAAAAATCTCAGATCCGTTTATACCCCCCACCAGAAATTAAAACCAAGATTTCTTATTTATACGAAAGCTTAAAAGACAAAAATTACACCAGATAATTGAATTGTATCATCCCACTGATTGTATTGTACTGTAACATCCCTCAAATCCTGACTTTTTCCTTTATTATTTACAAGATTACCATTATGTAATTTTGTGTTGGTTCCTTTTAGTGGAGGTTCCGGGCCCATGATTAAATCCGACCCTGCTTACACACTGATTTCACACATTAACCAAGACCGAGGAATCTTGTACACTGTGATTGCCATTCTTAAATAGTTCCTCTCACAGTCTTAATGGTCAATAAGCACGGAAGGCTGTACCAGAGAGGCCCATTCGGTTGGTCATTCTGTTTTAGTGAGTGACTCTTGATCATCTATAGAACACTTCAAACTTGCAACATGACGATTTCCTTCAGACCTCCTTTAGCCCTTAGCCTTACTTTTTTTATCATAATTACATATATGGTTAAAAATGACTACATTTATGGTGGCGTCAGATCATTACATTTATGGTTAAAAATCATAACTAGTTTATGGATTGCATTACATTAACGGTTAAATATCACATTTGTACGTTATACATCCTTCATTAAACTTCCTTGTGTCATAAAATATCATACACTTATCATAGACCGGAAATTGTCACCAGGAAACCATTTAACCATCTGCTTTTACATCTGTTTATAAAGAGAAGTAAGTGCCGAGAGGTAATTTCCCTCTGGTTCTTGGCACCTTGCTATTTTTATGTATTGCTTCATTTTTCTTGCAAAGTCAAGTTTAGTGATTGTTTACTGCCCTTTAAGTACATTCTTGTTTCACTTTCGTTTCTTTGTATTTCTCTTTTTCTAACTATTTAAAGGCAGAAATTCATCACCCCAAGCTATATATTTGTCTCGGGGATAGCAAAATTCTCAACTAGTCACATATCACCATCTTAAAGCTAGCAAAAGTCTTTGATCGCGAATCCAGGGAAGACAGCAATATACCATTACTTAATGCGTCAATCACTGGAGGGAAGTAATGTCCTAATGTCCCATGTGTGTGGAAATTCCTCGTTATCTTCTGACTGGTGTCTAACCCTTGAAGATAAACTGCTAACATGATTCACAAGAAATTGCTCACACGGAGCATTTTTATTGTCTTATTTACAGAAAATTTTGTGTAATGTAGAATTTGTTTGTTATTTGAGTAATCATGATTGAAAAACATCCCATTCATGCTTTTAAGTATTTCTCTATTTTTGTATACACATATTGAGATTAGTTTGTGCATTCAAAGAATTCATCCACTAAATAACTAACTGTATTTAGTGATAGTGCTAGCAATTAGGGAGACCCAACTTAACTCCACAGAATTTGTAATGACAGACAGATGCCAAATAAGTGGAGAAGAGCTCTCCAGTGATGGACATGACTGCATGGGTAACCGCAGGGGAGGACACTCCCCCCCCCCCCCATCTGAAACTGGGAAAAAAAGTTAAATAAATATTGCACCACCAGTAGTGTGAATCACCAGTAGTGCAAAAGTGTGAATTTCTACACCGTATTTAAAATATAAGGTCTAAGGCTTAGCTTAAATTCACAAGGCCAGAAAGAAATAGATGTGCCATTTCCTGCAGTTTGGTGTTCTCAATAGGCCCACTCTTCACGCCCATCGATGATGTCACTCCAATTGTATAGTTTCGTCACAGCTTCACCTTCTTTGCCGGCCTCCTTCGCTTAAGTATAAAGAATACCTAGCTGAAATTCGAAACGCTAGAAAGACAATTCATTACCATTTCCTGCGATGGTGATTGGCATTATTACTGAAAAAAATTCTCAGTCTCTCAATCTTCTACGTTAGGTGTCAACTGATGGTGGCGCTCTGCGTAAACAGTGCCATTGCTGTTTTTCACTTCCTCCCACCCTTTGTCCCAGCATCCTCACACAACATCCTCTAACAACCACCCCCTCCCTCACGACTTAAAAGACTTGAAAAAGTACTTCGCTGAAAGATGCAGGGCCAGAGAGACAGGGGAGTGCCATTTCCTGTAATTTGAAAGACATCATTATTTATCTCCTAAAATATTCTCTACACGCTGATGAAACCGTAAACCGATGAAACTGTACACGTTTGTCCATTTGAGCATTCTCTGCAAAAAATGTTTTGTCGAGTCATGTTACACTTGCCACGGTGCAAAATCTGCATTTCCTAATGGGCCGAATGCTGTTGTGGGTGTTTTTCACTTCTTTCAATAACTATTAAATATATTCACATGCACGGTAATTTACGTGTTCTACATACACTGGTTGAACAAGGGGAAGAGGGGGACGAAGGAACAGTTGCAACTTTTACTACTGGTCAGGGGCGCAATACTACTCAAGAGGAGAAAAGAAAGATAAAAAGACAAAGGCAAAAGACCCAGGGGAAAGAAAAATGCAAGGCTTGATTTCTTAAAGTGAACCTCCAGTGAACGATTAATGATTGTGTTGAGCATATTTCGCCATTAAAATTCACTGCACGTAATTCAGACCTTAATATTGGAAAATCAAGTACAACTTTTATAACACTTTTGTTTCGCAAAGAAGAAACTTTTAATTTGCTTAGATGCCGGGTTTGCCAAACAAGAAAAAAACAGTAATATTAAATTGCTATTTACAGGAACTTGTAAAAAGTGCTTGGAAACTTAGGACGATTTCGACAAATCTCCTATCTAAAAATGTTTTACGTCCGGCGCCAAATGATGGCGGCTCTTTGCTTTCTTGACAGTCTATTCATTATTCTCAACAGTTGACCCTCGTCCAAAATCCTGAGTGCTGCATTGTAGCAGAGGCACCATGCCGCACCATTTACGTTAAATGTTCCGCCATGAGTTCTCGTTAAGGCGTACTCATTTTATGTGCCACTAAACCACATGAAGGCACTCTTCAAGTTGTGATTATACTGTCCGCAAATTCTGATGAAATATTTTATCCGTTGTTTGAACATGGAGTTCAAATGCAATTCAGTACAGGAAATCATTTTAGGACTGACCTGCCGGTAGAAACAATGGAAGGAGAGGGGGCTAGAAAATCTCTTTACAAAGACTGGTTTCTGATCAGCATGACTAACCTGTCAGAAGTACAGTAGTGGTCGTTTCAAGATAAAATTTCCTGTTACAGCAGTCAATACTTCTACTTGTTTTTGTTTTGAGTAACTTAGAGCAATTTAAGTTAAATCGTAAAGACTATATATATATATATATATATTTATATATATATATATATATATATAAAGGCGTGTTAAAAGGTTTGGATCAAGTAAACGTTGTCTGCCTAATCATTTCACAGATCGAAGTTGTCTACTTTGTGACCACTGCCTGTCTTCGCATCACTGATGGTCGTCTGGAAATGTTTTGCAATTACTAGAGGTAAAAAGACTAAGGTTTCATAGCATTCTCATCATAGTCTAAATCAAACGTTACATGTCAAATTTGCACAGCGACTGTAGGACTCGGATAATGTGACTCGGACTCAACTGGAAAAAAAGTCGGACCCAGACTTGGACCCGAAATGTACTTACTCGCACTGGAATTAGCTGGACTCGACTCCAGCACTTCCATACACCAACATAAAGCTGCCAATGGTCAAGACAAGACTGTTGACATTTTCCTGTCGGTGTATGAACAACTTAGCCACGCAGCACAATACCAATAAGCATAACGCGATTTTCTTTTTTTATTCTATTTTATTTTTATTATATATTTTTCTTTTTTGCTTTTGCTTCTTTTTTTGCTAGGAAACACTGCCTTTATCGTGTATTTTGTTTATGCGCAGTCAAATCATCGAAAGGAAACAATTATTTTGTGTTCTGCGTCACTCTGAGGAAGTGTTTTCCTACATATAGCAAACTAAACACATGAAAGAAAGACGTAAATATTAAGGAACAATAATTACGACTGTCATCATAAGTAATTGATAAATCATTTGTACCAGGTACCTCGCAATTGATTTTGATGGATTCAACATCGTTAAGAGAAAGTGAAACTGATGGAAAGATAGAGAAAAAGGGGAAAGTCAAAACGTAAACAATGAAGAGACCAAAAGGAAGCGAAAGAACAGTTTGATGATGTAATATATTAATGAAAGGGAAAAGAATAAAACAACAGAACGGAGAGAGAGAGAGAGAGAGGAAAGAAAAGGAAAGGCAACAACTCAATTCAGAAATCGACATTTTTCCTGTTTGTTACACCGCATCAAATGTTGAATCATTAGTAACCGAATTGGATCAATGTTTTCATTTCTTTCTATTGGTTAAGTAAATGAAGGGTAGGCTGTGCAATAAATGCGACGTTCCATTAAGTCCGTGAACCTTGCTCATAGTATTAAATAAAGAGCGCGAAATAATCATTCGTGATTTCATGCAAAAGAAAAAGGATTTTAAAAGAGCCCAGGATTTAAAAGCAAATAAGTTTGTTCTTTTAAGACCAAGTTTAACCGGATTCTGCTGGCAAGGTCAAATTATAGATATTGCACAACTTGAGAAGTACCTATCGTATGGTCCACTTTTTCGTATTGCAGTCAACTGTCAACTGCGGTATTACAATAACTTATAGAGTCACTTATATATACTGAATATCATAATTTCAACAACGACAAAGAGACAATCTATTATGTGAAGTAGTGACATGATATACAAAAGCAGTTTACAATTTAAAGTGAAATATTTCGTGGAAAAAAAAAGTTATCGTAAGTAAAAATGCAAATTATAAAAAAATAGATCAATACAAGTCCATGCAAACATATTTTGCAGCTAGGCAATTTTATATCAGAAGTTAAGGGCTATCCGGCAGTGCATATTAATTATGCACTAGAACTATAAAAGAAGAGGTGCTTCCTTTGGGATTTAGTTTTCACTTGTTGGAAACGTCCTTATCTCTTGATGCATAACATCTTCGCTACCTTTCAAAAAGTGATTATTACTGTCTACCCGATCAGGGCAAATGTGAACTAGAGTGGTTCATGGGCGGGGGAGGGGGGGGGTGATTCTCTACTCATGTTTTCAGCCACACCTTATAACCTGCGCTCTCAATTTTTTTTTGACTGCTATTTCCACTTCGTCCACAGTGTATGTACAATATGCAAGTTCTGTGAGCATATTAATTAGAGCCATCGTGATATGATTGTGAGATTATATTATTCCAAGATTTTTCATTACGTTTCTCTGGGACATCAAAAATTGTGACCCATAGACCATCTTTAAGAGACAGACATACCAACTGATACACTTATTCTGTTGATTTACCAGTCAAATGTGTGGTTTTTCAGTAAAACATTCTCTTTGGAGATATACGTTAATTTATCAATACCAATCATTGTACTGTTTCTGACACATTGTGATGAGTATGTCAACCTGGCTATCTATCAATATAAAAGTTGGAATATGATTTGTACTGCCAATCGATTGGTCATCTACCTCTGTTCTCCGTCAATGTTTCTTCGAAGAGAAAGTAGAGGAAAATATGTGACGTGTCACCAATCCTGGAGAAGAACTATGTACTCATCTTTCATATATTTAAATACAAAAATTGTCATTTTTGCTGGCCATACAAAATCCAAACTTTCCGAAGAAACATAGCATTCAATCACCGTTTACACAGAACAATTGGGAATGAATATGAAATTCTATCTATGGAAAAAAAAAAGCCCTTAGATAATATTGACTTTCAATGAAAAATGTTCAACTCATACTCCAGTTTCATGACATATAAATCTGGCGCGGCGAGGAGTACCTTTTGCTTGAGTGGTTTAATTAATGATCAAACAGGACTCTAATTTTTTTACAACCAACTAAATGAAAATACAGACAGGTTCCGTTACATCATACTCAGATTCACTTCATACTTTCCATTTGCTGAACGAGTGTTTAATCTATCTTACAAAAAATATGAGTCAAGCACCTGATATCTGATTTAGTACACATAATTGTTGTAGGGAACCTCTTGCACAGTTTCATAACTCCATCCCCCCCCCCCCCCGCAAAACAAAGAAACAAAGAGAGCTGTTAAAAGTGAGTATATCTAGCCCCAGAGTCATTGGAGCAATATCTCCATTGTAGTTACGAAATTGAGTTTTCAGAGAATCGAGTGGCGTCATAACCTGACTGAAGTCCCCCCGCTACTGCTCCTCTATCTTGGAGAATGGTGCAGGATAGTCACTTGGTTACTGATCAGTGAGGGGTATATGTGGCATCAACCTCAGTACACATCGCATAAAGTAATTTAACTTTAACCCTCAGTAAGTCGGCTTCCCCCCCCCCCCCCCCGATCATTTGATACAAAATGTATTTGTCTCAACTTGTTGGGCAGAGGTTTTGCACATAGTGAAAGAAGGGAGCCGATTTACTTCACGTAGGCCCATTAGATTTTCAACAACTAACAGATTACGTATTTCTTTTCATGATAAAGATAATGACCTAATCTCTGAAGATGAATTACCACATTTCATGGGCTGCTGAAACACTGCGGTACCGTTGGGACGAGACTTTAAGTGGTCCTGGAGCAGTGAATATTTCGTCTGACCAGAGAGTTGTGAACGGTATATCAAAATCAGTGCAGATGGGATGCAGTGATGTCTATCCCGCTTGTGGTACTTTTGATAATAACTATACGGTACGTGATATACCGTATGCCCTGTTATAACGAGTGTTGCTTACATAACTATGACCCATGGGACAATTCAGTTAACAGCAAAAAGTGCCTTTGTTAATCACAAGGCACAAGTCACAAGTCACAAGCTACCTCTTGGCCACACAAATTTTGCCTGACACTGGCCAATTCCTATTCAACTGGATGAGTGAGTACCTGTCCACTTGGTTGCACGTGGTACTGTGGATTTTCAAACTGACCTACTACATAGGACAAGAAGTCGGTGGTCCCGCCTTGGAATGTCTGATGCCCGGGTCCTTGTTAGCAGAATTTTGGCTGGCGTCATCCATTTTGTTATCTATTGGAGGACTCTCGAAAAGTTTACACTGGTTTCAAGTGGTACTTTTTACGTTTTACTGAGGCATTATTTTGGGTCCCTGTCAGGGCCTCTGTCGGGCCATTTGCAGGACGTTTGCCATGCTCTTTGCAGAACAAATTTTGTCTGACAGTGATCAACCCTTTACTCAACTGGATGATTGGTTACATGTCTACTTGTTCCATGTGGTAATTTGTTTAATAAGTCTAAACTAGAACGGGACTCTATGGTTTCCTTTTGGAACGTAAGGGGGTCCCTTACAGGCACGAAATTTTGTCTGAATTTATTCATGTTGTGGTTTATTGGGGGCACTGTAAAAGTTGGTACTGCTTTGAAGTGGTATTTCGGATAATTCATGGCCTATTTTGTCCAACATTCCCTAATTTGGGTCCTATCAGGACATACTTGATCCTAATTTGATCCACATTATCCCATTTTTTCCTATTTTATTGAGAATCGGGTCCACTCGAAAACCTGTAAGTTGTTTCATTGTTCATCTTATACATTCCGATCATTGGTAATAGTGTATCTAAAATGTTTCCTTTTTTTCTTCTTTCAAGTATGTTATGGAACTGATTGCAACCTTGCTCTGAATACATGACAAAATAAATAGATGTAAAAATTAATCTAATACTTCAGGTTGTGTATTTAATCTTAATCCAAAATAATTAAGACGCTTTGCATATTCAGTAGTTTGCGTGTCACGTCAAAGAGAGTCCTCTGGTTTATTTTTCAGAAACTACTTTCTTTACATGGTGTGTGTAATAAAGGTTTTTCGCTGTTATTCCTTCTGTTTCAAAAGTGCACACGAGAACTGGCTAGACTCACCAGGTGCAAAAAAAAAGTTATGAAGAACCTCCGTATCTTTCTTTTTCTAAAAAAATGAATAGAATAATCTTCCAAAGAAATTACCTGACGTAAACGTTTCATTCTAGATATTTACACAGAAGTCTGGTACATGTACTACAGTAACCTATTCACTTAAGATTTAAGTCCCCCCCCCCCCCCTCTAACAAAAAACTATATCAACTTTTCTTTCTACCGTACCTTTACCTCGACCTCGTAAATTTCGTGTATCACATGTACACTGTTAAGGTGTATTGATCTGGATGACTAAATCTCTATGGAAGCTAACTGAGGTCTTGCATTTTGCATCCACAGATATGTTACGTTCATTTATAACTGGATCTAATTTAAGTTCTATAAATAGCATATGATCGAAATTATACCGCTGTGCATCAAACTCAATAAGAATGTGTGTAATTACGGTTTTTTGCTGTTATTCCTTCTGGTTTCAACGAAAAATCTAGATTTTGCTGTTATTCCTTCTGTTTCTGTACTTTAATTTAAATTTATCGTAGCATGTGTTCAGACTTAATCATCCAATGGCTTTCGTTTGGCATG
Organism: Stichopus chloronotus; assembly: GCA_021234535.1. Lineage (NCBI taxonomy): Eukaryota > Metazoa > Echinodermata > Holothuroidea > Aspidochirotida > Stichopodidae > Stichopus > Stichopus chloronotus. The sequence continues at coordinate 18,618,963 of CM037840.1, read as the reverse complement.
GAGAAACAAACGCAATGCTTCTGTAAACAAATATACTGCTTCGATGTAAAAGGGCCAATGCTCCAGCCCACGGGAGTCTTGTGTAGGCATTCATTCCTGTAAATCTACAACGCATTGTGGAAAAACGATTGTTGAACAATTCGGTGGCGCTCTTGCATAATTGCTGTGAAAACCGCGTAAGGAATTCCGTGAGGATCAAAAATGTGTTTGCAGATTTTAAATCGGGTGAAGTTTGTGCATGGGTATTAATGAATGGGGGCAAAATTTTGCCAATGTTTCGTTCATTTTTCACTGTTTCGGATAAAATTTTCAGACTTGATTCAGATTGGCAATCAGCTATGGCCCTGTTCTTTTCAGGGTAGTTTTCTGACGTGTTGGGTTTGTTCTAAAAGGTATATGAAGCCATTCGCCTGTTGTTTGCTGGAAACATAATTTTTTTATGAAATGTCAAAATGCCAAAAATGTTCATTGTTTTGAATGTAAACAAGTATTCAGCAACTTTTTTCCAAAAAAGTTCAATACCACCCCCCTCCCCCCCCAAAAAAAAACTATATGTATGTGTGCGTATTGATGATGTCACCTAAAAGGTGGAGGACCAGATTTAAAAAGTCGTTCTGTGGTATCTCAAATAGCATATCCCAATGAAGTCTCCAATACTAATTTTTACTGATAATGTGGTATAAATTGATGAGCATTTACAACTCAGCTACTTTGTCTCCATGTCCTAAAATAAATCAATGCAGTAGCACAAGAAAGATTATTATGGTAGAAGTGACAAGTTAGCGAGGATTTGTACTGGGAGCAGCTGAAGTATATTTGTTTCAGGAAGGTTTATTAAACATTTTAGTCACCACCTCAGCGTTTGTCCTCAACATCTTCTATCCTTCATTGAGCTTTTATCTGATTTATTGTATTTAAGAGTGAATACATCATGTGCTATTAAGCTGGTACTTCTTATGATGTAACTAAAGAATAATACGCAGGTCAACTTGTTGTATTCCTAATGTTTAGTTGAAATGTATATGTTGGTCTTTGTTTGGATGGTTCCTTTTGTCATCGTTTCAGAATTCAAATCTTACAGATTATTACGCTAAATCTGTGGAGTTTAGTCGAACAAATATGTGTTAGTGATGCAATATTAGAGTCTTTTGATTTTCATCTTGTTCTTTTTTGTTTCTATGAAAATCGTAACCTTTGTAACTATCATGCGTACGTGTGTATTTATGCGTGTACGTATGTGTGTATGCATGCCCGTGACGCCCTGAATTCTAAAGAAGCAAAGCTTGGATGAATCTCATATTTATGTAGGTGTACCACATTGAGTGACAAAATCCTATCGTTTTTGGTGGAAGTCGAAGGTCATTTTGGGTAAACAGGGGTCAAATTGTGAGATTTTGTAAACGTGACATCTCCAAGTGGAAAAGCTTGAAAAGATCTCTTTTTTTTTGTATGCTACTTTAGAGAACTACGTTGAGCAGAAGAGCGCCAGTCTTTGTTACAGGTCAATGGTCATTGGGGGTCAACATAGGTCAAAATGTGAAACCCTTGTAAACACGATATGTCAAGAAGGAAAGCAGGGACAGATCTCAAATTTGGAATGTAGGTTTACCACATGGAGTAAAAGAATCCTCTTGCTTTTCGTGGAGGTCAATATTCATTAAGGGTTAACGTATGCTAAATGGGAACAAAACGCTTCACATGATATCTCAAGCGAGGAAACTTCGAAAAATCCCATGTTTCGTATGTAGGTGTACCACATTGGGTAAAAGAAACAGTGTGTTTGGTGAAGGTCAAAGATCATTTGACACGATATCTCATTTTTGCTTTGTAGGTGTAACATTGAGTAGAAGAAACCTATTACTCTTCCTGGGGGTCAAAGACATTAGGGTCAACAGGGACTAACTTGTGAAAACTATGCAAACACGACATTTCAAAAAGGAAAACTTGGACGAATCTCATATTTGAAATATAAATGTACCACACTGAGTATAGGAGACCTGTTGCTATGGTGGAGGACAATGTCATCAATCTCAAGAAGTGAAGCTTGGAGAGCTTTCATATGTAATGTAAACGTGCATTACATTACGAAGAAGAACCCTTTTGATATTGGTGGAGGCCGATAGGTGTCATGTTTGAGTCAAGTAGTGGAAACCTTGTAAACATGGTTTCATGTCTAAGAGGGAAGCCTAAATAGATCTCATAAGTAATGTGTAGGTGTTGCATCGCTGTAATATGTAGTTGCGCATGTTGAGACTTGATACGCATCAGTCATCATGTATCATATTAATAAAAGTAGGCCTACTTACAATTATGTCATCGAAACCACAATGCATTTGTGTATTCTGGTTTAGATCTTTAGTCTCATTCGCAACACCATCAATATCAGTATATAATGATTTGCGTCATCAGGATCAACATCATTTTCACAAGTATCATAATCACTGTCATCATCATCATCGTCGTTGTTGTTATTATCGTTGTGATCTTCATAGCCAATTTCTTTATTACCACTATCACAATCATCATCGTCACCATTATCATCATTACCACCATCGTCATCACTCCCATTATCATCATCAGCGTCTTTATCATCTTGATCATGATTCGCTATCGTCATCACCATCGTCATTAATATTTTTATGTCATCATTCATCTATCGTTGTAAAAACACAAACAGGCAAGTGAGATGTCCTCACGCATGGCGCTGAAACGGATTGCATATATTGTGTATACGTATGCTGTACTTGGATGTGTTCTTGTTTCCCGTTATTACTTCTTAAGTTTTAAAAGCCGTTAAAATTCACAACCAGGGGGGGCAAACGTGGCAACCCTTTTCCAAAGAGTTGTCGTGATTTACGGCGTCCACCTTTTTTGGCCTTTTTTCTTATCTGAGAGAGATTGAGTGTAGTTCTGCGGGGATTTACAAGACTTTAAAACAAAGTATGGAGAGGGTGGATACATACTTTTTCTCAATGATTCTTAATGATGATTATTTTGCCCACTATAAATCACAAAGTTGCAGATTTTCAGGGGTCACCTCAGCTAAAACGGCCAAATTAAATAATTTAAGCCATCTTAAACCTTACCGTTCTTTAATATACAGAGTCACTCAGATATCCTAAAATTACATTAATTCCATCTGTCTACAGACACTAAAGTGCACCTTTACCCTGACAACTCCCAGTGGTCAAATCATTTCTACTATATCGAACAGCCAAAAAAAAAAAAAAAAATGAAAAATAAAAAGTACTGTAACTAAGTATTGTGAGAGTTTCATCAAACTTCATTAAACTCGAAAAAATGATCCAAGCTGGTGTGTTCTAACTATACCTTAACCTAAAAGCAATATAATGTACCTATTAAAAGATATGAAAATTGCACTTTAACTTTTATTCCATTCATATTCCATTTTTGTTTCATATATCATGGTTGACGTACCATGTGGATGTGAGACCATGTAGATGTGAGACCAAAGACAACGCAAGAAGACAACCATATTTCTCTTAAATCCTCCAAAGTTACTTTTGCTATTAAAGTTTCGTCTTCTACATTGGAAATCCCATTTATCAAAAAGAATATACGTATGGCCTTTCAAACGGGTCCATACAATGACGTCATACATCGTGCCCCTTTGTGTGTCGTTTATCAAAAAAAAAAACAAAAAAAAGATCAAGAACTCTTGCAGATGTTAAGATGTGATTATTGGTATGCAACCACTTGCTTTAAACATTGAAAACAACAGATGGACATCCACAGCTGACATGTAAGATTTGAAATTACTAAACTATTTCAAAGTATAAACTACAGTACAAAAATAGAAATTATATAAGAACATCAAACTAAGGTGATAAAAAAGAGAATGAGCAGAACTGAAACGGCTGAGAGGCACCATACATCTTTATATCAGTATCATACTACGGTTTTGCTACCTTTAATAACGAGTTCATTTGTAATCATTTGAACATCCAACTGTTTCAAGCGAAAGTATAGCCACTAACAAAGCGGAACTGAGAAAAATGCCTGGTAAGTTTAGTAAAAGGATAAAAATGCTTAAATATTTTCCAAGATTTGTTTAAGTGGTAGCATTAAGTCGAATGGTACCAACAAAAAATGTTTTTCTATCCCTCTCAGCCTGTTGCACTGAAGCTTTTGTCAATCGTAATGATAATAATTCAGAAGACACTGTTTGAGGCAGAGTCAGTGTAAAGAAATAATAGGAAATACTGAAAAGAAATAATACATTTTATGATTACGTCGCAGGAAGGAGTGATCTAAACTCAATTGTTTCCTTAAGTAACTCGACTACTTAGGTGTTTATGACTTACATTGTATTTTATCCAATCAGCTTCTTCTGCTGAAATTATCTCCAGAGGAAAACCATATTCTTACGAGTACTAATTATAAAATGATCAATATTAAGAGTGACTAGCTGAGTATGTTTTAAAGGAATTGTATACTAAAGAAAATTGACATTGCATAAAACGTAAGAATATTTTTCTCTCGTTATTGCTAAAAATCATACCTCAATAGAATATTTGGTTCCAGAGTTATCAATTGTTTAAGAAGGTATTATTTCATAATGGAGACGGGTGATGTCACGCAGATGCAACTATTTGGATATCCTTTGAGTTTCTTCATAAACTTGACTGTCTTAAAAAGAAACTTACGATAGGTTAAGAGATGTCACCTAAATTTCCACAATATTTTAGGTAAAACTAGGATAAACCTAACCTACCTTTTCACAAGGTTCAATTTTCACGATTAAATGAAGACTCCAAGTTTAAAGAAAAACAAAGTCTTCTTTCCTCCGTTACGTGGCCTTTTGGTAACCTTCAGGCAACTAGAAACTTCATTTTAACGCATTTGAGCATACTTTTGGCGTTTTTATTAAAGTTCGCGTTAATGACGTTGGTATCTCTCTGTTTATGTTACAATTCTTACTTTTACAAAGATCAGCCAAAAGAGGCCCCCGGAAGTGCCACTTCCAGGTATCCGGGTGACATTTTCGATCTGCGATTAACGTATCGCATTTTGCACCATTTTGGATTTCAGAGACACTGCACTTGACAATATTGTGGAGATTGCGACGTTGGATCCAATTATCCTAACCCCCCCCCCTCCCTTGACAAACATACGGATACAGGTTAGAGTGAATTGATTACTGAAAACTGAAATGAGCCATAAAAAAGCATATGAAGAAAGTGTTTAAAAAACAGTGCATAGCGAAAGCGAATAATCCCTGACGTCACGATCATTCTGGCAGATGGTCGGAACTAGACGACTTAGTTGAATCAGATTCTGTAATGAAGAGAACTGCACATTTAAAGTATATTATGCGTGATGACCCAAACAAAGACATGTACATGTACATGTGCTTCTTGTATGCTAGAGTCTATTTGCTTTAACTTATTATCACGGAATCTAAATTTGTATGTTGAAAACATGATTTGAATAAATGACAATGGGTATTGTGGGAAGAATATCTGTATGTAACAGCCACATGGAACAGACGGTCCCTGTTATTAACAGATTTTAACTAATATTTCGTAACTTTTCGAATATCCAAGAACCACCTGCACATGAAAAGTATAAATCGAAACTCAGTGATTTCCAAAAAAGTAACGTAAAAGAGTACATACTCTAATTTCATCATCCGTCTCCCTCTAATAATCATATTCGTTGAAACCCTGCCGAAGAGAACACAGATCATTAGATAAATCATTTAGTTAATTATCTGAAACAAAATACCTTTTAATGATTGATACCAGTTTTATCTTCTCAATAATGTGTCATACATTCTCTCTCTCTCTCTTTTGGTTTACCCTTACCTTAGTTGAAAGCTATACCGTTTTTAAAATCTCTATGCTCCAAGTGTCCAAAGCTCTCACAAGTTGTTTGGGTTCAGTTGCATCCGAGTTCACTCTCTGTTAACTCATCACATCATGTTTATTCAACATCATCATCATCATTACATTCAGCATATTTATCCTGAAACTGCGATGCATCACCGCAAATTGACTGAACAACTGCAACATTATTTAGTGGTGTCAGCTTCTTTAATGTAAACTATGATGTGATTGGCAACTGTATTAATTAGATCCTTCCCCCCCCCCCGCTAGATCTATGTCTGAGGGAAAGCTGAAGAGGGGGGTAGGGATGCAGTATGTCATTCCGTAATCAAGGTCCATGTTGCCCCTTCCATTAACACAAATATGTAAGCAGATGGCATGTGACACAATCATTTCGGCCTTGAATTTAAATCAAGAATCTAATACAAAACTTTAACTCGTTCAAACTTTCAGTATCTCTCTAAATGTTTTATTATTCATCTAGATGTTATGATAACGTTAAGATTTCTAATACAACGCAGTTACTTACAGAACAACAATCCACAAATGGATCTCAGCGTAAATCTTAATTTTGGATGAAAAAAAGGTTTTTGATATTGATTTATTTAGTCATTTGGACTGTTGTGTCCTTTTACAAGTCTGTGGTCATCAAGGGTTATGTATCGAGAAATGTTTTGCAAGAGAAAATTTATCGCAGTTTCAGGATAAATGATGATTACAAAACGGGACCTAACACGGACACTTTCAAGTCGTCACATGTTTAATCAACCCTTTGCCTCTCTATTGTTTTCACATACAAAATGTTAAATAAATTGAAATGAAAAATTCGTCTTTCACCACCTAAAGCCATTTTATGTTATGTTTACTTTGGTAATACTTCACTGCTTTTTAGTTCTCTTTCTTATTACTACGTTACCCTCCAGATGGAGCCCTGAAAGTGATGTATTACACTCTAAGAAGTGATGAAGTCTTTAGGGATGTTGCAGTACTAGCATTAATCATGTTGATGAGTTGATTTGTGTTTACTTTCGTTAGTTCCGCAGGGTGAGAGGAGTGATGGGGTGAAGTTGCTAACTTATTGTGAATTCAAATTTCTAAAGTGAGTATCATGTGTTACCTATGACTTCACTTTGTTATAAATTAAAGGGTAATAGGGTGTTTAGAATACACCAACATGACATACAAAAGAAAACAGCTTTAATCATTGTTAAACCATTCCTTCTCGTTAATGAACATCTACCAAAGCTTCATCTGCTCAAAACACTATGCATGTGATGAGTAATGGAAGATGCATCATTTGAATTTTGAAACGTTTGGGTGAACAAATTAGTTTTAAGCAACAAATAACTGAATTTTTATCTGTGAGAAGCTTATTTCTTGAAAAGAAGGTTACTATCCTTCCTTTTTTTGAATAATCTACCATTATACGTCCTCACACATTGGTTTTGAAAATATGGATGTTTTCTCTAAAACGAACGCCCTATTTACCTTTAAGTCGTGTGGACGTAAAAGCTTCGTTTTCCTCCACGATACTACTTTAATTCGTCATCGTTTGTTTATCAGTGTTACCGAATTAATGATGAGAATAGTTTGGTCATCTCAGTCGTCTTTTAATTCCTCGATGATGCAGTTACATATTGAACTATATCACATGATGTTTCTTGCCTATGTTAGAGTGGGTTTTTATGCAGTATTCAAATTAAATTAAAATATGAAATGCAACACAGGAAGAATCGTTGCCATGGAAATATACAAACAGACAGACAATATTATTCTTTCAAATCTGTTATTTGTACCAAACCTTATTTAAGGTCAGGTTTAACCTTAAAATTTATTCCGGATTAAAAAATACGGTTTCCTTTTCATCATCTTGGATCGAAGACCACTTTCACGTTTGAAAATCTTCCTTGTAATGGTTTTCACCAACTAAGATATATCGGTCACATTTGAATATAATAAAAGTATGACCAAATCTTAGAGATTCCAAGATAGATTTCAGGTAAATATGGCATATTAGGTTACTCATTAGCAAATTTAACGTTGAATGTTCTTCAAGCATTTGTTCGTTATAACTTTGATAAAGTAGACTACCTTTTTTTTTGCGAAAAAAATATAAACAATCACCAATCATAACTGGCGGCACGAATACCTTGCCTTGAATGTTGGAGATGTTTATCACAATTTTGTCCATCGAATATTATTACATACTATGTTGCATTTTTTCAACTATGTATTTCTGATACTTAGAATGTTTATATTTGTAATATTTCTGTGATTCTAGAAAGATTGATATCTTTCCATAATGTTTTTAACTTATGTCTATCCTTAATGGATGCAATTGTTCCATATGGATATGATTTACATATTCTTTATGCTGAGGTTTGATAGGATCTTAATATCGATATAGCGATGAACACATTGATGTTCGTGGCAGCTGGTTGTGAGTTCGGATAGTCTACTGAAACAAACGACATGGTTAAAAATAATCGTTAAAATAAAAATAGTAAACAGAGGTATTGTCCCCACTTTGTATGATATAACCAATTAATGTGTTAGTCTGTGAGTGTTATGTTTTAAGCATTTTAAATTTTCAACCACCGTTATTCTTACCTCTTCTCCAGGCAGATTACCACGACCGTCACATCTCTGGACAGAAAATAAAAAAAGTTAAACCCTCGGCATAATCGCAACCTGATAATAAAAACTTACACCCCACTTGATATTCAGTTAATTGTTACCCACCTTAGGAAGGAGCTTCAGGACAATCAAACAGAATAAAAATATCATTGATATTCCTCCCATAGTGTAATGCCGAATATTTGTTACATTCTTGTTGTTCTTCTTTTCTTATTATTGTGTAGCCTTTACGTTAGACAGTAGGATTATTAAATATACGTTTATCAGAATCTCAATTCATACCTTTCAGTGGCACCGTCAATAGGTACGTGATACCAGAGCGCCATGATACAGTTTGCAACAGTTATCAAGAGGTATCCAATCAATCCTTGTCACACAATATGTGCCTATTATCTAGAGCCTTTATTCTCAACCGGGGGTCCGCGGACCCCCGGGGGATCCGTGAAGCTTGCTTAGGGGTGCGCAAAGGGCAGAGGGGTCAGAGGAAAAAAATAAGGGTTCCGTAGGAAAATTAGGGGTTCGCGAAAACTAAAGTGCTTAGAAAAATTCAGATTAAAATCGTAGAGGTAATGTAAAATTATAACGCATATAAACCGTACTCCTGACCTAGTAATCGTTCTCGATTTTTCCTAGCCAAAGCAGCGGACAAAGTCCCCTGAGGGGGACGAAGATCAAAAAAGGTTGAGAACCTAGGATCTAGACCCACATGTGAATGTCAATCAGAGGTGAAGTATACAAAGTTAACGTATCATACCGATAGTTACCCATTTTATCCTTCAAACACAAGTATTCGCGCTTAATGGGTTGGTTTTAATGGGTTTGTGGTGATTAAACCAAACATGAATGTGTGTCAAAATCCACTACTCTTACACCACGCAAGGCAGATCGATTAAAATTAACCACAACCTGAGGCAACCTGTTTGTGCACTACCTTAAAAACAATATTAATACCAAACTATACTCTTTCAAATATTAATTCATTTCCAGTGATATGTATAGTTCTGTTAGCAAATCGCCTTATCAGTGGATATTACTCTTTCATCGGCATACTATTGAATGTTGTGCCTTATACGGTTTCTAATAGATAGCAGTGATTGGTCTCTTAATGATGTGACGTAGCAATGTCTGTAATGTAGACTGCTATCAAAATACTGCAGAAATTCTCGACTCAGATAATATACGTAACAATACAATATTAACACCAAGCTAGTCTCTTTAAACATTAATTCATGGCCAGTGATATGTATCCTTCTATCCTTATCAGTTTATACGTTTATACTACTCTTTCCTTGGCATACTAATGATATCTGTGCCTCAAACGCTTCTTAATAGCTGGCAGTGCTTGGTCTCTTAATGCTGCGACGTAGCAACGTCTGTAATGTAAAGTGCTATCAAAATGTGACAGATGTCATAATTCTCGACTTAACTAATATACGTAACAATATACAACTCATTTTACTCTGCTTTGTAACACTGAGGAGGCTTAAAAGGCTACAGTAGGTAACACCATAACAATGAAGCCATAGGTTTTCTACTTAGCGTGAGGCCCCTTATTAGCTGTTGGTAGTTGAAAGGAGTAATACATGCATTGACAGGAGTGACATAAAAAAAAAAACAAGCTTTTGCACAAAGCTTGGAAAAACAAAGCAAGCAGGCTGGAGAGAATTGTTATATCAACAGGAGCACTGACAGAATAATATGATGCAACGTTTAATTGAGTTTTGAAGTTGAATGCACATTTTAGATCTAGATATGAAGGCAGGCATCTTATACTCAAGTTTTGTTACTGCCTTCACTTTATAAAGATGTGGTAATGCACAAAGTCACCAGAGCATATTCTGGTCAGCTACATTCAGTAAGACTCGTATTAAGTACCAATAGCTGAACGTGAAATACGGTAACTGAAGGACTGACCTCGGGGAAGGAAGCCACTTCGTAGAATCTACAAACGTATACCACGCACAAAACAAACACCATGGATATTGACGTTGTGGTAAAGTTTTGATACTCTGATCAGGGAGCTGACACTATCAGAGCAGGGAGCTCTAGTGGCAGCTCCCTGCTCTGATAACCAGCCAGTGTGAAATTAGAACAACTTGTCTACCTGGGCTCGTGAGGAGAGTCGCCTATAATTGTACGACGAAGCTTGCGCAGCTTTTCTTTTTTTTTTTCGTAAATTCAAGTTGTAGATTTGTCAACAAATGTCAGCTCACAATCTAGCTGTCAATCGCTTCGAAAAAGAAGAAGTACAGCAGAAAACGGTGGCAATGTTATGCTTGGTGTTCGTCCGTATACACCAGAGTCAGTCGCGTGAAGATTTTTCACTGTTGTAAGCAGTTTGGGCTAAGTAGATGCAGAACGAAATTACTTTGCAGGGCCCACACTAACAAGGCAAATAAATTGACGATTCAAACACTACAGCGTAACCAGAGTGTGGTACGGAAATTTTGGGAACGCCATGCACGGGCAATATGTTGATAAATTTGTTTAAAAAAAACACACACACAAAAAAAACACCTCGAGGAGGCATGGACGGACGGGAAGTTGGTGCATGCATATAAGGGGCCCATATACTGGATGGTAAACTTTTAACGCCTATTGAAGCCGAAAGTAACCATTTTCTCCTTGCTTTTTACATGCAGATTTGCAGACCATGTTTCGCTGTTATCCGAATTTGGAATTTCTGTTCATGGAAAGAATGAAAATCATTACATTTTTAGTAATGGATCTTTAATATACAAAGAAGCAAAATATCGCATATTTTTGCACCTAAGCCCTTCCAGTCGAAAAAAATCCGAAGGAGACCAACCCTTCCCCCCCCCCCCTTTTAAATGACTCTCCTCTAGGACAGCAACCAAGCTTATATAATTTCGATAATCATCATTAGAGCAATAATTAGATACTGCCACCAGTCATGGAAATCATTCAGATGATGAATATTGATCAATACAAACAAAAGGATGGAGACCACCCGAAATTTACTAACGTATCAAGAATAATTTATAATATGATTTTTCTTTCATGTTTGCACAACATTGATCCCTTTACACTCATTTTATGTGGACCAATGTGGTCGAATTCATTGTATTAATATGACAACTAAATGTGTCAGCTCTGTTAGGGTAAATGAACCTTTCGTTGAAGGCTATATGATTTTTCAACTATATATTCAGCGAATTTACAGGAAAAAGAATGTCATAGAAACATGTCATACGTGCGACAATGTTTCGAAATCACTTTTTAAAACAAACTGTGATTTTATAAAAAAAAAAGAGCATTAATGACCGGCTTTTCTGATCATGGTTATTTGGTTTATGCTTTAAAAAACTAACGCATGCATTTTATTAAGAGTATAACACATATTTCTTTAACTGTTCACTTCTTTTCTTTCGTGACCATTTTTGACTATACACTTTTATGTGGTGACTGCGACTCCATCAAATCATTCGCGACCCTAGCGGTCCATATTAGGGCTTTTCGTGACCCAACAGGAAACAACAGGAAATAACAGGAAATCTGGCTAACCACATTTAGGTTGCAACTCATCATTTGAAAAATGCCAAAATGGTTTAAATGCAGACGATGAAAATAAAAGTAAACGACTTTTTATTGCATAAAGCTGTTTGTAACTATGTTTACTTTACTTAATCATTACCGGGTAAATTCAGATCGGAAAAGAAATTTGCATTGAAGTTACAAAGATAAGAGTAGAGTGAATTATCTAACCTGCCAGAGACCAGTAGTAACATTGAGACGCTGAAAGCTGCCAAACAAGTTCCACACTGGAAGGAAAGTAGAAGAAGAGAAATTTTTACCATTGTTATCTCATCGCCCTATAGGGGCTAAGATGAGATATTGTAGTCACTTGGCTAGTGGAGCTACATATTGCACTGTGCACCAATTGGAGAATAGTTGCCATGGAAACGCTTGGCAACCGTCCAACGCTACCATGCAATGTTTTTGAAAGCAGTTAATTTTGTTCATGCAAGTTTATCTGAATAAGGGAGCGTCAGAGCAAAAGCGAATTCATTAGGTTTGCTGCTATTACCAAAGAGCGAGAGGTTAGATCGCTACGTCGGAACTGGGACTGTACCGTATCAGAGTAGATAGGAGAACCTACAGTTGGCTCGAGCACACCGTAGAAGTGCCTTTCTACAGTTCTACCACTAACAATGAGAGTTGAATAATGTTAGAATCAGGGCGCATATGATGCCTAAAATGTCATGTGCTATTTTTCCCTCCCATATGAAATATCACAAAAATCGTAACAAATAAAATTAAATCTTATGGTTTAGCAGATATTATGCCAGGAAATGTGGTGCAAAGTTGTCCCTATTGTTTTATTTATCTGCTCATTTAGGCTGCTATTTAGGATATTACTTTCTACGTAATACCACTGAGAAGTCGCCATTATCATCATCATTGGATACACTGATTCATTGCATTATTGGATCATAACATGGTTATAGACACCACTCTTGATGTGACAGCACTATTTGGTGCAAATCTATTATATGTTTCAATTTGTGGTTTATGACGGAAGGTTCTTAGCATAATGCAATATGCAATTGTGACATATTTCTCCTGTCAGGATTTTTAAATGCCCATGTTATGTAATAATTTGAGACATGGCTTTAGACCTCATGTTGATGCGATAGCACAATTTGAAGGACGGATCTGACGGGTATAACAGTTTGGATTACTTACTCACATTTGACAATGGAATGATGCCATTTGATGGTGTAAATACTCGTTTGATTCTTAACTGGCTACGGATGTACTATAAAAACAGTTGCAAGGTTGCAGTTTGCATTATTCGGAGGAAGGTAATAAATTTACTGCACTTAATAAACTGGAAGAGAACATGTATACATCTAATGGATGCAGGATACGCATGACTTGAATACATAAAGTATCAAAGTACCAGTGTTATAACCTCGCAATTGATATGAACATCAATACATATGACAATTAAGCCCCCCCCCCCCACCCACAAAGAGATCATAACAAGAATAAACCCACTCACATCAGTTTGCTTGTTTCGAAAGTGATGTAACATACTTGAGTAAGACGGGGTGGGGGAGGGGTAAAGGATTGACTCAAAAATTGTACCAAGATTTGAAGGAACGAAAGGCACAAATGATCAGCTTGACCAGATACGCTATACGATAAACCTGGCAGATTGGAATAAATATATACACGTAGAAACAAACAGGATTAATGAAGAATGTACGATTTAATATCAACAAACGTGATGTGCATGGCAACAGCGTAATACGAAAATACCTTTAACTTTTCTTGATTTCAGTAAAGGTGGAATCAATCCAACTGGAATAGTTTCTGGCAGCTGATAACGAAAAAACCTATTGAGAGAAGCAGAGCCATCATCATTGTATAAAGGGATAGATGTTAGTGAATCTCCTCTGAAGCCTGATTCATTATGCAATAAATATTTAAAAGTAGGCCTAATGAAGAAGTATGGTGTTTAAGAATCAAATTAAACAATCGACGTGATTCGTGTTCATTAACATTTTGATTAACGTTAATGATTATCTGACCAAGAAGTCCACAACTCCCGACAGCCAATTAGAGAGAATAATTTGCAGGAATTTACTCAACGAGGACACAAAATTGATAATATGACAATATGTACTCTGACTATATTTAATATTTTGAGGTAAAACAATAGAGTTGGCAAGGCTTGCAAGACTTGAGTTTTAACAGTAATAGTAATACTGTACATAGACAACAAAACGTCTCATTCTTCACCTCATTTTGCCTGTTTTGCCTGTTTTTGTTTTCTATTCTACTTTTGTTCACTGATTTTTTTTTTAATTTTTTTTTTCAAATTTCCATGGGCTGAAACAGCCTTTTGCTTGCGTCATTGCCTTTTTTATTGAATCACATTTATGTAATTATACATATTTGTTAATGAATACAATTATTCGTATAGCGGCTCCTTGATTTACTTTAATCTGATATTAACATCAAGTCAACGATGATGTTGTTCACATTACCCAGTTGAATGTAGATGACTTGTTTTGAGATTTTAAGAGACTACTATGTATGTCACGTTAATCCCACTGGGAGAAAAAAAAACCGAATATATTGAAACCATGTTACTTTTCAACCTTACATGAGGGAGGGGACAGGTAAGGGCTCTGTGTCGGTAGGTTTTCTTTTTCCTAAGGGACGGTTTGTCGGTGCATTTGCTAGTCATGTGATTGTATCCTCCCTTTGTAAAATGCAGAAAATTGCTCAATAAGCATATTTCATAGTTAAGAATACTGTTTTTCATCTACCTGAAAACTTGAACTATACCGCCACCACCAAGAGTTTTTTATTCTATTTTTGTCGCTGTTTTAGACATCGACCTATAGGTTATTCTCCATGCATTCCATACTGACCTCTTAGACATTTGGTGTTATTATTATAGTAATGATTATAGTAATAAAAGTAAAAAGTATTAGCATGTTCTAAACAGCCATTCAGGGATTTTTGCGACTTGTCGGCAAAAATGGTCAGTCGGGTAAATTTGTGTTATCGTGGGTGAACTATCTATTCGGGAAACATGAATATGAATAAAGTAGCAAATCGGATATTGCAAGTAAAAAAACGAGAGACACCTAAACCAAAATTAACCAGTTATTCCGGTAGATTTCTCTTTTAACTGATTTTTATAAACTAACTTGAGTGAAACTTCTGCACCGAGTTTTATATAGTACAAGTAAACTGATGCCAAGGAGGAGGATGTTCCATGTAAGAAAGTGTCGAGAGTGCCATTTCAAGAGCTTATTGCCGAGACAGAGAAGAGTGATTTCCAACAATCTTGTTGGTAGTTTTTTTTCACCAACATATTTTAACTCTGCGCCAACTTGTTGTGATGAAACTCTGCTGTGATTGACCTAACCACAAATCTCAGCTCTATTCGCCATTACAAAGTCCAGTTAGCTCCATTATAGTAGAGACATAATGTATTTCCATATCACAATGTAACTGTTTTAATTGATACCACCACCACCCGTAACACTTCGTTAACCCCGTTATTCATGTACCAGTTCCCGTCCAAAACCTCGACAAAAAACCAAAAGTCTAGCTACGCCCACAGTCCGTACCCAACGACTTATGTGCAATGTGCATTATGCCAAAGTCAAATTACATCCCACGCCCGGTCAATTTATCCGATTTCTGTCGTAGTCATAGATCACTAGCCGCTGCAGGGAACTCAGGATAGAGAAAGAGAGACCAAACTGAAGGATAAGACCAGACTCAGATACTCTAGGGGAACAGCCTCCTAGATACACACAGAAGATAGGAATCTAGAATGAAAGAATAGACTTAATGATTACATAATAGATATAAATAAATAGATTTGGGTGAGTTAGAAATAAAATGACTATTATTATAATCATGTTACTAATATAAAGAAATTTATATCTTTCCAGCTGGATCCTTTGTCAAATAAAGTTTTCGCTAGTTACTCATTGTTCGGAGTACCACTGTGTAATAAATGCAATCAAAGCTAGTTGGAATGAGATCATTGCAAATAGTGATCAGTGCATGTGTAATCCAATTGACAGTTGGTAAATTTTATTGGCTGATGATTATTTTACATGCAAATTACTTCGTATAAACATGGCCAAACATTCTCTTTAACCGAGTAGAACTTTTACAAAATGGGAACAGACTTTACATTTAACAAGGGATCCGTGGACGTATGTTCCACTCCGTTTCTTTGTTTTAATGATACGTCTGTTCGATGGTTTTAGTATCGAGTGCTGCACAGAATTATTTCGACAAATAAATATTTATATAATATTAAACTAGCCTCCTCTACTTTGTGCACTTTTTGTTTCATTTTTACCGAAACAATTCAGCATTTCTTCTTTCATTGTACTTTCGCACAAAGAAATTGGAACTTTTTTTCATTTTTCAGAATATTTTTCAAAGGAGCAGATATTTACATAAATGTAAAACATTTTAGTTGTTTTGTTTGGGAACGATTATGCTTAAGAAGTATACTTTTAATTGTAAGAAAACGAAGACTCTTCCCATGGTTACCGGTTCCCAAATACGTTTTAAAGAGTCGATAATTTTGCAGAGTATGTAGCCCAAAGAATTTAAAAGAAGGTATCTGGGAAATGTATTGGCTTCTCTGGTTTAATGTACTTAATTTATTTCGTTGTTAGTTGATGATGTCTGTTTCTTATTTATTGAAGGTAATTTGTTCAGTAATTGTATTATATCTCACTGTATATATTTTTGTTGCCAAGCGCATAAAAAACAAACGACAAAATATATGAAGTAATAAAATGAAGAAGACACGATTAGTGTCCGTGTAAGAAGTGTTGCTGAGAACCAATATCAAAAGAGAAAACGAAACGATATGTTCTGAAAGAGGAAATGAAGTAATTTGAAAATAGGTTTCATAAAATGACAAGAAAAATAACAAATAATTTTTCTTATGTTATTAAGGCTTGAAATCAGGTAACGTATGTGGAAAGCTTCAATCCAAAGGTGTAAAAGTTTATTCCAGTGAGGATAACTAGAACTGAATTATTGCGGTTACAATTGTAATAGATTACGGCATATATATTAGTTATTCTTCTAACTAGTTCAGTTTATTTTTCCAAATGTATCTGTTAGGTTTCTGTTATGTACCATTTTAAAAGATGGAATGTTTTGTGACAATGTAATGGATGTGACGCAAACTTAATTTTTTTTGTTCATAGAGAATTGCACAAAGATATTTATGGCTTAAGATAAAATTATATTAATATCTCCATGTTTGGTTTACGCATGAAAAAATTTGCAGTGATGTTTAAGAATTGTAAGAGTTAGTTTATCCTTGTTTACAAAACCTTTTCAAAAATATTCAACCTCACTTCACCAGCTTATTAAACAACCAGGTGTATGAAGATATAGAATATTATTTCAATATTATTTCGGTTACTTCCTGACGACTATAAGAATTGAATGTCAAGGCTAACGTTATCCTTGTTTTGAAATATTGTTCTGCGTAAAATATTCTGACAGAAATGATTAGTTAGCTTGTAAAGTGAAATGAAATAGATCTAGCTGAGAAAGTAGTGTATCTGTTTATACACTAAGTACACTTAACAATTCCGGGTCTGTCTTGTACTAGAACTTACACATTCATATTAATATTTTTATTGAACGTAAAAAACAGTTTGTTGATTCGTTTAGGCAATCCATACATTCTCATTGAAGTTCCATGTTTGCTTTAAATTTCAATGTCTCATATGTTCTCTAGAAAGCAGTTCAAATATTTAAACATTTAAACCTACCCTCTAAACAGTTTGGTTACGTTTGCCTCGCTACAAACTGTTGGGTGAAAGAGAACCAAATTGAAAAAAAGGTACCCATTGTTGGTAGGCCTAACATTCAAGTAAAGAAGGGTAATCTCTGAATAACGGCGGTGCGTTTTACGCAACAGTAACGATGCATACCTTATAATCAAGCATTTCTTTTCAAATAAATTATTTGTTGTAGTTATATATATTTTTTTTATCTTGCGGTTAAAATGCATTAAAGCATTAAATAAGGAACGGATATTTCGGCGGGTTATCGATAATAAAAACAAACAAGTTAAGTCCTCTGCTTTTATTAGTAATTATGGATTTTCATGTTTAATTCATCCGTTAAGTCTGAGACGTGTCCCTTAACCATTACGTCAGGTGTTGATAAAAGTTTACACGATAATTGTTGAAACTAGGCTTAAAGGGTTTGACTGCAGCTTTCAAATTCATGTAAACATCAAATTCATGTACAAACGCACATCAGTTATGACAATGACCATTCAACGTTATGATAATATTGTCATGCGCCATTTCATTTGTCATGATAAGCCTCTCCTAACGATTTTATTAATGTATTTGTTGTAATATTTAGGACTTGCAGAAACTTTTTTTTTTTAACGAAAACAACCTGGTCCTCAGACCAACGAATAATAACTATTCATATGGAGACTGAAAGTGATTATCTTCCTGGATTGAGGTGCCATCTTAAAATAACAAGACTTAACTTCGATCTTATCAATTTGTCTGTGTAACGTACTTTTCTCAATTTACTTTTTTAGTTCTTAATTCATCCATTGTATACTAACCTAACGACTAGGGCTTGAAAGTTTATAATCTACGCCTGTGCTTTACACCTTACCTTCAAATTCAATACACGAAACACAACATTAACCAGACGGCTGCATATTAATCCCCCTGCGAGGGAAATGAGTTGTTAGCTGTGTTAACAATCTTACAGCAATAACTCAAGTACACACTGTATTGAATATTACGAGTACTATCTCTGCTACATTCAATGTACGCAGACGGTATTCACGAATTCCATCTGTTTACATGTGTTTCTATTGTTATTACTGATATCCATTGTACAGGTGTTTAAATTAAGTTGCGGTAATACAAAAAGGATTAAAAATAAAGGGAGAGATAAAGTGCTCTAATGTTTAGTTCAAAAAGCAGGATGATACTACAACAAATAGGCCTACATTCATTGTTAATTTTATAGTTATGTAATCCTACAAGCAGACCATGGAAGGAAGGCCTAATCCCAACAAAAGTCAGTTCTTATATAAATATAAATATAAAGGCCTTATTACTATCCCACTGAGTGTTGTCCATGGTGCTTTTTTTTTTTCACTGCTGCTACCAACTATCCAAACCGTTGTTTGTATTTATTTTTGATGTGTACATTACAGTGATGAAAGTACATCTAAACTACCACAAGAAGCAACTGCAGAGAAAAGTGTACATTGTTTTCAGTAAATGTAGTAGAATTCTTTGTTGTTTCGTTTTACAATTCATAGACATGTTTATTTAATTTGAGATTAATGTGATTTAACGTCGGCGAGAAAGATGGATCTGTCAATAGCGAGGATTCTGTACAAAAAAGTAGGAGCAGTATGTAATCATTAGAATATGGGAATCAGAAACCGAGGGCAGTATGTAAGAATGAAAATATGGAGTAAAAACTTTGGAGCTTTGCACATAATGTTGTTAAACAGTGGGGGAGTCGCCCATTACCATTAAAGTATGGACTCAAAACTGTAACAATGAAAATATGGAGGAAAATGTTTCAACTCTTTCCAAATTATCGTGCATAATTAAAATACCTAAAGTTATCCGGAGCTTCAACATAAAATGTTCCTCATTGTAATGTAATGCATGCTGTGATTTGCGCAGACTAGGATTCTGTTGATAGAATTCCGCATTCAGCTGAATTCAGTACTTAATTTGATCAATTTTTTAACTCCTGAGATCTTTGATGCAATAAAGTAACGGACGATAGCCATATTTTCAAAACGGGTTGAAGAGACTAGAATTTTAAATGGGAAAAAACCATCCTCTTTTGTTTTCTTTGAGTACTTTGCAAATATTTGGGGCTGAGCACATGGGCGTAGGGACTCCTGGATTGGGTGAGGGTGTGTGTGTGTGTGTTGGGGGAGATTTTTTTCCCGAATGTGTAAGTTACTAATTAATGAGCGGGATAACTGTGTAAACGGAGGGCTGCAATTAGTTAGCTCGTCTGTGAAAAATACATATATATGATTATATATAATAAATATATATATGATTATATAATTTCCAGAAAACGTCTTAAGGAGAGTGGCTGAAAACCCTCAGCGAAATTTTGAAAAAAAAAATTATTTAGGCAGAAGATGAATGTGACTAGAATATAAACATAAATTACCATAGCACCACGAGGGTCTAATGACTGGAGGCATAGCATTTTTTTATTTTATTTTGTTTTCTTTGTTTATACGGATGGGGACTTGGCCTGATGTGTGACAGGACTATCAGGGCGGAGCGCCACCATCAGTTGGCGCTGAGACGACAAGAAATTTTGGGGCTTTTCAAACCTCCCAGATGGCCGGAAATGCCATTTCCCGACCCTCCTATGCTGAATACACCAAGCCCTGAAATAGGGATATCATGTCTGCAATTCCTCAATTCATGTAAAAGGAATCAATATATGAAAATGATTTAGCAAATATATATCAGATGAGGGTTAAGGGAATACAAGAATCATAATCAATAACGCATCTTTTCAATTTTCTTTGAGTACTTTGCAAATATTTGGGGCTAAGCGCATGGCGTAGACACCACTGGCCTTTTTTTTCTTTTTTGTAGGGGGATGGGGAGAAGACTTTTGCCCGAAAGTGTTTTTTACTTATTACTATGTAAGCGGAGGGCTACAATTTGTTAACGCATCTATGACGAATACATATGGAGAATTTCCAGAAAACACCTAATGGAGAGTGGATAAAAACCTCAGCGAAATTTCGAAAAAAAATCGTAGGTTAGGCAGAAGATGACTGTAAATAGAATGTAAACAGAAATTACCATAGCACCACTGGGTCTAATTATTGTGGGCATATTTTGCTTATACGTCATCGATATCACATATGAAGCGTCTATCCAGGGGTTTTCAGGAGGGGTGGGGGATCTGGCCTGAGGGCAAACGCCTTTTGCGCGCACCTTGGGCAGAACTATCTAAGCGGAGTGCCACCATCGCTTGGCGTACCTGAAAAATTCGGGCTTCAAAAACCCGTGAGATGATCGGAAACGACATTTCCTGGGTCATCTGTCCTTCATGTACCCAGCCTTGAAATAGGGCTCTCATGTCTGCAATTTCTCAATTAATAAGTAAAGCATCATTTTATTTGAAACTAGTACTAAATGGGATTGTTCTTATCTAGAACATTTTATGCTATCGTAATTTTGTGAAAACTTCATTCCACAGTTTTTACTTTCAAACGATGACAGTTTTGTTTTTCTTTTCCCTGAGAAATTATGGTTTCAGAAAAATTATTTCAATATTTTTCCTCCCATTACATGGTGTTTATTAGTTTGCTACAACCGTCAAAGATTGCATGACAAAGTAGAACTCGTTCATGTACGGATAACTTTTGAAAATGAAAGTCACATTGAAAAAGATGCCATATAATAGTATTTTGATAGGTGGAGAAGAATGAGAACAGTGATGGTTGGTCTAGATCTGTGAGAGGGTTGTAAGGGAAGAAGTGTCCCCACCCCCAAACTTACATGCAATCTAGTGCAATACTTGACTTTTTAGAAGTATAAAACGTGCTAGATTGAGAAATGAAAAGTGTCCACTGGTATGCCAGACGTTCTGACTATCCTCACTACTAGACTGGAATATGAGAGGTTCATCTGGAATTTCAGATTTACTTAAAATTTGTTTCAATTGCCAGGTCACCTCACAATTTGGTACAGTATTTGGCATCTTTTTACGTTATAAAATTTGCTAGACTGAAATATGAAAAATTCTAGCTGGCTTTTTTAGATTTTCCGGCTATCGTGACTTTTGTTTTGTTGATGGAGGACCTTCCTCGGTCGCGACGTCTCTGACTTTGTATCGATAGTTCATTCAAAAACACGTTCACAAACAGAATTTTTACCTAGGTTCTCTTTTTCTTTCGGGTAATTTGAAAATTTGTTGGTGTATTTATGGGGAGAGAACGTGCGTCAGTGTCTTACCTACGTTTGTCCAATGACAAAACACGGCAAAGAAGCAACTGCGCACGAAGCGCGCTGACGCTGGCTCTTAGGATGGTAGATGAGTCTAAACTTGGTACATGAACACCTATAATGCTGCATGGTCACGCAACCAACGATTACATCAGTCACTCACCAAACTCTATTTGCTACAATTGCCCCTACCATTCAAAAAGTAAGCCAAACATTTCTCTTTATTAAATGTAGGGGGACATTTGATATTACGTCCCCCTCCCATCAAAATGTGGGGGCACGTATTTCCCCGTGTCCCCCAGGATTGGCGGATTGATCCCATGGGATAGATTAAGGATGAGGTCTGCTAGAGAGTAAAACATTAATTTTTTGTAGTATCATTCAATAATTTTCAGTTGCTGGAATGAGATGTGAATCTATGCTAGAATAAGACACGAAAAGACCAAACGAATAACAAAGATGGAGTAGATCTCTGTAGTTTATCTGGCGAGGATGGCCTGGGGAGGGATGTAAGTGTGACATGTCAGCTTGTATTTTCCAACACTTATGATGTCAACATTTATCTGTTTGAAATGTACAGCCATACTGCTATCTTGTGGCGAATTTCGGTCCATGCATGGATCAGTAGAGCAACTTTTAGAAAGTAGAGTAAATTTTAGTTACATTTTTAGAAGTTAACGGTTGATGTAAAACTTCAGTTGCGCTCCCAGGCCAAAACTGGATAAATATTTCACAGTTGTTATAACAGCCTGGAAAAATATCAATAGATCAATCACTTCTACCAATTTGATATGGATAAATGTTACATATTTCGTATGTATTGTTTTTTTTTTATAAATATCTAATCAATTTCTTTTGATATTACATCGACATTACAATAATATAACACGATATCTTGACTTACGTCATGGTTAGAAGCCTTCTCCAGAAGTAGAATGGTATATCTCTGCAGTAACTCACTGTCGTTTATCCATATATCTACCTGACTTGCACACAGCCTCCTGACAGTACTGACGTCATCGACCTTAACAGATAAACAATAGTGAACAAATCATTGTTACCTTAAACCTTGGTCACACTAGTGCCATGCAACACACAATATTAAACTTCCAACTAAATAAGTGCCCATTGAATTGATCTTAAATGCCGTTTGAAACAGAATAGCATCACGATTCTCTTCAATCTTGGATATCTGAATTCGGTAAATCGATTTTATAGTTAACATTTTACAGTCATTCATGTGAGCGGCAATTCAAGTTGTCCAATGTTAGTTGAAAGTTGAATCGCGATACTTTGGACCGGACTTTACATATAATTATACCTTTCAAAGTCAAATCCTACAAAACCGGTTGAACAGGCAAGGAATTTAAAGCGCAACTAGTACACTGAAACACACTGAAACATTTCTTGATATCTTTACACGTAGAATCATTTTGAGTCTAATCTTTTTTTTAATATATGTTGATTGACCAAAGAATTATAAATGTTTTATTTAGAGAAAGGATGACAGAACTCTAATACCTAACAGAGAATGCTTCATTGATTATTTTATTTTTCATTGTCTGGAACGCTTGTAGTAATTAGTCTGGTCACTTTTCCAGGAACTAAGAGGAATCTGATCTTACAGTATCATTCAATTCACATTTCTCGGATATCATTTTCAAAGTTGATCATCTCTCGTCCTAGGAAGGTCATTCCTCGTGGAGAAACAACGCAAAGATATTGGCGATAGATTGATTTTGTATTTAGTTCGCTGGCAATGATTTTTTACTGCACTATGATATATTGACGTATTTTGAATTGTGTGCATTCTCATCGCCCTACAGGGGCTAAGGTGAGATATTGTACAGTCATTTGGCTAGTGGAGCTATATATTGTACTGTGCACCCATGGGAGAACGGTTGCCATGGAAACGCTTGGAGTGGATGAGTAGTGACACCCCACGGGTACCCCATGGTAGAGCGACCACGGGCACAGTTAGGTCCTGTTGGGTTGTATAAATGAAAACGTGTCCGTGCCAATGTGTGTGCGTGTGTGGGTGGCATGTGCCTTTGTTTTCGGGTGGGTTCGAGGATCGAAACAATAGATTTTTGGTCCTCTGTAGAAAATTCAATAGATTTCTCTGGTTCTTTCAAGATTCACAATAGACAGTCTATTGCTAAGGTTGGGGTTGAGGAGAGAAAAACAAAAGAAAGCACAATGAGGTCCTCGGAATGAATGGAAAACAAAGTTGTGTGTGTGTGTGTGTATGTGGGTGTCCGTCCGGACCTGTCCAAATTGTGGTTCTCCAGAATAGCTTGACAAGTGCATGAGCTATTAAATTTAAACTTGGTAAGGTTGTGCATGATGCCAATATGTGTGAGATGTATTAGTGGAATGGTAAATCGAGTCAAATTTGCTGATTTTCTAGAAACAAAAAAGCCAATTTTGCCCCAAAATTTGTATTTTCAGCATATCTTGAGAAGTATTTGAGCATTTAATGCAAAATTTTGCAAAAACTTACCTGAGAATGAACTATTCAAGGTATATCACTTTACAGTAAAGAGAGTGAAATTTGCTGATTTTTGAGTAAAAAAGGCCAATTTTGCACCAAAATTCGAATTTCCAGCATATCTTGAGAACTATTAGCCCAATTAATTTAAAGCTTTCTGAAGAGATTCGCTGAGAACACATACTGTTCAACATAATATTACTGTAATGGTAAACCCAGTGAAATTTGCTGATTTTTTAGGAAAAAAGCCAATTTTGCCCCAAAATATGGATTTCCGTGGATATCAGTATTGAGATATTGCGTTCGGATTTTCTGCTTACCACCATTTATGCTTGAAGAATACTTGACTCTAATTTACAGTCAGTGCCCGGAAATAGTTCTCTGTGAGATGTGGTTGCAGTAAACTATTACAAATCCCTATGTGCATGCCCTGTGTTGAAATCAATGCATGTTGGCGATGAGAAACGCAACTACGTGGATTTCCCTCTTGTTTCAATTTTGCAGTCACTGGGATCGACGATATACTATCGTAACGAATTGTGATTTTACTGTACCGTAGGCTTCTGATTTGCTACGTAAATTATTTCCTTCACATTGAATATCAAAGCAAGGGAGGTTTGACATGACAAATGCAATCACCATATAGAGCATATTCTTAAAATATTTTCATTTCTTCAGGTCTAATGATCGGAGGCTCTGTTCAAAGTTGTGATGTAAAAATAGCAACATGTTAACAATTATCCCGCACGATACGTTACCTGAAAAAAAAAAAAAACTTTTTTTAAATGGCAATAGCTTTATAAGTTTGTAGGAATCTGATCCTCTTATGTTTAAATGTTATAGACATACCTCTAGCTTCCATTAAGTCCTGGCATGTATCACAATGCATTACATCACATTACTTCACATATTCAAATCAAATGATTCGATGACTGAGAGCCATCATGGTCATCATTAGAAGAAATAACTGCATGTAAGAAAGATGTTGAATCCTGTACATGGCTATAGTTTATGTGCCAGAGGCAAAGTATTGGCTTGTCATGACCTTTCAAGCGTACTGCCGAAGGACAATTCATGTAATGTTTTCATTGCGGAACATTCCGGAACCAAGCAAATTTACAATGTGTAAAATTAAGACAGCTGCAACTCATTTCGTAGTGCGAGGTTAAATTCTGAAATTATGTCATTTTACGTCTATTCTCTAATATGTTTAATATTGCTAGATCATTCAAAATCACACGAAAATGTTTAGCTTAATAATTACTCAATATGGCATGAGCAACGAAACAAACGCCGATTGTGTTAACTCGGGACAATCTGCCTAGGACGGAACATATAGTAAAACAGTTACATCTGACTAACCTCCCAAAGACCAGACTGAAAATTAAAACGGTAACCATAGCGACACCAGGTAACTGCAAAGAGGCAAATTTGATATATGGAAGGATATTATAAATGGAGCTTTTAAACACAAAATGGTAAGAAAACGTAAGTACAAAATGCTACTAACCTTCCACTGCAGGTAACACAAATGTAATTTATGAGGGCTCTGGATACAAAATCCTAAGACAGTTGCCAAAATGATATTGGTAACATCTTCATGACATCATTTTTTTTTCAATTAACTTTACTTCTTGAACATATTGCTCTTATAAGAGTATATGGTCTGTGAAGAAGATCCCGAACGGGACATACACATGTACCTAGTCATATGTAATACGTAACGTAATGCATGACTGTATTTTGAGTATCATGAGATATAGACCCTATATATATATATATATATATATATATATATATATATATATATATATATATATATATATATATATATATATATATATATATATATATTGTTAAGGTTGGGGTTCAGGAATAAACTTCAATGGAGTCCTCACTCCGTATGTAATGTAATGCACATATACTGCGCTCTTATTAAATTAGTTCACGGTCAACGCATCTGGCCACCTCTGACGGCGAGTAGGGCTGACAAACTACAAATCGCCTGGTACTATAACGTCTACGTAAAAAATCGATATTGCTTCTGATACAGTAACGTATACAGTGAATACCAATGTCTGCTTACTTTCAACTCTTTGGAATTTGAATTTTGGAAAAATGCTTTTTTCTTCATTCTTATTATTTTAATCCTAATGTTTTGTTAGAATATCTCCAGTCATGACTTTCTTAGAAGGGCAAATTTACTTCTTGTTTATATTTTCGATCAAATATCCAGGCGAATTACATTGACCCAACATCATAATAGTCACAAGCCTTGCTAAAACTAGTCTCTGAAATACCAAGTACCGAGCCACAATTATTATTTCTGTTTATAAAGATCGAGTTTACCTTTGATGTTCCTCTTTGTAATTTCAGCAGCCTGAACCTTTTCCGAAAATGAAAGGGCAGCGGGCAACAAATAATTTCCGAACCTGTAGAAGAAATAAACGCATTAATTAAAAACCAAACAAACAAATAAACTAAGGAGCGTCGATTTGAACGTATACTGTCATGTATACGTACAAACAAAAATGTCTCAAATTTTATAGAAGGTACTATTGAGCTGAGTGGTGTTGCATAATTTTAATGTCCTATTAATTAAAGTCAGTAAAATGAGCTTAAAATATTGGCGGTATGATTTTGTTTGATATGGGGATATATTTACAGATGCCCGATAATATAAGAATGTTACGTCAATGCATGTCGTTTAAATAAATTGATTCCATAGTTCCTTTGCCGGTTATTATTATACTTCCGATTCCTCATTTTAAATGTGAAAAGGCGTCATTATCTTTTTCAACGGAAAATGTTGTCGTTAAAATACTCGTCACATTGTCACAAAATTGAAGGGGTGTTGAGGGTATTTATTCAACCGGAATCACCACCAGCGCATCCTTGCATTAGCAGAGAGGCGCTGTGGGAGTGAGTAATCAAAATACTCGTAAACCATCAATTCTTCTGTCCCGTTTGTCGACAACAGGTATTCCAAAAGAGTCAGGGGGTACTTCAAGAAATAACGATCTCATCTTTAATATTTTTATGCCATAATAAATCCATATGACTGTCGCAATTCTAATGCACTACTAAATAAGCCAAGACTTTTTGGACGAAGATTAAGGCCTTCTTCTACTTCTGACGGTAATATGACTAAAGTTGTCCTTAAAATCTGGGTATGGCATGGTGTGGTAGCCGGTAGCCAGTAGTAGCTGTGGAAAGGCTAGCTGCAAGGTTCCCAAACAGAGGAGCAATACCTAGCTAAACGTTGGGCGGTGGTACGGCATTTTTTTACTTTTTAACTGTTCTCTCTCTACTAGTGGATGTTCAGTGGGAGAACTACAGTAGTACAGTTACATTTGTAACATCGATTATCTTTTATCGATCTGTTACATTTTGCCACTGTTTGATTAATGTTTTAATGTTTGGTGAGGACCATTTCTTAGGAGCATTTCTCCTTTCACACGTTTTAGAAAGCGGGACAGGAAAATAGATGGTTTTACAAGAATATCGATTACTCCATCCCACCGTACCTGTCGGCTTCCGTAGATTCAGGATGAGGTAGAGAGATGGCATCAATCCAGAGGTGAAGGAGACAGACTTTGAAATTAAGAGCGTTTAATGGTAACAGTGGCACGAGTACTTAACATGGGTTTAAGGGTAGGGACAACTTTACTACAAATCGAAAGAGCATAATACATATGCTGTATAGGCTAATGATGAGATATATCAGGCCCGTAAAGAGGACCGTCAGACGAGGGTTCTTACCTGAGGGAGAACCCTTTTAGGCGCACGTGGGACAGAATATCTATAGCAGAACGTCACCATCGCTGGTCGTGGAGAATACAGCTTGGCTTTCAAATCCCACCCCCCCCCCCTTCTTCCCCAATGGCCAAAGACACCACATTCAGGTTTGTTCTCTATGGTGCATCAGCTAAGCCTTAAGAAAATATCACATATCCAAAATTTCTCAATTTAAGGGAAATAAAGGAATCTATAAAAACATAGTAATATTTTGGATTGCTTTTGTCTAAAATATTTACACCCATTAGATGTATTAGCATTTTTATAGAATAACTTTTGCATTTATTAATTTGAGAAATTGCAAACATGAGATACCTGTCTCACGACTGTGTATATGCAGCTTGTAACACCAGGAAGTGCCGTTTCCGGGTATCTGGGGTATTTGAAAAGCCAAGATGTTCTGAAGTGTTCCGCGTCAGTAATGGTGGCGCCGTGCTTAGATACTCCCTAGGGTCCCTATATAGAGAGGTTTGAGGTTATTTGACCCCATCTTGCCTCAAACTAGTTGATCCTCATTGATATTTGTGAGATATGATAACCAATAGACTTGTCGTCATATATGTTTGTTTTCACTGGATGATTAGTTCATGTATCACCGTTTGACTAGCTTGTATGCACGCACATAGAAGTACAATGTTCGCGCAGGTAGAGGCTGACTGTCAAAAATCGCCACCCTCTCTAAACAGAAACCCTAATCCTGTCAGCACTCACCCCCCCCCCCCCCATATATTTAAGGAACAGGGGATATTTCTATTATGCAGAGCCCTCAAAATCCCCCTGACTGAAACTGCTAGCTCGGTCACTAGTGCAGCTTACAGTGCAGACATCTCTCACAGTTTTCACCCTTTGTCGCATGGCAAGTGCACAGGACTCTGTTGATGTGACGTTTGCCTTGATCTAACAACTAGTTGTCAGGCCTTCCATACTTTGCGACGTGTCTGAATATTCTAGTCAGAAGAACTGGTTGTGTCTCGTAATGTGGAAGGGGCTTCACGACAGGGACTTAACTCATTGCCCAGAAAGTTCCAATTCAATCCACAACGTACCTTTAGCCAGTCCCTCTGTCTGTCTAAAATTCCTCCTTGTGGAGGAATTCTAATTTAAAGTGTCATATCCTGATGAAACAAAGACCACATAGGTAATCAAATCACTCCGTTCCTTCAGTGTAAGAACTGATCTGCATTTTTTTCATGTGAATCAAACATCATAAATAATTGAGAATTTTGCTTACTAGTAATCAAAATTGAAGATTGGAGTGATGTGGAGTAACTGCTGAAATCAAATGTAGGATTAACATCCAAGGTCTTTTAAACACTGCTTCATTTTGTTTTAAACTCACGATGTCTCTTTTAGTCTTCTTGATCTTAGTGAATAAGCACAAATCTTTACGACTTCATCTTCTGACAGTTCTCTCTCCTTCTCTGTCTTTATGAGTATCTTCTCCAATGTCAAGAGGTTTGGTAAAGTTTGTCCTGATTGGAGTTTTATTTCGTCCTTGTCAACTTTTTCAAACGACTGGTTTAAAGTGATGCACGATATGGGTATCTGAGAAACAGAATAAAGCTCAACTATTAAAGGGAAATCATGTTTACCCCACCACTGTAATGACAACCTTTAACGTAATACGCGTCATATATGTAATAGTCTTGACTTATAAATGTAACAACTGACTCCAACGTCAATGAAATAGTGTTTAACCACTAATTTAAAGAATTCTAAGAACACCGACGTGTGAGTGGGGAGCTCTGATCCGCATTCCACCAACCTGCACGAGGTCTTGGGCTTCTTGGTTGTGTTCTGTATAATATCTGATGCAAAATAGCTGCCTTTTGTTATGTACAGACATGTACAGAAATATGCAGACATGCGAGGACATGCTTTCTTAAGTAGGATGTAGCCATATAGGGGTTGTATACAATGCCACTCAAATGTTTTTGTCTCATCGCTCTATAGAGGCTAAGACGAGATATTGTAGTCACTTGGCTAGTGGAACTTTATATTGTACTGTGCACCCATGGGAGAACGGTTGCCATGGAAACGCTTGGATTTCATCAGTAGCGAGGCCCTGCAGGGGTACCCCATGGTAGAGTGACCATGGGTACAAGAGGGTATTGTTGGGTGGTATAAATGAAAACGTGTCCGTGCCAATGTGTGTGTGCGTCAGTATTGCAAGCCGTTTTACTTTTTATTCTGTATTTAATGATATCAGCAAATAATTGCAGATATCATTAAATCATTTACTGATATCTTTAATTCTTTTAATGATATCTTAAATTATTTAAAAATATCTGTAATTAGTGTAGTTCAATTGATGATATCATTAAATGTTTTAATGATATCACGAAATAGAATTTTTGATATCAGAAAAAGAATAACTGATATCTTAAAATGCGAACAGTTTTCAGATATCATTAATTCTATTTATGATATCAAAAATTTGTTCACAGATATCAGTAAATGGATTGTAGATATCGGTAAAAATGACGCACATATCCAAAATTTCTCCACCTTTAATGATATCACTAATTGGAATTAACGATATGTACATATCCCCAATTCGAATTATTGATATCATTAAATATGGCGGACATATCACAAATTCGGTCTTATTTAATGATATCATGAATTCGAATTAAGGATATGTACATATCACTAATTCGGATTTAATGATTTCAAGAACTGGAATTAAGGATATGTACATATCGTTAATTCGAATTCATGATATCATTACATAAGGCCCAGTTCATGATATGACAGCCATATTTAATGATATCAATAACTCGAATTAGTGATATGTACATATCCTTAATTCCAATTCTTGATATCATTAAATCCGAATTAGTGATATGTACATATCGTTAATTCGAATTCATGATATCTTTAACTAAGGCCGAATTTGTGGTATGTCCGCCATATTTAAAGATATCTTTAATTCATTTTGAGATATCTTTAAATGATTTACTGATATCATGGAATGATTTTCTGATATCAAGATTTCAGTTGATAACACAAATTCGTGGCAATTACTGATATCTTTAAATCATTTACTGATATCTTAAATTCCCTTTTTTGATATCAATAAATGATTTAATGATATATGCAATTATTTACTGATATCATCAAATACAGAATAAAAAGTAAAACGGCTTGCCATACGTCCGGACCTGTCCAAATTGTGGTTTTTCCAGAATAGTTTGAAAAGTATATGAGTGATTAAAGGGGAACTCCAGTTAAGGAACATGTCTCCTGACTTATTTAAGCCATTTCAAACCATTTTCATTCACATTCTTGACGTTTTGAAATGAACTTTTAATGTGCAACATGGTATGTTCAAACTTCCCTCCCCACAGAGTTTCTAACACTATGCTTGTATATCAAGGGCGCGGGGCATTTTGATGTAATTTACTGTAATCCCCGTGGCTTGTGACGTAATCGACGACCAACCATGATCAACGTGATTAACGTGCATAATTAGTTATTAGACACTCTTTGTATTCAATGTGGCTATCACAAGATAAGGTAATAGATACGATCGCAATAAAACACAGAAGAAGAAGAATTTTTCATCAAAAGGTAACATTACGAAGTGTGAGCCGGTGCGAACAATACCGTGAAGATAAAGAAAACGTAATTTTTAGAAGCACTAAGTGAACCTTTTTAGAGACAGGGGAATAAGTTATGTAATTACGAATTATGTAGGACAATCAGGTTGGTCGTCGTGGATTAGAGATGGTCGTCGACTACGTCATAAGCCTCAGAGATCACAGTCAATTACATCATAATGGCCGCGCCCTTCGTGTACATGCATGGTGTTAGAATCTCTGTTGGGTGGGAAGTTTGAACATATCATGTTGCCCATTAGAAGTTCATTTCAAAACGTCAGGAATATGCATGAAAATGGTTTGAAATGTCTTTATACCCTTTAAGTTTAAACTAGGTAAGGTTGTGCATGATGCCAATATGTCCAAGATGTATTAGTTGTATGGTAGATCAAGTCAAATTTGCTAATTTTTTTCAGAAAAAAACCTCTTTTGCCCCAAAATTTGCATTTCCAGCATATCATGAAAACTATTTGACCAATTAACTTAAATTTTTGTTAGTACTTACCTGAGAACACATTGTTCAACACAATACTACTGTAATGATAAATCCAGTGAATTTTGCTGACTTTTTAGAAAACAAAGCCAATTGTGCCCCAAAATTAGTATTTCCAGCATATCTTGAGAACTACTAGATCAATTAACTTACAGTTTCGTAAGTACTTACCTGAGAACACATTGTTCAACATAATATTACTGTAATGGTGAATCGAGTTAAATTTGCTGATTTTTTTTTAAAAAAGGCCAATTTTGCCCTAAAATTGCTATTCCCAGCATATCTTGAGAAGTATTTGAGCATTTAATGCAAAATTTTGCAAAACTTACATGAGAATGAAATATTCAAGGTGTATCACTTTTGTGGTAAAGAGAGTGAAATTTGCTGATTTTTTAGAAAAAAAAAGAAGCCAATTTTGCCCTAAAATTTGTATTTCCAGAATATCTTGAGAACTATTAAACCAATTAACTTCAAGTTTTGTAAGTACTTAGCAATCAACTGTAACAAATTTCCATGTGCAGGCCCTGTATTGAAATCAATGAGCATGTTGGCGATGAGATATGCAACTCCCTGCATTGCGCTCTTGTTTTTTGTTTTGTTTTTTTTTGGCTACATATCTGTTTTTTTGTTTTTTTTTTAGGTTCGTCTAAGTTCCTGGGTTTATTTTTTCAGAAGGATACAAATCTGGCTTTTGTTGTTATCAGTCAAAAGTCAGACATTTCATAAAAATTGGTAAGGACTTACCTGAGAATACTTTGTTCAACAAAATGAAATGTAATGGTAAATCCAGTGAAATCTCAGTGCTGATATTTGTGACAGCTATTTTGCCTAAAGATTTGTATTTCCAGCATATCTTGAGAGCTAATGGGGCATTATACACAAAATTTTGCAAGGCCGTTCCTATGAACACAGTTACGAAGATACAGTTTATCATTCTTACTGTAAGCTGGTGAAATTGTATGATTGTTTGGTAAAAAATAAATAGAACTGGTGTCCGGGGCAATAGACACCACCTTTTAGCTTTAGTCAAGATACTTTAGCAGAACTGGCCTCTGTGGGTAATGTTTTTGTACATTCCTGCAAATTGTGAGAACATTACTATTATTGCAATCAGTAATTGCAGAACCAGGTCCTGCACAGGTAAATAGGAGACTAATGTGCATATAACCCATATAGGGATGCTCTTATATCCTGCCCCTAACTGTAACCACTAAGCCTAACATAATCCATTGTTATAATTGTGTTATGTAGCGTAATATGCACAGATACCTTTGAGCCGTTATTGTTATCGTTACTTTAGCCTAAGTTGTGGCACCAGGCTATAGGCTTTAGCTTGCTACCTTACAGTAGATATCAATATTACCATTTTATGTTCAGTTCTGCTTAAACCATTTTATGTTTAAAGAATATTTGGCTCTAATTTAGAATCAGTGCCAGGATAGGCTCTCTGTGACATGTGGTTGCTATAAACTATCACATATCCCCATGTGCATTCCCTCTATTGAAATCAATGCATGTTAGCGATGAGATACGGAACTCCGTGGATTGCCCTCTTGTCAGTCTTGTTATCCCTTACATATTTCAAGCTATATCTTTTGACCCAGTCATCAAGAGAGGAGTCCTAAAGAATAAATTGTCGGCTCGTTTCATTTAGTTTTGACCTACGCAACAAACGTGTAATCAGTTACTACTTTGTTTCAGCAGAATAAGTTCTATTTAGTCACCGTATTTATCTTGAGTCATCGACATTGCAAGGAAATTTAGCATTAAACACTATCGCTATGATATTCATGAAATCACTCTCTCGTTTGAAATGTTGCTGTAGTGATGGAAACATGAGTCATTTTTAAGTTTGCTCAGCGTTTCAGTTTTGCCGAAGTTTCAATAAACTAACTGGTGCTTATTTTTCTGGAACGTTATTCTATAAAATCACCACCAGGTCAAACATTGAACTCGATGTCATCTTTTCAATTTTCTGACGCTTTTGAACGGATTACAGTTCTGCTGTTGCAAACCAAATGCAGGCATTGCCGTTGACGTTGTTAGTTCTGACGGATTTTTTTTAAATTTCTAGTGATGGGCTAAGAAAATACAATCCTCTTACAGAAGTATCACAATACTTAAAAGCAGGGGTTCCCCTTTCACTTGAGCACTGACGAAAATCTATGAATCCCAGGATATAAAGAGGAAGGCAACCGGACCAAACCATATGTGGCCAAAACATTGTTTCACCTAGTAATTAAGTGATGAACAATATATATAATGAATAATATTGTAAATAGAAATTTTGCAACTGTATACCTCTGTTGAACTAAATTGCATCGAGCTGCGTGCAGTGTACAGGAGTACCGTGACCTTGTGCAAACCAGTTCCTTGAGACCATTGTAACAGTGCAAAGCGCGATTGTGAAATGTGGAAAAATATTTCCAGAGATCTAGTTGTATTTTTATTCGACATTTCCTGATATGCTTCCTGCCAGCTGACGGTGAAGCTCTACTTAGTTTGTCATCTAACACGTCTTTTGTATCACAATTTTGTTTTTGAGTCCTGCTAGTATTTAAGTTATGAAGGGGGCATCACTTGAGCTTCGCCCCCAGAAATAGCCCACTCCTAAAAAAAAAGTTGCAAAGGAAACAACTGGAGGCAGAGCCTTGAGGCTTAGCCCTTAATAGAATAATACGTGAGGGAGAGAGTTAAAAAACAAATGAACGACGCTGCATTATTCCTTTACGTTCTTATATCAATTGAATCAATCTGATGTGTACTACCATTTTTCATGTATTGATATTTTTCCGTAATTAAGACATATAGAGAGGGTTGCAACTGGCTATTTGAAGACATTTAGATTGCCTTATATTGGAGAAGTTATTCATCTTTTTAAGACGTAATAATCATTGGAAACGAATTTAAACTTACTTGTTTTCACTTCATAAGTTCAGATCATATATCGCAACAACCGACATGCAAGTAGTTACAATGTTCGCGCAGTTGTGAGGGGAGCGTTGAGGGTTTCGATAACTTCTTCGCCCAAAGTATAAGTCACCTTTTCTTTTTACGGTAATTAACACTGTAAATGATAAACTTTTACTTAAATTAACTTGGTGTAGATATCACATTGACATGAAAATGAAGACAACGCTAAGGTCTAATTTCATTACCACATTTAGCTGTAAACCACCATAAACGTTGGATTCGATGTGAACACCGCCTTGTAGCTTCATAAGCCATCGACTGAATAAAGTCTCTAGTAAATTATGATATCCATTAAGGTGGAAACTGGCTGTGGTACATGAATATCTTTAAAACAAGTTCGGTCTATCGCAAGAAAGCTAAAGGAAGAGAAAAACATACATTAAAACAAAGAGAGAAAGAATGACTCACATCATTCCTTGATGCAACTTCAAGAAGTTGTATGTTTGATCTTTGTAAGAGTTTGCTATCGGATGACCGGATGATTGTTTCATCTGAGAGTAGGTTTCTCACTGTCTCTTTGAGAAGTTCTTCATCCATTGTTTGCTCCAATAAACAGAGTGAGGCAAATGTTTTGCCTCCATCCAGCTACTCGAGGAATCTCACTATTCTTCCACATGCTTTCTTGTTTAATCCACTAGCAAAGCGAAACACGTACTGGAGATCGACAGGATTTATTTTCTCCAATGTATCGTTCAACCAGATTGGCCGGAACCCGCCGGCGTAGGTAGAAAGATAATTCGCTGCGTACCATTCAGCAAATAGTTTGTGATAAAATCAAACGAATTCCTGATACTTAATGAGATTGCTGACATCAACGCCTGGCTCGTCGTTTATCGTAAGAATTGTTTCCTCGATGAGAATACCGATACTTAATAGTTCCTTGTAGCATTTGCTGCCAACAGTTTCTATAAAAGTATTTTTGGACCAAGTAATTTGTTGTGATTTACTCACAAAACTGTCAAACGCTAGCTTGTTAAGTGATTTATAGTCAGGTATGGTCTCGTCTTGTCTAGTTCCAGAATCTTTGTTTCTCATGTGACTGTAGAAACACGATATGATGTACTTGAAGAAACTTGTGACTGAATTAAACCTGACCACTTGGTGTGTCTGCTCCTTCGTTATGTGAGCAAACAGTACACAGAACATTGGAATCTGACAGATATCAGCTAATACCGGACTACTACTGAGAACATCCTTGATCTTTTGCGCCTCTTTTTCGTTGCCTCCAGTAACAGCTCGTTTAATGTAGTCGTACATAGCCGCATTATCAAATCCGGTAAATCTAATCATAACTGTACCAGGATCTAGATCACGTGGTAAAGATGATGACCTTGACGTTAAAACAACTTTGAATTTGGAAAACATCTTCCCTTTGATAATTTTTATGACGTCACTTTCATGGTCGTCGTCTTCTTTGTCAGGATATTCGTCATAGCCATCGAGTACAATAACACCGGATGAACAGTTATTTAATATTTCTTTGATGTCGTTGTCTGTAAGGTCTATATCTGCTGGTACCAGGAGCAATCGAATAGCGGTATAGATTGAGGAAATATTTCCCAACAACCGCAATTGAAGCAGGATGAAAATTTGGAACATTTTCAATGGTGATGTTTTACTTCCTAAGCACCATTCATATGCTGCCTGAAGGGTAAATGTTGATTTGCCACATCCAGGATCTCCTTCAAGTAATATCCGGTTACTTGAAATTTTGCTGTTATCAAAAATGTCAGAGAATGACTTAGGTTCATCCCCAGAGGTGTCTTCTGATCTTTGCTGCGATGAGTTGAGTGATTTAACGACTTTTATTCCACCTTCAACATAAACATCGTTAACACAATACACTCTCTCTCTCTGAGGTACGGAATTGGCTGAATCTTTTTGTACCAAAGTGCGTACATTTCCCTCAAAGAATCCATGAAAGAACAACTTTTGCCTGAAATATAGCATAATATATGACAAACTTGAGTTTTTAGTTTAATCCACATCGGTCTATAGATTACACACGAATGCAGATGAAAAACAAAATACAATTTAAAACAACTTCAAACGGTAATAATGTCAGATGTCATGTCACCATGGGCGTCAATCGATGAGAGACAGAGGGAAGCTCCTGGAGAGGTGGGAGACAGAGCGGCAGAATGTCCCTCCATATGCCCAGGCTCATTTAATTTCCTCCGGGTTCAAGATTCGCAATATATCGAGATACTATCAGGTCTTTTTATGTTTAATCCCATATACTTGGCCGAAAAGACGATTTCTTTCCTCGTTGGACTGTCTTTAACATGTTCTTCTCTGAATAGGCAGGAATTTTGTAAACTTATTACAACTGGGCTCATGCACTTCACTTGAACCTAATAGAGTGGTAGCTATGTTCAAAATATTACTAGAAATGTTATTTCTTACAGATACATCATGCTATTGAATCAGACAGAGCCAAAATGTTATAGCGGTGCTGAGATGGGTGGGGTGTGAGGTAGGAGGGGCACCTGTAGTATCATATTTTGACCCACAAAATAAATCAACCTCAAAACGTACTTAATTACATTAATTTGCGAAGGGTGGATGGGGCGTAAAATAAACCCAAAAAATAACGCTCGAGCCCAGGGTTCGTTGTAAATAATGGACACACTTTTGCACCCATTTTATACTGCCCTCTGTATGAAACAATACATTTAAAGACAAAAACTCATCACCCCAGACAGTTTCAATTCTCCCAACCACCTACCTCTAGTCCCTCCCTCAGCCTGTCTTAAATTCCTCCACATGTGTAATCAAAACAATGGATCCCTGTGTACGCTGTGTAATAGGAGCTGCTCTGCATCTTTCAGATTTGCAGGGTACTGTAACTTAGAACCAGTTGAGAATTTTGCTTC
This sequence comes from Stichopus chloronotus, assembly GCA_021234535.1. Lineage (NCBI taxonomy): Eukaryota > Metazoa > Echinodermata > Holothuroidea > Aspidochirotida > Stichopodidae > Stichopus > Stichopus chloronotus. Next base: position 18,580,718 of record CM037840.1, on the reverse strand, counting down.
CCGGGAAGTAAAAATATAGCTTAGGGTGATGCAATACAGCCTTTAACCGAATCAATGTACGCACCGTCGTCACTGGGAATAGCAGATAAACAACGAAACATTAGAAACTAAGTGAGATTTTGAGTATTGGGCTTTGGAATTGTTAAGGTAGTACTGACCTTCTCTTTGTTGGCTTGAGAGACTGCTATCAGTACATTGTATACCGGTATGTTCTTCAAACAGTGTTCTCACTGTTCTTTCTGTTCCACGGAGAGCTAGCGTCTTCAGACCATTCAGAAGTGATGTGATGTCTGTAGATTCAATTTGGCCTCTCTCTTCCATGTAACAAATCATGACATGGCTTCTGTTTCCCTTCTTTTCAAGTTCTTCAATTATGCTCGGAGGATACTCGAAGAGTGTGGCTAGTCTGATCACAGTGGCAAATGTCAGAATGTCTGCCAGCATTACTTTGAAGCTCCCAAAACCTAACGTTGTTAACACAGAAAGAATGAATCATAAGAAAGGACATCTACGTCGACAGGATAAATTACTCCAAATTATGTGAGTAATTAAAAATAATATCCCATTTGATATAAATTTAAAACAACACTTCATGAGTTGCAAGTAAAGTTATATGTCTGATCGTTCCAATGGAAAAGTTCAGACTTACTCTTCATCGTGTCTTCCTGGAGTTGTTCAGTCTTTTGATGTTATAGTTATCAGTCATTGTTGTCAAAAGGCAGTAAAACTGTAAGTATGGCAACAAAAGATAATTGGGAATCATCACAAAGCAGACGATTACCAGTATCTGTATACAGTAAAAATTAGTACCATCTGTACGTCGTAATATTCCTCCATCTGCAACAGCATGCTTAAACAACGATTGAACTATATGTCATAATATATAAGTCAATTCTTCTCCAAAGTAATGGGTCTCCTTGTCCATGAATGTTCTTGTTCATAGGTATTATCAGTATCAACGACGAAGTAACAGTAACATAATCACTATGAACATCTCTTAGCAAGGAAACACAAGCAGTAGGGAAAAGAAAGCTGATAATTACATACAAGGTCAACAAAACATGGAGGAAGAGGCAAACATCTTTTTCCAAGCATGATTTCGTGTACACTAAGTATTCTTGAAAACATCCAGTCAGTAAAATACGAGATAAAACTGTTTCACTGCAAGTGTGGAAAATTCCGACTGCAGTACAATGTCCTACATTCATAAACGCCACTATGTCACCACCAAACAATTTACTTTCAAATCATATTGGTAATGCCCATGCAACAACTTCCACAATTCATCCATCTTCAAACAATCTTGAAAACTGATAGTATCTGACAATCTTGATCATGTACATCTCAATGTTTTAAGTATACACAATTTTAGTTTTTTCTCTATTGTTTACTTTTGTTCCTGTAACAGTAGTGGCAGAAAAGAAACAATGTCGAAATAAATTGGCATCTCCAAAGGTAGTTTGAAATGGTTCTAATCTGGGCGTTGGTCACTGCTGGTGAGGTGCTTTCGATCCCGTAAGATAACTAGTGGACGTGTTTGAACAATTAAAAGTCACTTTTAATCTCTTTCAGCATTCAGTACGGTAATATACCATTTGCATGTCCACCATATAGTCTAAAATCGTCATTATTGATTTAGACGCTGAATTAAATATCGTGAAAATTTGACCACTATCTTGTTATGCCGTAGATGCAAACATCTTAGAAAATGACCTGAAATTCGTCATGTGGCAATTTGCTCGCAGTGTATGTTGTTTATAACCCGTCTTTTGCCATATACAACATACGATAAGTCAAAATTGCGAAGCACTTTGATACATTGATACACAGTACACATGGACAGAACTGCAATAGTAAGTCACTATACAGTATTTATAAACGTGCTCAATAGAAGGCGCCCAGTCTAAGCTAGATCTCTACAACGTATGAGAATCTTTGGTTATCATATATAAGCACGGAGGTTAGATGTAGAACCTCGTAATCAACAAAGCAAAATTAATTTAATAATTTTCTGAGTATATTTCAAAATACACAATCGAGTGTTGCTATGTGCCGAGACTTATGAATTACGTCAAAATTAAAGGCAGAAGATATATGTCTTCCCCCATTAGGCTTAGACAGACCCAGGGTACATTGTAGGTAACATGTCACTTTGACTTTGACTTTGACTAGCTAACACCTTGAAATGGAATCGAAAAGAGAGAGAAAAACTTAAAGAAGACCAGACTCAGAAAGGGAATTCTTTCAGAAGATTGTGATATGAACACATAAATCAGTAACTTTACTTTTATTTGGTAAAATATGGACTTTTTTTAATCCAAGGCCTACAAACGAGACCTTCATTGGATGTTTAAGGTAAAATGAAAAGCAAACGAAAAGCCCTCGATGTCTACAGTGTTAACTTTTTCATTTCTTTATCATCATGAATATAATCTTTCCTGCTTTCTTAATCTTTTTGAATGAGTATATACGTTCCGAAGCACATATCAACCACGTTCCGATAAACCAGTGTAAGAATTGCTCTCATCCAAATTCATCATTACAACGTTGTCACAATTTTTCGTGCAGAAAACGTACAAGAAAGCACTTTTCGGAGAGCTGGAGAATAAACATCAACATATAGAATGAACAGACATTAAGTTGATTGAGTTTGGTATTAAAAATCAATACATATATCAATAATTTCAGAGTTGACACAATCTGTTGGGTTTCCAACAAAGCCTCTAAGGCACTTTATAGCTTTGGAATGTCTTTGCCATGCTTTCATTTTAAATCGAGCACTAGCCGCACTGTGAAAAGAATTGTTGATAAATTGATGTTTTCCATTGGTAATTTGCTATTGAAGTATATTACACACTATTTAGCTAAAAGTCATAATCTCTTTAATGTACAATGTAACACTCACCTCCACAACAAGTTTACTTTAACTTAGCGCGAAGAAGAAACGTTTGGGTCGTAGAAGTTGTTGTGCAAGGGAGAGTATTCACGAGGCTCCTTTAGAAGCACTCTCTGTTATACTAATGTTCTGAACTAATATGCGAAAAACAGGAAATCATTGGCAAACATGGAAAGCGAACTGTGGGCGTGCGCTTTTCCAATTTAATACGGAACACCCCCGCTTTTAGGACGATATCTTGATGCAATGGCTTTAATTACGAAAAAGTTGTCGCTGTTTTTTTTTTTTTTTTTTTTTGGCGGTAGCATTTTCGTCGATTTGGAATTTGGAATAAAATTGTGGAATCTTTTCTGTGATGATCGAAAAGAAAAGCAAACCAGTAACTGTTGATTAAAATAATGATGGCAATGAGGGCTGCCTTGTTTACCCTTTACCTGCATAATATCAACTGACAAATTTCAAAGCACAGACTTGCTTGCAGATAATTTCAAAATTGCATAATATCAAACAGCGTTGTATAAAAATTTGAGAATTCATATATCCTAACTATCACCAGTGGAGTAGACATTGCATGGCATAAAAAGGCATAGACAACCAGTTTCTCGCTGCTGTGTGAGTACAGCATTTGTTCCTATTATACGTACAGTATTTCAGAAGTTAGTGTGGTTCAAGAGGCCAAGAATGTATCCACAAATATATTTATTCTGACTTGTGAAGGTATGTTTGTTGTAGACAAGTAAATCATACATTAGCACAGATTAGCACACATTACACCTATATCGGTGTGCAATAGTAGCAGGCTTATTATAATTAAATACGACACGAACAAAAAATATGATGTGCTGACAGTTACTACATTGACAGTCCGCCGTAGCTTTTATTTCCGAGAAGTAAATGACTAAACGATCCGAGATGCTTTGTACAGATACGAACATAAGAGTATATTTCCGAAAAATATGCACATACGTCTTCAGCTCCATGGACTACACACTCTAAAGCTTGTTTTCTTCCTATTTCTTCAATTTCATTAAATATCTGAATGAAAGCAGACGCGCATTAACTTCTTTATTTCGCTAATTTAAAAAAAAAAAAACATGAATTTATATAGTCTAATAGTTTAGTTTGCTACTGGCATTGTATATAGCGAAACAAAACATCAAAATATGTATTGTTCCAATAGTTGTCTCATCTTGGATTTTAACTCCATTGTTTAAGAGCCAAGAGGAAATCAATTACATCCGTTTCGGAAGGATCAATGTCATGTAGTATACTGAAATTATGTGGGAGGCATGATTGCGGTGTGGAAAGAAATATCGTCAGTAAACTAGGACACATTATCCCTATTTATTAGGCATATTGGCCATATTTGAGTGATCCACGGGTTGGTATACAGGTAGAAGAGGAATACAAAATACGGAAAAGTACAGTGATGCCTTGTAAATAACCAACAATTTATTATATCCGTAGTAATTCGGACTGCTTCGTCCTTCTTCAGATGGAGTCAAGAACTGAATAAAGTTACTACATTGCACAGAACACAAACATACACTTGAACTACTTAAAATATTGAAGACCGGAGAGAAAAGAGATGTCTTTGTTGAGGGAGTCGCCTTTGTTAGTGCCAAGAGATACTATAAGCTCAGCCTCCCTCAGTAGTCTTTTGGCAGGGGTTTTAAAGTTGCCTTCTATTATTGAGAACTTAAGATCGAAGAGGGTATGATCCTTAGGAGTGAAATGCTTTGCCACTGGGAATACGGACTTGTTAAGCTTAATGCTACTTTTGTGTGCTTTGGTTATTAAATCTAAGACGAAATACCTTATCTGTTTGGCCTATATAAAAACCAGACGGACAAAAAGCACAACTTAAGAGATAGATAACGTTGGGGCTGTCACTAAGTTCAGTTCTTGCGACAGTCTGTAATACTACACCAAAATATAATAATTTGAGGACGAACCACTCCCCTCAGAGGGGTCCCTAGACAAACTCCCAGCTGGCTCATGCTTAAATCCATCCTGCCCTGATCTCACACTGACTGGAGCAGATCACCGTGATCCAGTGAGTGACGAATCCCATAGATCCTGATTCCCTGCATTCTAATGCAGTCAATATATACGGAAGCTGTAAATCCAGTCATGTCTTGGTACCGTTGTTGGCAATCCTGTCTGAGTAAGCACATCTTGCAAAAGAGGACTTTCTAGATATTTCACTGCAAGAAGATATTTCTTTCAGATTTAGGTTTCAGATACCCTGCAGAATTGTCCTGTTCCACCATTACATTATGAACATCCACGAAATGTGTTAACCCTAAAGGAAAAGTGCCTAAGTTGAGTCAAGTTCCTATTTTTGTCATGTCTTCAGTTAACATCATTGCATTTGTTTTACTTAGATTTTGAAAAGCATTAGCTAAAGTTCACATGATGTGAAACATATAGGACCGTGATTAATTGTCAAAGGGAGGGAAAATCCTCTCAAACCCTCCACTTCTTCTAAATCAAAACCTTAATGGTCGACATACCGATTTTTTTTTTTTTATATTCCGTGATACTTCAAGCCATTATTAATCACATGGTAGGTAGGGAATCTCTGGTTGGGCCCTCGAAGGTTGCTATGTTAGCGTGTAAGTCAATGGGAGTGGCTAGTGGTATGGTACCTGAAATAAGATATCAAGGGAGCAATTTACAAGGCTGTGACATATAGGACCGTGATTAATTGTCAAAGGGAGGGAAAATCCTCTCAAACCCTCCACTTCTTCTAAATCAAAACCTTAATGGTCGACATACCGATTTTTTTTTTTTTTATATTCCGTGATACTTTAAGCCATTATTAATCACATGGTAGGTAGGGAATCTCTGGTTGGGCCCTCGAAGGTTGCTATGTTAGCGTGTAAGTCAATGGGAGTGACTAGTGGTATGGCACCTGAAACAAGATATCAAGGGAGCAATTTACAAGGCTGTGACGTCTGACTTAAAATAGAGGGCGACATGTGGATACACGGCCAGTTGTTACCAGCAACTATGCGTGCCATTACACAGCCAGTTGAGTGTTACCGTTAGTCAGTCACAAAATCCTAAAATTCTGTGTTCGTATTAGCTCATGCCTGTATATGAGACGAAATAATCTACTAGGAAAATAAGTTTTAGTAATTTAGGAGTTACCACATTTAAGTTTTCCGCGTTTGTGCTTTGTGTTTGTTGTTGAGTACCTTGTGTAATGCTTGATTGAACTTCGCTATGGTATTACTTTTCCACAATACAATCCATGAACTGTAACATAAAATATGCTAAAATGAGATATAACTGGTTAACTAAGGTCTTTACACTTGAAGGGGAACACACTTTTTTTCGGCGGACTTAAACTTATCAACCTTTAAAAGTAACCTTAAAAGATACTTTGTTAATAATTCGCTCCAACTTAATTACCACTCTTAACATCTACTTATTTTAGTCCCTCTTGCCCTCTTTCTTTTCCTCCTCTCTCGTTTGTTCTCTTTTCTTTATTTTCCTTCCTTTTCCTTTGTTTTTGTGTAGTCATATTATTCATAGGGCCAAAATAGAAAAGATTACTTTTACTTTAGCACTGTGAATACCAGTGTTCTCCTTTCCATATAGATATTGTAGTAAAATCTTTCTTATTATGTACAAATTGTAGTTCTTTATATTGGAAAAGTTCTGTTAAAACATCCTCTCTTCATTGAAGGTATAAATGAATCAAGCAAATCTATCAAATAAACAATCATTTTTGTGCTTTGTCTCTCTTTTCCTAATACTAATTTATATTAAAAAAAAACATATGACCTTACAGTGATTATAGCAGTGTGATGTAATCATAACACATACTTTGAAGATACCTCATATTCAAGTGAAGTACGTGATCAGTTAACCTACCGGAACCTCCAATGAAAAAGTTTCGTATCTTAAGGGTTAGACCTATTACCCCATGAAGTGAAACCGTCAGCATAAGCTTGCGCGTGTCAAAATACGTTCAAGTTCCCTTAAATGTTTTACAAGTATTGGAATTGCGCCCTCTAGTTATCACAAGGCCCTATCATCACGATTCCCTTGGCCATTGAGGTTGACGTTCAATGGGATGTATTGTTCAATCGCATCTATTTTTCACCTGAGGCAGATCACGTGGCAAATGAGCAACAGATGTGGCAGAGAATAGGAACCAATTAGCTGACGTCTTCAATTAATAAGATAGCTGCCCAAAAAGAAAAGAAAGAAAAGAGCTTAGGAGGCGTTTGGGTTTGCTTTTGGAGAAGGATGAAGACAGTAAACCCTCATACGGAAGAAAAAGTGACTCCTATCTCGAACCCCTTTGACTAGCCATCCCACAGACTGTCAAAGACACTTTTCTCCAGACCTGAGGACTACTAGGGTTTTCCAGGATCTTCAGGGTTTTAAACGTTTTGACAAGAAGTGTCCTCAGTGTGTATTATATGACACATTCAGTGTGCCTTTTCAGAAATTCATACCCCAAATGTAAAAAAAAAAAAATCCCTGTCTGGGCCGTAGTGTAAATTTGAATCCGTGAGACTTTTAGGGCAATAGTAATGTCTTCCATGATGTATTTTTTTTCTGTAGAACCTGCCCTAACTTAGCCTTTTCTTCCACGGAAGCCCAATACTATATAATACTCAATAACATATTGTGTATTGTAACATGCATTCTTTGCTAGATTCTCGTGCATCTAATTGTTCATTTCATCATGTCATTCGAACTTTGATTCTCTGTCAGATTATACCATGCACTATATTTTCAGCGAAACTGTGTGATGGCAATAAAAGTGCTAGAAGGACGACCTTTTCAGAATTTCTTCCTTTTTCTTCTTACTTTTGAGAACGTTTTTTTTTTTCATATTTTGCCTATTACATGTTCAAATTAACAGGGTTAAAGTAATCATTTTATATGTTCAACATACGGGATCCTTCGTGCTTGAGACAATTTGTGTTGGTCAGTTGAAGGTCGTACCAAATTTCCCCTTACGCTATCGAAGAATATTTTGTCCGGGGGAGATATTCAGTGACCAAAGGCATTTCTCATAACAGAGTTAAGTGTTAAAAGGTGTCACGCTACGCTACTGTTCCCCATACCAAAATATGCTATCGTTATGGCAGGGGACCAAAATACGTGTAATGCTACACCGGCATTGTGATTGTCACTCCTTTACAGTTTGTCTCATAGTTTTAACGTTCAGTATACACCCAAGCTGTTCGCATAGTCAGACCCTGTTACCTTATGGTAAGTCGAATCTGGATTTTCTTGACAAGAAGAGAGGATGTACTGTCCTCCAGTCCTACTCTCAATGGACGTTTTAATAATTATTACATTTATGCTTAAAATTATTTATAGTGGGTTGTAATTATTATATTTATGGTTACCAATTCAAGTATTTGATTTATGGTGGGTCAGTTGTGACATTTATGGTTAATGTTACATTTATGGAGGGCATTACATTTATAGTTAATTATTACATGTATGGGTTACACGAGAGAGTTCATTACGTAAAACTGGATATCCAAACAAGCAAACTTTAGGCACTGAAATTTTACAACTGTCATCCAATAACAATGAACACATTGTACAATCTAACTTCACTGAGTGGTATGTTCCACAAAGGGTTAGGAGGGACCGGCACTTTGGGAGGATTTTTTTTTTAATATTACTATTGATGTGGACATATATTCAGAAGTTAGACAGGATAAATCACGTGCTACTTTTTTTTTTTTGTCATTTTAATTTGTCTAGTTGACAGTTTTAGTGGTTTTGAGTTGATTGTCGGCAATGAACTTCACACCAAAGCTTTTTCTACGTACTCCTTTTCAAAGATTATAAGCAGGTGTGAATAAAGATTACTTGGATGTCCCTAGAAGTAAGATAAATCACACAAAAGTAAAACGGCACTCTAAGCTGTTCTCATTCCTTTATGAATTGAAAGTTATCACGCCGGAGAAAATCTAACAGGATTAGCATAACTTAACCGTCCTGTTGAATCTCCTTCTCTCGCACCTCCCTGATCGGACGATTAGATAGAATTCGCCATTTTAGAGAGGGAAGACTGTGCCGCTAATGTACGCAACGTACCAATAAAGTTAGTCGTCGATTCCTAGGAAGGTACAATCACCGTGCCTTAACCTGATTACGTCATCATCGAGGGATAGCGGTAACGATTATCTTCTCTCCGTATTAAGCTGGCTGAGGGAAAAGCAACAAGTTTGCGCGTGCAGGGTCGCATAGACTGGTCTGAGTCTTGATGGGGTTTGGGAGGCTGGAGTGTGAGTTCTAGTGGAATTGATGACTTATCCTCATCCAGGGGAAGGGGTCTCGGGGGACACATCCCCTTCAAGGGGAGAGATATTCCTTCCCCTTTGGAAATTGATGCTCAAATGGGTGGGACTAGACAGAAAATGGCGCTACGTTTGTTCCTTGGATTGAATATATCTCCAGAAATTTCTAATGTCGTTTTCAAGTTTTAATGATAATCGTAACATTTACAACCACAAGTGCGGGTGTGTGTGTATGCTTGTGTACGCATGTGGGTGGCATGTGGGTGTAATTCATTAAGTAAATAAACTCACCCATTTTTGGTGGAGGTCAAATGTCATTTGGTGTCAACAGGGGTCAAATTGTTAAAACATTTTAAATGCAATATTTCAAGAGGGGAAACGGGAATAAATCTCATGTTTGATTTGTAGGTGCACCATTTTAAACACATGAACCCCATTGCTTTTGGTGGAGGTCAAAGGTCATTCGACACACTTGCTAACAGAAACACATATCATGAAATTATCGAAACCACATTGCACTTATGTGTTAGTTTTTTAAATAATGCTTTTATTTTTAATTTTTTTGGTTCTGTCCATTTTTTCTATTATCCCGAGGATATTTTTTGAACGCTAACTACCTGGCCCGGTGATACTTACCGATTGAAAAAAAAAAATGCTCACTTATTGAGGGCTAAATGCTAAATGGTGTATTCTACTAAATTCAGTATATTTGCAGGAATAACTGTTTCAATTAAGTATTTTTTTCTTCTTATTTTTTAAGGACTTTTCTCTTATTTTGTCAGAAAATGCAGCTGGCTGTGTGTATGGGGGATGCGTCGTCATACCGATCGCACCTTAAATGCACCTTAAAGTATTTTTGGAAAATTAGAACTTACTTTGGCAAACAAACTTATTTTGGTAAACTCAAGCTTATTTTTCATTTTTCCAAGAGGTAAAAATTTTATACAATAATCTGTACTGAAATTTTTAAAAGTTCTTTCGTGCTTAAGTAAAAAGGAAGAACATAAGAATTTGGTGGCCAAATGTATGGTTTTCAATTGCCCAGTTCAGACAATTCTGGAAAATAAATAGGTTTCAGGTTATGGATTCTGCCATACGAGTGCAAACTCTTGTAACATAATGACAGAACAATGTTAAACATGATAATGCAGTGGTTTACAGTCTTCATTGGATTTAACTGTGCGCATCTATGAACAAGTGGAAGTAACGGGTACCGTATTCACTGAGTCGACACCTCTGATAGCTGACACCGTAATTAATTGATCAGCTTGTAGTTTATTTGTAAAGACAATGCCTCCTTTCAATTTACAGTACAATTCCCGATAACGACCAAGGAGCAACGACTTGAGTAGTAAGCTATGTTTTTGAAACACCGGTGAGAACTGTGCTCTTGAATATTCATTGTGCAATTTTTATTACTCTCGCAAGCTCAAAGTAAAACTGTTGATCTGTTCATTTTCAAGTATAATTTCAAATTTACTGTTTGTGCCAATTCGGTCTCTTTCCAAAGTAGTCACTGTCATTTTCGTAGTAGAAAAGGGTATTCTGTCCATGAACTATCTCGCGTGAAAATTTAAAAAGAAAAAAATGTTAGAATTCAATAATACTCTTATCGTTTCAGTTTTCTCTGAACACGCAATCCCTTTCATTAATAAGTCCCTGACATTCTGGTGAGCATATACAAGGACCAAACGTCCAAAGGACTAAACGTCAAAACACTGGCCGTGCATGCCGTGTAATATGCGCTTCTCCGCATTGTTTGAATTTGCTGTCAATCAAAGAGCGAACCAACTGAGACTTTTGCTCACCCCTGGCCAAAAATGTAGCTCGGGTGATGAACGGCTGTCCATTTCATACGACTAAATGAATGTCGTTTGTCTTATTTACATTCGCGGATAAAGTAAGTTTACACTGTTACTATGTGCAACCTCAAATTCATAATCGACTTACCATCATCCATATACGAATCTCATTTTAGTGTACTATCTCTTATGTGGTACCTTAATTGCATAGAACTACACTCTGTATAGTGTGATACATACGTTCAGATATATCACTAACTGAAATATACCCAGTCAGTATAAAGACAGATTACAACTTCCAAGTCGATTCCATGTGCGTGACGTTTTTCAATGCTGACGTCGGGGAAGTATGAACATACCAAAGTGACAGCGGACGATAATTTACGAGCCAGGTCAATAAATATATAACGTAATATTAAATAAGTGAGCCATAGCCGAGAGGATTCCTTACGAGACTTACAAAATAAGTGTAGCCTTCCAGCCGCCTTCATGATGAATTCATAATAATCTCTGGAACGGTCATAAAATGTATAGACAAGTGTAATAAGCTTGGTTCGAAAGTACTTTGTCCAGGGATTGATACAAGTACTGAGTGGATGTTGACTGCCGATATGTGAAATCAAAATGTTTGTGCCAGTGGAAATATCACACTGATAATAATCCAGTTTGGGAAATTGAAATTATTGGAATCCTATGTACACGCCTACACTGACGCAAAAAGTGCTTATCTGATCATCTTACGTTGAAACAACAATGCAAAACTTAACAACAGAATCAATACTTCTTGAATTACTACACTAGCACTTCACTCTCGCAGTTTTGTGTCACAAAGACAAAAAAACACGAAACCAGCCCACAGTAACCCGACGTACCTTACACTACAGAAAGTTTGTAATTAGGCCTGATTTCTGTTTCAACATGCCCTAAGGTATCGTTTTCAAATATGTTTGTGAATTCATTTTGGATACGCTTCTTTATTTTATATTTTCAAGATAGGTTGACATTACTTTCGAGGAGCTTTTTTTTTTTTCATTTATTATACACTTGCACCCCGTACTACACACACTTTACAGATATAGGTAAATATGTTACATATTTAAAATCTTTTGATTACAATTCAATTAAACCGTTGAATACTACTGCACTACTGATTTGTGAGTGACATATGATGTGCAAGCCGTAAAATTTGATCCTAAATGCTGCCACCTATTAAATTTTGTTTAAAAAAAAGTTTTGAACGGAAAACGAAAAAAAAAAAAAACACTTGATACCCATTATGCTCACTGAAAGTTTTGTAACTGACCCTATAAGTTAATGCATGAAACATCTTTCTCTCAAAACAATGTTTTTATGCGCCTCACATACAGGCACCTTTTGTGTTTTTGTATGTTGCTTTGATTTCAATGCATCATATCTGTGGCTAGACTGACGATCAAACCAATTAAATTTATGACTGTCGATATTGTTATCTGTGATGAAGTCAAAAGATAAAATCGGCTGGTGTTGGTGGCATTAATTTCTCAACTGATCATTAAGCATTTAACAAGGGAAATATAAAACATTTCAGTGTGGTAAGTTTGGTTAAGAACGTGCTAATTTTTCTCAATCTTTCATTGATTTTTTTACATTTCTAGATAATTTGCTAGCTCTGAGATCATAGATACATATTTGAAGGTATTAAGAAACTCATTAAAAGTTTTAATGATGTAGGCCTTGCGTAATTATAGTACTGTTGCTTTTTTTACTGCTGGATGTAGGAAGAAAGGAAACAATAATACTCTTTTAGATACCGCACTCCTCCCCCTCTCCCTCCCCGCCTCCCTCCCCGCCTCATCCCACCTCACCAATGGCAATAATACCTGATGACCAGCCGAGGCTTCCCCTCTTACAATGATTACCGAGGCGCTATTATTAGCCAATCCCTTCATCATACCATGGAGGTAAACGTCTTTACCTGATGTACAGCATTGTGGGAGTTCAGCTTTTGTTTTCCAGAATAATTGCCCCTCTATCTCTCTTTGTAAACAATCTAGGTTCTCTCTATAAACAATGAATCAGATGAGTACCACTGAAAAGGCTAACTAAATGCACTCCAAATCAACTGCGGTGAAAGTCCCCAACCTCTGAATTAGTTTCCACAATCTACGTTTCACCGGATAACATCGTACAAGTAGACCGTTTCCGATAGTGATAAGGCACGGCATCAATCTCAAAAGCTATATCCTCGCAAGGCAGTTCCCAGGTCTGACGGTAAACCGACTGATACACCAAGGTAAAGTTGAGGTCTAATAACTTGAATCGATGTGTAAGATGAAGCTCGTGGAAGAGGATGTTGATGAGACAGCCATTCGATGTCTGTTTGCGAACCATAAAAACCAGATATCAGGAAGCCTACGAATTGGTCGGCAATGATCTTGAACGATTTATTGCTCTGTCACGAACCACTTCCAACGTAGTTCATCTCGGAAGATACTAGTAACTGTGCCGACATCACTTATGGCGGAGTGCCACAGAAATCACTTTAGTCCTAAATGTTTCATAGCAACCAGCCTTGTGCCGGAAAGACCACAACATTATATGTTACTGAAAAATAGATATTTGTAAAAAAAAAAGTTCGAACAACTGTTTACAAAAACAGTGCATTGCCCTGGTAAATTTATCGCGTCGTTGCCATGGTAACTGTTCAGCTATGTAATGTGAGAAGGAAAGGTGAACTCGACATATGAAGCCAGAAATGGTCGCATTTTGTGTCTACCGCCTTCATTTTCGTAGTTCATGAAAGTTGAGGACTGTTTTCAGTTGAAATGACTTGTAAGAGCTACCTACCTCACTGTGCCGCACCATTCTTGTTGTGACTCCATGAAAAGTGGGATACATATAGTTGTGAACTTGTGGAAATGATACGATAGTATCGAATGCAGCAAAACATTGTGAATTGGATCTCTGTCGAATTTGGGTTACTTGTGATTTGTACTCTCAATTGTAATTATTCGCACTCCTTGTATATTTCAACTCTACAAAGTGGACGTTATTGTTCGTCGGGAGTTGACAAAGTCAGCCTACTTTTGAAGATTTTGGAATTTAATTGCAGAAAGGGGAGCCGGACGAGAAGAGGCGTTGATAATAGTAATACAAATCCCCGGTTGCACTGAGTTGATTAGTTTTCGAAGGTTAGTGTCACTCTTATTTAAGTTTGTCATATAATCAATGTATGGGAACAATTTTCACTTTTGGATGCTTCAATGCTTTACTGTCACTGATGCCTGTTTACGTGCGCTGACCTAACTTACACTAGGATTTAGGTCTATCAGACAAGATGTTACATCACGGCAACTATGGGTAATTACTCCAGGGCTGCATGTACTAATGTGTGGGCAAGTGGTAGGGGGTAGGGCGAAGGGCTATGAAGCAGTGCTCGCTCTAGAATCATTCATGAACTCACCACTGAGATGGATCACAGGCCTGGAGATTGGTCTCAAAAAGGGCAAGGCTGTTTGTACAGTTTACCGGGGAAAATAAAATATATGAGGCATATACTACCATTGCACCTACCCTAAAAATTAGCCTTGATTTGCTAAATCTTTAGAAGGGCATCAAGGCAAATGTGAAAAAAGGCAAGCCAAAATCCTTGGAAGCCTTCGTGAATCTCCACGCCTGGGATCAAAGGTTCCTGTGGGAAATATTTTCTGCAATTGAAATATAAATACCTATGTTTTCTTTATTTCTGACTGATCTCAACTCACCAAGAGCTTTCTCAAGTCACCAATGGTGACTTCAAGAGCTTTGGAGCAAGCATAGCTATGAAGGTGTCAGAAATCGTCATTTAGACTTTCACAAACCTCTGTAATCCTTCCTTCAATATTGTTTCCATATAGGCCTATATTGTGCTTGTGGCTGTGGTTCACCGAAGGCCTTGGTTTCAACCAGTGCATAGGCCTATCGTAAGTATTGTATACCTCACGTGCAACAATGGATCTGTCATCTAGGTTGAAACATATGTGGATGCAAACGTTAGTACCGTACTAATCTTATGTGTTTTGTCCTTTACAAAGTAATGTAATGAGAAATCGGAGGTGGATAATTAGCTGATCACGTAATTGATTAATTAGTTATTAACGAATGAAAGACTTCAAAGTACATCAATGACTTAAATAGCTGGAAAGTAAGTTGTTTCGACCATTAATGGAAACCAAATGGCATCATAATTGTCCTATTCATGTCTCCTACCACTACAATCAAAACAAAAACCGGTATATGCTACATGTTGCTGATTTCAGCTTCCAACATTAAAGCTGCTAATTGCTATAAAGACATATCACCGTACATATTGCGTCTTACATGTATCTTCACTTCCGAGGCACTACAGGTGAGATTTTCGTCACGGAAGTTTTGGTAGTCAAAGGTAGCCTATACATTACTTGTTTAATTACGCTTTAGCTTCTCTCAGAAGGTAGCGGACTATCTCTGAAACATGTACCGTATGTATGTGTCTATGTATATTTTCTTTCAATGTCTGATGCGCATTATTGGCACTTCAATCACTACAGTGTCAGATTACAAAGTTGTATTTTAATGTGGACCGTACACGTCCTACCTAACAACACTGTCACCAGTATCACGTGGTTTCGGGAATACGACAAGCCAGTTTAAACTGTAATTCCACATAAGTGGAATGCAATCACAGACAACTTAAATAAAAAATTTTGTTCCACTCAAGCTGAATAGAATTCCCCTTAAAATGGAACTATATTCCATTTACTGAAACAGAAGTCGTTAACTTTCATTTATATCTTAGTAAAAATGTATGTGAGTGGAATATAATTCCAATTGAATAGCTTACCTATTCCACTCAAGTGGAAATGTATTCGACTTAACGAGAATTGACTTCCACTGTAGCGGACTGGGACGTTAGCATTCTTACTTAAGAGAAATTTTTCTCAAGTGAAATTGTATTCAGTCACACTATCACAGCTTTACGGCGGAAATCTGGTACACAAAAATTACAAGTTTTAATTTCAATCTAAACTATGTAGAAGAGGAATTGCTATTTTTCTTCCGTTAAATCAATTTGGTTTCATTAAATTCATATCTTGCAACCTTCTTATATGATTTATTGTGAGTAAGACATATAGACAGAACAATACCTCCAAAGACTCCTTCCCACTGAGGTACGTATTCTCCATAAAAGTTGGACGTATGTTCAGCATCAATCCCCTTATCACATGGGTATTAAGTTGCTTGAAAACCTTTGAAGATTGGAATTCCGGGACTTTTTGCTTTCTTCTTTCCAAACTTTATATCCTACTTCATTTTTTCTATTTTTTTTTTATTCCGATGGGATATCATACATGAGTGCCTGCATCTCCCCAGGATGCCTCTGAAAACCATCTGGCTTTGTCATCGTTCTAACATTTTACATATTAATACTTTCATATATAACTTCCATTTGATATGCTGTTTCTTATTCAGTTACCTCGTAAATCCTTCGTGAATTACGTCAAAGCATACAACTGCACAGTTTTTTTTATGGGTGCCCTGCGGTCATGTAGTCGGGAGTGGTAAACGTAACTGTCAGCTACGTGAGGAATGCTCTGTAAGATCCAGGATAAAACAGTCAGATCTGTGAACATACATTTTTGGAAGATATAAATAGATCAAATTTAACTAATGATTCAGTTCGACTACGTCTCACAGTTTTTTTTTGTTTTTTTTTAATCGTTTGCGAAGGTATTTCGATTTTCATAGAATTCTACAACAGGCAATGTTTGGCCTTATATTCTCGGTACTCGTCACAGTTTAGGTTAATTTGTTGTCAGCTATATTATGCATGTATCTGGAATGTTTGAACTGGCACAATTTTCTAATTACAATCCCTTCCAAATGAAAACTGTCTCTGAATATTTTGATTTATTTGATGAGATTATCACAGCTCACACCTCTCTGGGATACAAATGATCAAGCAAAAATATATCATTTGCATAATTTGACGGTTTCGATGATGAAATGTCAGTGGAAATTGAGGGCGTAATTTTTGCCTGGATTATCAAGACTGGTGCCCTCCAATCGCCACTGATAAATTAAACATGGGTTACATTTATCATGCAAAAAGAGGGATAATCATTGAACTCTGCAGTCTCTCTGCCGGAAACAGTTTCCTTGACCTTTACCTTAATCTTAATTTTTAAAATGATGAACTCAACAGTACAAGAGAGTTCATATAAAGTGCTTTGTGATCACATATTCAACATGTTACAGAAAGTTGTTTAAAACATCCATAAATTTAGTCCTTGTATCTCTTATTAGTGGAGCTCACTGGCGGTTACGTTATATCTTTTTCACCTGTAGTCTGACCTTGTCTCTCATTTTCAAACATCTGTGTGATCTTTGTGATAGTACGTTTCGAATGATATAATATATTGTCACTTTATACGAATATTTTTTTTTTTTGTTCCTGTATACTGAATGATTTTGACTTTGCTTTACGTTAGGCCTACACAAGTAGACCTACATGTTATTCTGTAAGATTATTCCAGTGATACACATTGTGGGATGCTGGTGTGAGTTCTACAGAAAGTCATTGACAATCGAATGGAACGAGTGTCACTGTTTTACCGTTTGACTGCATTTCTTTTTCATAATCCGGGTCAAGATATGGCGACCGACAACCGATATTAATCGACCGTGCAGCCTGAAAGTCTTTACGACTGCATAATTACAGTCCACCAATTATATTGAGATCTAAAACTCATACTTGAGCTGTAGTTCTCGTTGTCGAACAATTCATCTTACGAATCGGTTTTCATCGTCTCGAAAACGTGCAAATTTGTTCCCGTGAATTTTGCAACAAACATTTGCCCAGTCTGTAAAACTGTATAGCAGCCTGTGTAGGCCTATATACGTTTAACCGGTAAATGGAAAATCTGAACCAAACCTGGGACATACAACTTTAAATCTATTTTCATTATGTGGGACGAATAGAAGGTGATTACGTCATCAGCAACTACTATCAAAATAATTGTATTGTCAAAAAGTCCACGAATGAAAGAGAGACGATACTAGAGAGAATAGGCCTACGTTGACTTAACAGTACACTGGAAATTTATATCTCCTCAGCTTAATCATATGGTAACCATTATTACGTGTATACATTCTTAATTTAAAGAGGCAGATTGAGTTAATATACATCGATAAATTTGTGAACATTTTGATTGGTGCAATCTCCTGACAATGCTTCAAACTTTCATAATCAATCAAGTTTCTCATCGAAACCTATATGCTTTTTAAAGTCTTACGCTGGCTTGCACCGGCTGGGTGCGTGTACAGTATGAAGTTTAAAGTTTAGTCTAGTCACGAGTTCTAAAAAAAACCTGAATCGAACCTTTAACTATACTCACTAATTAATATTCATCTGCATGTGACACATGGGAATCCTCTTAGGTTGACCATTTGTCATTAGCATGTGAATGAAAATTGATAAGTTTTGAAAAAAAAAATGTGAATGTCACACAAACAACACAAAGAGCCTCTTTGAGTCAACATTTAAAAAAAAATCAGAATTTTAGGTCTTACAAGCATGTAAACACAATCTGGACAGCTAAAAATTTGAAGTTCAAATTTGTTTTGGAGGTATCCACTCGTTAACCTTGAATGAAGGCAGGTGGTGAATACAGTCTACATACTAGGCTAGATAGTCCCCCTGCCCCAGTCAACCTCCTTACTGAGTTCATTGATAGAAAGTCGTTTGTGAAGAACAAGTTCATGGTTATGAAGACATGCTAAAGTAAGTATGAGAGGCAACATGATGCTGAAGAGTACTTTATATTATCATTTTACCTCGCCAAAACTCTCAACATTAATGACAGTGTAACCGTATGACTTTCTTTCCAGTCCCCCTCTAAAGTGGAATCAAACCATGATTATTTTCGATTACCAAACACGATAAAGATACCGTTTCCATATAGAGATAACTTTCTCGTAGCACAAAAGAGACGCTGTGATGCGTGTCTCAAAACTATTTGAACTTTCACTTACAGGGTATTCTAACTGACAACAGATTTCCCGAAAATTACAGATAGGTATCAGCCAAGGTATAGAAAGTATTTCTATGTGTATGTGCGTCATTGTTGAAAACAAAGTTAAAATGTTTATGGCCTGAACTTATCGTGCATAATGCCAACCTACTGCAATATATCTGGTTAGATGTGCAGGATCTTCATAGTCATATGTTATTTTTAGTAAATGTGTTCTGAGGTATGTGTATTGTTTTACGAGAGTTGAATCTACCATTGGTTTTATGACATGACGCATTAATTTATTAATACATGTGATTATTTCATTAATGCATGAATGTGACTCGTGAACTCCCTACACAAATTAGAGTTTACGGTGTACAATAACTTCATTTAAATCTTGCATTAGTAATTATCATTATCTAGTCCCTTCCCAGGGCTTCTTTCTTTTTTTTACGTGCGGTATTTTCGACCATCAACATCTCACTACGTAACAACTCAATGGAATTCAATTGAACAGTGCGAGACTTTTGACCCTGTATAATTCCTGTCATATGACAAAGTTAATTGTCAATGTCAAGTTAATCCATGTAAGCTAATAACAATCACATACACTCACAAAACGTAACAGTAAAATAAGAACTCCATAACTTTTAGGTAAAATTTTAGACACAGTTAATGTAAGTCTTACATTGTGTATATAACAATTTTACTAAAATGTAGTAAAATGTACCAATATTATGTTGAATTTACATATACTGTTTACATTAGTTATATGTAAAATTTATGGAGTTCTTATTTTACAAAATTTAGGTAAACAATATATGTAAATTCTACATAATTTTGGTAAATTTTACTTCATTTCAGTAAAATTGTTGTATACACAATGTAAGACTTACATTAGCTGTGTGTAAAATTTTGCCTAAAAGTTATGGAGTTCTTATTTTACCGTTACGTTTTGTGAGTGTACTTAACCGAGATTTATGGAGAAAATATAAACGTTGGTTTCTCTCCAGCTGACTAACCTTCCAGTTCACGTAGTGACTTCACCTCTCACATTTTGGAGTGGTTTACACCAGTGACGGCCTTTGAAATAATATGTAATCAGGCTAAATAGTATAGGAAGTGATCAGTTCTATTCAAGTCTTGAAACTTACAAAATACTGTTTACCCTTTCGTTTCCGTTTAAAATGCCAATAAAAGGCAATTTATGAAAAAAAATAGGAAGCGATAAAATGGCTATTGCAGGGATAATACAGGGGCTATGCAGGCAAGGTATACCGTAAAGAATGGATGAATCAATGAGAGAATGAATGAACGAGTAAATTGAATTTGAACAACAGCACCGATATGCAGTGCCATTTATGTGCAAACTTGGCTGACATGATTTGAGTATGCATTATCAAACTGTCTGTTTATGAAAAAATAAGGAATTGATAAATCGGATATTGCAAGTTTAATGGGGAGAAAGCACTATGCAGGTAGCGTATACCGTACAGCAGAGAAGAATGAATGAATGAATGGTTGAATGGATGTATGGATTTATGAATGAAAGTTAACTCTGAATATTGGCTCTGATATATTGTGCCATAAAAATGTAACTTGATTACAATGGTGTGAGTAACCCCTTAAATTTGTTGAAACATGGCCGCGGCGTTTGTAGTATTGGCTGCATTAACCTTTGAACAGTTTGTGTGCTATGTGTCTTGTTGCCTTTTGTTTACTTAGTTTTTATTTCCAGGACATTTGCAAATTTTATGTGACTCATGGGCTTTCTTTTGGAAGCATATACTTTCTTCTTTAAGAGGGCTCATTGAGTTGTTTTGTGGAATTCACTAAAATTTTCTAAACCTGTCAATTTCCTTAACATACTAACGATGAATGGTCAAACAAAGAGGATCCCAATGTTTCACATACAATGAAACATTAATGAGTGAGTAGTCAACGATTTCACCTGGTTTTTTGTTTTTTTTTAATTCGTGTAGAGACAAATGTGTTTGCATTTTGATACAGCAGTTTCCGTTTTTATCAGGCATGCAGTTTTTGGATGTGGTTGACTACTGTTCTAATGTTCACTGGGACATATTAGTGTTTCATCTTGTACCATGGGTACAATCTATTCCTACATCATTTTTTTAATATTAACGATGCAGTTTCTCAGGACCATGTTCGCATCATACAGATTTATATAAACAGCGTCCATATACTGCAGCCGTATTCATAGATCCCTGATCCAATGTGGTAACAGGTTCATATGATTTAAACAGACCAAAGTTATGACCTACACGGATGTGCCCAATCATCCAGTAACATGTCACTAACAGATAATAACGATTCCCTTCAGACATTATCTCCATCGTCACTCGCTACATCATTTCCAAATGACTGTTCACATATGACACCAATAAAACAATGCCGTAGACAATTCACGGAGAAAGGTCAGTTGAGACGTTTGTCTGAACAGTAACTGTGTAGCTTAAATGACAGATACTTTCATGATACATCATAGTAATCTGTCCGCTGTATATTTCATGGTCATGCAGTCAGAAAGTGTTAGCTAAATGTTCCCACAACCGTTACAAACTGTGATTGCCAAACGTATAGATGGTACTGGTACTACGATTGCAGATACCCTTGGTTACTTGTTATTTTTAAATCAAGATATATGTATTCCTTTTTGGAGCTATATTGTCTCATTCTTTTCGTACTTCTCTGCAAATAAGATTTTACTGTACCTTGTTTTTTCACAGCTGTTGTATTAGTGATCGGCCCATTCAGCATGCCTCCAAAGTTGCGCCAGTGATAATTAGTTTGTTGATAATCTGATTAGACCTTTATTATTTTGTATATACCATTAAATTGTGATAAAACAAGCAAAACCAGTGAGTAATATCCATTCATCCTGGATCATATATCTGTAAAGCCTTTTGTGTTTAATTTCATAACATAATTGTCAATTTCCAGTATAGGGGTTTTCGACTACAATTTCCTGTGTGCAATTTCCACATTTATCACGTGAAAAATGCAACAAACGCGTGATACATGTTTGGAGACTAAAACTTTGCCAAGCTTTAATGCTATTCTGTGGGCAGAAAATATTCATATTCCATGTTCATTTGAAACGAATTTGCCCAGAGACACCGGCATTGAAAAATTCATCCAGTAATTCTGACTATTTTTTTCCTTGTTAGTGATAAACATTTTCCTCCACTTGGATGACCTTTCGAACGATTACAAAGCCAAGAAGAAACTTTAATCGGTTTTTTAAACAATGATTTATGCGCATGTATTATATAAGTATACTCATAACGTAAGTCGCAACATTCAGCTACACAGAGACAAGTATGCATTCAGAATGCATGAAAGTACTATACATAAGGATTAGAACACGTCACAAATAAATTTCACCAACAACACACACGCTTTAGATGTATATAATTGTGCTCCTTTTTTGTTTTCTTGGTGATAATGTCATCTTCAGTCTATACTGTTAGGACTGTTGCTCTTCCCTTCACAGGAGTATTCTCCTTGGCAACAGGCCCTAATATTTGATGTATGTAGGTATCATTCCCGAGGCTCCCTGTCATAAAGTACGTGATCTTTCGATCGCTTGCTATTTTTGTCATGCATAGTTGCGATCTCATTACAGGAAAGACGTTTGGCACGAATCTTAAGTTTGGCTCAAGGAGTTGGCAGATAGCTAACTTGGTTGACTTGAGGTGTGACAGGTTATAAATTCATCTCGTTGGCGTAATGAAATATCGCGATTGTAAATTCTCCCTGGTTATAATGACTTGATGCCTGGTGTACGTGATTGTTTAATTTCCAAAGGGACCGAGAAGTATGAGACGGACAAGAAACAGCGCCAAATGATTATGAAGGTTTATTGAATACACCATCAGATGAACAATTGGGCCAAATCATTAAAACATTGGTATATCCGACAGTTATCATAAGGAGAAATGGCATACCTGAATAAATTAAAGGAAATACAGTTGATCAACTGTAAGAAAAGAGTTTAAGATTCTGCACCTCAACGTACCGATTTGCAGAAGCGTAGGAGTGTGGCAGGCGTAGGAGTAGACAGGCGTTGTCGTCATATTGTGAAGGGAGCAGTACACGCCATCTCATTTCACTAACAAACGTGAGTTAGCTGTCAATGGAATAAATGGCACATGTAGGAGTAACCTTATTTAAAAAAAATGAAATTTATATTGCTTATAGCATTTTTTTATTTGTATTTTAACATTTTTCGTTTCAAACGAATACACGAGGGTGGGTTAAAATAAAAGTCATTGGCACTTGGATTCTAACTTGTTACGTATCATCAATTGGACAAATATTTCACTACATGTTATTATGCTATCATCATTATCAAATCATAACAGGAACAGACCGCTTACAGTAATCCGATAGTGTAATCACTCGGCGGAAGCTGATGACATAAACATCATGGATCAGTGACAGCTCTCTGCACGGATGGTGTTGAAGACATTCCTGAAGATGACCCTGCCAAGGGCTCAATGTGAATAACATTGATTCCTTTATTACTTACAAAGCCATACACCAGACACAGTGGTCCCGCCACTTGAAATCGCACAGTTATTCACATATCTGCTAGATCCTCCAATGTTCTTGAATGACAGGCTTCCTCTCAGTTTGAGTGTAACTATGTCTGCCTACTGAATGTATTCAAATGAAGCAGTAGTAAATGTCTTGACTGGTGAACAATTTCTGCCAAAAAGTGATGATGTTTTGCTGTTTGCTTCTTTTTTTTTTTTGTAGACTATAGATATTGCCAGAGAGTGAGTGAGAGAAATACTGTTTTATTAAGTAGAAGGGACCTTTGGGGATAGCCAGAGTATCAGCGTACGGCTTGCTACCGCAGTATACCCTTCATGCGAATATCGTTGCTTTAGTTCTATGTGTAGAATGTCATATCATTAGGTCGGAGCCGTGACGCTCGTTACCTAAAGAACTCGAACGGCCCTACGTCTGTTTACCACCATGCCGTGTGTAATATCCTTATCAATGATTGGTGATTTATATCAACTGCAGAGGGCGCTACATAATGTAGCTGGGTCATCAAAAATCGAGAGAGGAAAGATGAATGAATCTTTGCGAGGAAAGTGTACTTTTGCTGTGTGATAGAAATCGACAATCCACTGAGTTGAACATACAGCACTCACCGTAGCCATGTGATTCCATTCATTTTCACCGAGGAGGTTCTTACCAAACACTCTTATCAGTTAGTTTTGTCCTAGTTTGTCAAAGTGTTCTTTGACTTTCGTTTCCAACCCATTACCTCTCATCATTCGTCCCAAGGAACATTACTTCTTAAGTTTGAAGCAGATGTAGCCTACGTGTTCAGACACCCGCCCTGTCTCCACACTTAGAGACACGTTTTGACCATCCCTCTCTCAATTATGAACTTCCTCTCATTCTGGGCTGTCCGTAGGTGACAAGTCGATAACCGTCAAGCAGTGTTGATATATATTAGACATTTTCAGCTCTTAGAGCCAATTTCTATTTGAAAAGGTGAAATAAAAGTCGGCCAAGTACTGACTTTCCGTTTAAAAGTCGCGATAAACTCCTCTCATATTAGGAACATATAAATACAGAAAATGTCGTTGAATAAATAGGCCCATCAATTGACTGAAGTTACAGCACTGACGGATTGTTCGCCCATTTAACTCTATTGCAATAGTCTATTGTATCTTTGGTACGCTACATGCGGTCGGATTATATATTTGAATGAATGCAGGCCTATCTTTATGCGGTTGCTCATGTATAAAATTTACATCAGTCTTTGATTGAAAATGAAAGTAGTGAAACAACTTTTACGTGTGATTAATCTTACAGAAATATTTTTTTTTACTGAGAATCAATTAATTAATCAGAAGGTAAATTTCATCTCGAGAAAAAAGTGTAAATGAACGTATTGGTTTGATCCTTCGTGTAAGCATTGTATTGCAAACTGCATGGGCATGGCGAAATGGTCACAGCGCGTTACAAAGTGTGACAACGCAATATAGGGCCTACAGACATCTATACTAATTACCTAAATCGTTGCTCCTTGATGTATAACAGTAACGCAACAACGCCAGCAAGTCAACTAAGTATAATTATTCATTGTTCTTCGGGAATGAAAAGATAAAAGCCTTTGAATTACCTAAAAAGATACATGTACAACTTGTTTTGCATGTAAAGAGGGATTTGCATTATTAATTCCACAGATTTGTTATACGAGGCAGCTAGCCTTGAATTCTGTCCATATTATTGGAAGAGGTTTTCACACCTCCGTGAAGATAGCGGGATATATTATGAAGATGCCTTAATGAAAATTTAAACATGATGCATGTTGTGACATTAATCACTTCTGTAATAAAGAAGAAGTAGATCCCTTGAGTGGTTGGACTCACTATTAGGGGGGACTTTCCAAACAATAACAATGTTAATGTGGTAATTGTCAGAGAACATGATGACATTTTGGTGCAATATAAAAAGGGCAAAAAAAGAAAAAGGGGTTCTTGACGAGCGATACGGGTTCTTCCTGCTAGACAAAGGTGACCAAGGGTTCCTAACGCAATCTTTATATCGTATACCTGTCAATTATAGTCTTGGAAGAATCCAAGGATTCTCATTGTATGACAATAAAGAGCCCTTATTGTAAAAGTGTTTTTTTTTTTTTTTTTCAAGTAAGATATTTCAAAGTTTCAGTAAAGATGATAAACACTTGAGGAGGAAACAACTTGCACGGTATGTGTACCTATAGGCTGAATATGTTCAAAAGTTGTTTGTAGTGCCTACAGCATGATTATAAACAGTCACTGGTATTTGTTAAGTGTCCGTGGGTCATCTTTCGTTTGGTATTTCAAGTTGGTAATGACGTACTTTTCTGTATTTCAGTCTCTTAAATCACTAATTTCAAAGAGGATAGGACCCAACCTTAATAGTTCAGTTCAGTTCAGTATGACTTTATTCCAATCTCTTACTATAATATAAGACATAACAATATTCTGAGAGTGGAAAAAGTAACGAAAATACAGAATATAAGGATCATCATGCATAGACACTTCATAAAATAATTACTTTACTTAACAAAAAAAAAAGGTAAGAGACTGAGGAGTGGCAACTGAAAGCTCCTAGGAGCTTGTGGGTGTTGACACCCCTTAAAGACAGACAGAAAATACAAGACAACAAAAAAAAGCACAAAAAACAACAAGAATAGAGAACAGAAATGCAAAAAAGACGGTAGTTCAAAGGTAATCTGCAATGAAATGAACTTTAAGCTGCTTTTTAAATGCATATGGTGTTTTACAGTTTGTAACTTCCAAGGGGAGAGAATTCCAAAGTTTTGCACCTACAAATCGAAGACCAAATTGAGATGACCTAAGCCTACAA
This sequence comes from Stichopus chloronotus, assembly GCA_021234535.1. Lineage (NCBI taxonomy): Eukaryota > Metazoa > Echinodermata > Holothuroidea > Aspidochirotida > Stichopodidae > Stichopus > Stichopus chloronotus. The sequence continues at coordinate 18,554,320 of CM037840.1, read as the reverse complement.
AGGGGAGTGATAAACTGATTTGAAGCACGACTAGGATAAGGGTAATTGCTATCACGAAACTGAAAATGAGCACGAAATATTGACGGGTTCTGTTATGTAGCCAGTCAAAAATAAACAACCCGATAAGATACCGATTTAAATCATAAATATTAAGAAGGTTAAGACTAGCGAAAAGAGGTGCAGTATGATGACGATAGTCTACGTTGCATATACATCTAATAGCCCTTTTCTGCAAAATAGAGAGAAGTTTAATTCTGGTAGCATACGTGCTCCTCCAAATGATATTACAATAAGTGAGATAAGGGAGTGTAAGGGTACATGGAGTGTAAGGGTACATACATGGATACCAAAATTTTCCTAGGAAGAAGTTGTCGAAATCTGTTTAGTATCCCCACACCTTTTGAAACTTTCGTGCTAACATACTGGATATGAGCAGTCCAAGAGAGATGAGAATCAACAAACACACCAAGAAACTTAGTAACATTTGGACGCTGTATGTTAGTACCACAAAGTTGTATGTTGTTTACACACTGATTAAGTTGCTTAGAAGGTGAGGTAAAAATAACAAAATTGGTTTTCTTTACATTGAGAGATAGCTTGTTTGCACAAAACCAGTTGTGAACATAGATAAATTCATATTGTATTACATTTAGTAGACAACTGAGATCATTACTAGAATAAAAAAGATTGGTATCGTCAGCATACGAAATTACATGCAATTTATTACTAGCCCTGTGGAGATCATTGATATAAATAATAAACAACAAAGGACCTACAATAGATCCCTGAGGAACACCACAAGTAATACGCTTACGTATAGAATTAACATTGTTAATGCCAACATATTGGTAACGATCAGTAACATAACTTTTAAACCAATCCAGTGCTGTACCCCTAATATACCGTAATAATACCGTAATGTTCAAGTTTACTGAGTAAGATTCTATGGTCCAATGTATCAAAAGCCTTAGACAGGTCCAAGAAAATGCCTGATGCACACTGATTTTTTTCGAAAGCATCTGTTACTTTATTAGTGAAGTGTAAAATAGCATGCGAAGTCGAACGCCCAGGAAGGAACCCAAATTGGTATTCATACAATTGATTTTGCTTTACAAAAAAAGAATATAATCGAGTAAACATAAGCTTTTCGAGTACTTTGGAGAGACATGGTAAAATTGAAATAGGTCTGTAATTATTAACCGAATCTTTATCACCAGATTTAAAAACAGGAACAACACGTGCAATTTTGAGAGGACTAGGAACAATACCCTTCTCTAACGAAAGATTAAAAAGGTAGGTTAGTGGGGTGCACAGGGAATGAGCCACATTTTTGAGGATCGTAGAGGAAATTCCATCAAAACCAGCGGCAGAATTTTTAAGAGAAAATATTATATTTAACACCTCCTCGCATGATGCTGGACTAATGAATAGAGAGTCGACAACCCGATGGGACAGATAGGACTTATAGCTACAGTGTGAGGGGGGAATCCCTGCCTGGGTAGCAGGACCAATGGCAGTAAAATAATCATTAAAGATATTTGCAACATCGAAAGGATTCGATAACGATCTCTGGTTAGCTGATCGTGTCAATAATTGCCACAATCTTACCCAATTAACACACTTGGTTTTATAGCAATCACTGAAATTCAAAATGAAACTCATATTGTATAGTTGTTGGGATGGCGGTTTTACTGTTCGATTGCTTATCTTGAGGTCCATCTGTACTAAGCTGTGGCTACCCTACTTCCTTAACAACAGCACAGTTGATAACTGTCTTATTTACACCTCCTTAATATCCTTGTACCATAACTTTTGACTTTAACGTCTTTTGTTCATTAGTAACACAGTTAATTCTAAGTGCCATTAGTCAGTTAAGTTGAGCAGTTGTGTATTGTCTAAATAGCAACACCATAGCACCAAATATAGCCTATGTCTGTCATATCAACGCATGGTGTATCCTCTCTTTTGAACATAGATATACGTAGGCTATTTTCGCTCAATCCGTACATGCATTATTTGTTCATTTCCGGCTCCCTCATTGACCATGGTACCTTATGAGTTAATATTTTAAGATTTATTCTTCTTCACTTTGGTATATTGGTGATACGATGTCATCTCATGTTTTCATGTTGTGTCATGTTGACATTCTTTCACTGCTTGAAACTGTTGGAAACATTAGAAAAACTGCAGTATGTTTACAAATGCTTAACCTTCAGAGTTGACTTGGATAAAATTTCTTATTCCATTTATTGTTCCATTGACTGGACACTGACAGTATTGTATTGTATAGTCAACCAAGAAAGTAGCTATGTGGCAATGTATACATGTATGTATCGCGAAGTAAAAGTTTCCTGGACTGCCATTTACTGTCTTTTATTCTGTCGGATAAATCAAGTATATTTTAACTCCTGATATAACGTTCTAAATCATCTGCTAGAATAATTTCGAGCTGAGTTGTAGTACACAATACCAAGTCCTGTTACATCAAACAAAAAATAAGATTTTTTTTTCTGGAATTCATGTAAGTAATGCAATAGATCCATAGATGGTGAGTTTGCACAGTTGACCACTCATGAAAATTGTCAATTTGATGAGCTTTTCCTTGTTCATACTAAATGCATCCGCCCAAGTAATAAAACAGTAACATTCATTGTAAATTCAACCGAGCATGAAATTGATTCCACAATAATACGTGTCAATGTGTAGCTGGTTTCTTGAGTCACAAGAAACTGCTTCAGTATATTGACAACTTGTTGTTTTGTTTTTCCTTTCTTCCGTTTTTTTTTTCTATTTTCTTAGAAACCAAATATGGACCAATTTAGTTGGTTCTTATCGTAGCATATTTAATGAACCCTATGTTGTGCCCAATGTTGTTTAAGGTAATTCATATCCACTTGCAATAAAAACTCCACATTATTCTATTATAGCCTATAGCTTACACTGTGCACCAGTAGCTTATTGATTGGTACAGTTTATGATAATGTTACAAATCGTTGACTACAATGACACTTTTACTTATGTAAATTTAAGTCAATATATACTTCTTTGAACCTCTGAACAGATATATATTACGAGTTTTATTTTATTTTTGTAATTATTTCCTTTTTCAGAATAAAACATCCGTTTGCAACGGCTCTTTAGGTTTTGTATTGTACATGTATCCATAAGCTTTCCCATGAAGTGATTGCGCCAATCACTTTTGATTCCTTGCCGAAGGCAGGCAAGGAATGTATGTGTTTATGGAATGGTGATCTGGCCTGTGTGTGTGTCTGTGTCAGTATGATGACGCCCTGGTTTGAAAACACGAAGGGAAAGGTGCTCGAACTTCAAAGTTGGTATATTGGTAGTCCATTGTGAGAAGACGGTCCTTATTGTTTATATGGAGGTCAAAGGTCATTCGAGGTAACCAGAGCATGAAATATGAAAACCTCTTAAGGTAGATATTTCAGCAATGCAATGTTGTTGGAACATCAACCTCATATCATTGGTAGCACTTGATGAGTAGATGATTTCTGGCATGATTTCTGACATTTTGTATGGAGATCAAAGGTCATGTGAATTCAATAGCGGACATAGTTTGAAAACCTTGTAAATACGATATCTCAAGAAGACAAAGTTACTGAGCTGATAGTGAATTTTGAGTAGATGATCCCTATTGTTTTTCACTGGGGCCAAAGGTCGTTTGAGGTCACCAGTGCTTAAAGTATGAAAACCAGTCAAAAGGACTTACCCCAGGAACAGAATGTTGTGGTAGCTTTGTCGTTGGTAGCACTAAATACGAAGATAATTTCTGTAATTTTTAATGGAGGTCAAAGGTCATGTGAGGTTAATAGAAGACATAGATTTAAAATCACTGTAGACATATTATCTCAAGGAGAGTAAATGTGCTTGAACTTCAATGGTATTGTGTTGGTAGTCCACTGAAGGTAGATGATCGCTACCGTTTTTTCATGGCGGTTAAAGGTCATTTGAGTTCACCAGAGGTTAAAGTATGAAAACATGATCTCTCAGCAACTGAATGTAACTAGAACCTTAACTGTCAAAATTGGTTGCAGTTGATGAGTAGATGATCTCTGTTATTTGAATTGTCCCATGGGAGACTGAGAAAATTATGTTTTCATATTTAATCAAATATTAAAATGTATGTATTTATTTATTTGTCCACTACTTGTAGATAACAATTGTGCAGTATTTTGGGGAAGTCAAGTGCCACATCTTGACTTGTCATCACTAAAATGCAATGGAATGGATCGTTTCCACCCCCCCCCCTTTGCTCCTTGCCAAAAAGTAGATGCTTAATGGCGATAAATGTTGCTTAAAATTTTGGCCTCATTTTCTTCAACAAGCTATTTGTAACTCTACAAATAACCCTTTCACATCACCTAACATAGCTTTTTAGATTCCTCAGCTACTTATTTGCCAGCAAATCCCAGTCAAGATTAACAAATACTTTGGTTGAGTCACCTTTCCCAAGGGAACTACCCTTAGGCATGGAAATATTTTTCAGGTAGTCTTTGCCAACTTTTTACCACTCTTTGGTGTCATGAACTTTCTGATATGTCATAATTTTTCATATGTGGTTTACATTGTTTTGATCTGTTTTTCATTTTGATATGTTCACTTTCTTCTCTGTGGGCGTTTTTTAACAAAGTGATTGTGTGTGTGGAAAAAAGAGGAAATACTGGTAAGGAATCACAGTCTTTTAACTTTCTGGGTTTTGTTCTACTTTTGATTTCGAACACAGTGAGTACATGCAATCAACATTACCTACTGCATATGTTGATTATAGTTGACGTCGAAAGTTGGAAATAAAAAACGGCAACCGTTGTGATTTTTGTGATAATTTGTGAATATTGTGGGAACTGTGTTTTTTTTTTTTTTTTCAAAATTGTGAAAATGTCACAAAGGCAACGAAGTTTTCTCAATTTGTATGGAGGTCAGACTTACACATTGGTAGGAGTCGCTGTTTCATAGTAAAGAAAATACCCATTATCGTTACCAGTCGGTCCATTTTCTCTTCCATTACAACCCGGGAAACAGCATCAAATAAGAGAAGATCTTAAACTTTGACTGGATCCGGGGATATACATTTTTGGTTCCTTGCCAAAGATCTGTCCTGGGTTCAAAAGCCCAACATGTGATAACTTAAAGCGTTTTACATGTCCTGAATGTGGACATATGAAGAGGTTAAATCACTCATATGAGGAAAATAATGCACATTTATTTCCTATTGAAATTTGCCAGAATGTAGACATATGTTTCACAGCATTTTTCATAGCTAAATAGACTTTGGTCTCTTTCTCTTTCAATTTGTGGAACATTTTCTAGACCATTTTCTATGCCAACAACCACTTAACGTATCTTACATCACGTTTCGTTAGCCTTCAGAGAATATCCTTGGTGTCACGAACTTTCTTGTTGATGTGTGTGTATGAAAAAAATGAGATATTAGCAAGGAATCACAAAGTCATTGGATTTCTGGTCACTGTATGTTAATTAACTTTGATGATAAGTTTCATAGTAAATCTTTCAAAATGAGTTAATCTGTGTGAACGTAGATTACAATAAATTGCTCGACAATTTAAAATAACTTTTGAGCCGGTTTCATCTCCACAAGGATGGACATTTACGTTATTCATATTATCAAATTGAATTTGGTTTACTGAAGTAACCCGATTTGACAAGTCCAAAGCCAAAGCACTGTTGTGTATTATTGAAATAAAGTTCTTCCCGTATATTGATGAATATAACTTGAAATGATTTGCCATCAGCGGTTAATATATTCTTAGCTGAAATTTTGCTTTTGAGTTGCTTTCCATCAAGAATGTTTGGGTTGGAAAAAAGTCCATGATTTCAGTGACTTAAAATATGTTTTTTTATTGAGGCATCAATGCAGATATCCACGCACTACACTTTCAGATGTCTAGAAGTAAAGTAGAATTGATTTTTGGATCCCAAATTCCTGACAAAAAGGTCCCCAAGGGCAAACTGTCTTTATCTTTTGAGAAGATTCTGAAAGGATAAAAAAATCAGACCAATTTAAGTTTACACATACGTAAAAATAACTGTAAACCACCATGATTCCTTTGAGATATGTTTGCCGGCGGGCATTGGTCTGTAATGTGATTTATTCCCGTTTATTCCCGGGATCCTATAAGGCCAACGACAGTTTTAGTCTGCTTTTCTATTTTCAGTATGCAGTGACTCGCAGTAATTGACAAATTTGTAATACTTAAGATATACTTAGTTCGAGAGCAGTCTTAGCCATTTTTAACTTGACTGGCCAGTCCATCAATGCTCTTAATCTGTTTTGCAGGACAGGCACTTTGAGGAGGGAAAAAGTGGACGGGACAACTTTTTCGGGTCATTAAAGGAACATCATGTGAGTGCATGACCATTTTATTGATTTGAATCTAAAAGTTCAAACTGATCAGCTTCATTTTTTTTTCTGCAGTTTTTCAATTACATTCTCATAGATATTAATTGATAAGAAAGTCAACTTTGATTCTGGTCGTATCTTTTCTGAAGTGTTTTACTTTTTGTGACGGTTGCAGTACTGGTTTACAATCGTAGTAGACCGAATATGCCGTTGATTTTTGTTATTACTTATGCAGAACTCTCTACATCGTAAACAGAGAGATTGGGAATGGCTCCAAAGTTAAGAGTGAGTAGTCACCCTAAAGGAGCAAAAATTGCTCTTTTGGCAAAAGCCATTTTTACTCCTTATAAGAGCGAATATTTACTTTTATTTTCAGTGGAGGTATCCCTCGTTCTTGCTCTTTGCGATTTAAAGAGAAGGCCTATTCCAACCCTCTGGAATCTTGATTGTCCCTTCTTGACTATTGCCAGAAAGTCTCATTGATGCAGTACTTTGCAATAATTTTACTTTAGTGGACATATTTTATCTGATGTACGTGTTATATGAAATGGGGCATTTTTATCGCCAAAATTTAGTCAGTATGTAGGCCAGGTGGTATTGCATCGTTATTGCAAAGTTATTATCATGCTGACCATTCGAAAGTAATTGATAGGCCCTATGTTCATGATCCTGTTGAGACATGTCTCCTTTAAATCTTTCTAAGCGGCTTCATTCGATTATTTCATATTAGTCACATACGTTACGGTTTGTAGTGACTAGGTGATGGTCACTGGACAAAAAATGTCAGATTTCCTACGCTCATATACATGTCGAAATGAAACATTCAACAAATAGTAAGTCGCCCTATAGCAGCAAGTTTCACATAATATTTTATCCATTATGTGACTTTTAGAGATTATTCTTGTGGTACTTTAATAGTTCAGAAATATGGTGTCGTGCCAAAAAAAAAAGGCCTCACTCAATCAGTTTTGTAATATAAATGGTTCAGTCATGTCAAATTGCAGCCATTGATGAGGTTAATTTGGCAAGCCAACTCGATATGATGGATACTTGAATGCTATTGGTCGCCTTCCTAATGTATCATGTGACGTCCTTCCCATTTTTCTTGATAACTCCCTGCAAACCCCATTGCTATCATTGACTGTACATATGTACGCAAAAAAGAACAGCCTAAGTTACGTTTTTAAGAGAATTACGGAGAAGGGCATATGGATGACGTTACATGGAATATTGGTAAGACCACCAATCACCTTCGTATTTATACAGGAATGTCATCACGTGACTGTTTCGATGTTGAATTGGCAGCCTTAAAATGGGTGCGGTGTGTTGAAATCATAAGTGGGGAAAGGACTAACTAATGTCATTTTTATCCGAGTTAATGTCAGCAATAATATGTAATACAAAATTAGCATTTTTAACTTACTTTTAAATTGTTTTGAAGTATATTTGAGTTGCAACCAACACTTTCCTCGTTTCGCGCAATTGGCACCTGCAAGGTAAGTGTCAGTACAGTTGTTATGTGAATGTTAGTTATTGCAGTGTAATAGAAGGAAGGAAAGGGAACAATGAGATAGCTGATTTTGACTTTGTTGTCTTGGCGACTGTGTTTTTGTGTATTGATCGACATATTGTCTCATTTGTCTGCCCTCCGTGTGACTCTCAACTTTATTTGGACCTAAATATTGTATTAAATCACTTTAACACCTCTTGTGTACACAGATGAAAGCATTATTTTTCTCAAAAGTAATGAACATCATTAAGTGAACATAGAACTATATGCAACCTGCAGTCACTAAATCATCTTCAGTCTTTAATAACCCGTCAATCACTCTTTGTCAAAGGCTTTACAAGGAGAGGGATTAAAGATTGGGTTTGTTTCTCAGTTTGTAGCAATTTTTGTCATCATGGTCTGTGAGGTCAATTCTGTAGTTGTTTCTGGGGTCATTTATACGATCTGGTTCCTTCCAATGAGATTGACAAATGTGTCCTATAATAATGGTATGTACGATTACACCTCGGACAAAGTCCGTGTCTGCAATGCATACGAGTGTCGTCAGTGCATGTACAATCTGTGAAATCCCTCATCGTGGAGTCTCGAATCATTTAATTATATTTGCTGCAGTCGGAGCCTGCTTCATCCTTTCTTTGTTATTCTTCAACGTGCCGGTGTATTTGGACTAAAACTGGATAGGATACTCGGCACCAGTTTGTGTTGGAAATGATGCAAAAGTACAGTGTCATTTCCACTTTAGGTACCGTATCCAATAAATACCGTTCCCAGTCACGTGTTACATTGAATAGCCTCGAACGGGTCACCACGTTCTTACAGTTTCTTACTCGTTCTAGATTATGTATATATTGTCTGGTGAGTTAATCAGATTATAAAAACAAAGTATATTCCATATCAGTCATACGCAGTACTGGTAACGTTCCTCCACCAATCTGGCACCGATTGTACGGATATACCACTGGAGCTGTTGCCTTGACAAATATAGGTTATACATTTCCTCAATCTGTATTCTTTGGGAGCAATGTAAATGTCAGATGAATACATGTGGAAACCATATGGTGTCATGGAAAAGTTTTATTATTTTAGAGGGCTAATTATTGGAGTTTAAATAATACAGTTGTATTATTAGCGCCATTCTCATACACTGCATTTTGTACATATATGTGTTACACATTTGCAAGGTTTATGTAAGTAAAATTATTTTATCCGCTACAGAAAAAAGGTAAAATTCTGGACGTTCCATCAGTTGTCCACACATCCTCAACTCCTACACCACCAAGGGGTAGCACCCCTTGGTTAGCTTATTTAACTCCCCCTATTTACCTCCCCCCACACCCCTCTGGAGGGGTTTTGCACCTTGCTTCAATGACAAGGTACCCTGAAACCGGTCGGCTGTATCACACACACAGTTCATTTCGACGTATTGTATTGACTGCCTGTTGCGTTGTCGTGCTGATATAAAAGTTTGGTGCCGTTATCCCCGTTGAAGCTTTGAAGACTACGGTTGTTTGACGTTTGCAGTAATACCTCTCAGCTTTAATATTACTGATGAAGATATGCCCACCATAAGAAAATAATAAAAAAAAACTGATTGATATTTTACGCTACATCAGTTTTCGGGAAGATAACGTGCATAGTCAATTACAATAGTTCATCCGACCGCTCCGTAAGTGACGGAAATTCAAATCTCAAACATACAATTTCCCAAACTCCGAATGTGAAGAATTATATTCGAGCGTTGCCTCTGAAAGACTCCCCCCCCCCCCCCCTCCCCCCGCCAGCACTGGTAAATGTGTTGGGTTCGAATTAAATTCTTTTAACATGACGTTACCGCTTAATTGTTCTCCAATATGTTTATATAGAAAATGTACATGTGTAGAATTTTTTTTTTTTACTTTTTTTCTTTATAATCCTTCAAGAAATGTTGTGCAGTCTCGGGCTAGAATGCAGTTGTTTAGAAAATTCTTTTGCTTAACAGAAGACAAAGAGTGAAATGCAAGCAAGAGTTCACTCGCCTTATCGTATGCTGTTTCAATAATTCTCATATCTTATGATATGGGATAACGACCTGATATCGACACTGCTTAGACTGATAGGTTTGTGGTGTTATTTCAGAACTTTAAAGGACTGAAAATGCACTGATTTCAATTAACACTTTGCATCATGTCCAACATTGAAAGCGTTACAAGTTTACCACGCAGCCATTTTTGTTCCATGACGTTGTTCAAGCAATATGTAAAAGTTTATCTGAGCGCGTTTATCTGTATGTTTATCGTGTTTGTGAATGCGTACGTTTGAAATTCAGTGTGTATTGTTGTGATCGATTGTCAAATTTAATCACGGAACATCAATCACTGGTCCTCTTGTGAAGGGGGAATATTTTGACTGCAACATTTCCAGTAGAAGAGTCAGAAGTTGAGAATGTTTCTTAGTTGGTCCGAAGGTAATTCGTCGTGCTTCCATGGTGTCGTCACTGAAGTCAATAGATCTTATCCTATGGAAACTAGTTATGATACAGTAACTTTAGAAATGTAAAAAAGCTAAATTATTCAAACTTTATAGACTGTTCTTAGTTGGTCGTTAGTGTACATTCGGTGTACTTCATAGCTGGTATTTAGATTAATGTGAAAATATCATACATACTACAGATATATAAAACGTATAGTACCAAGTCTCCCCACATGACTGGCTACAGCATCTCATGTACACTGTGTGCGGGTATCCCAAAACGGCCAAAGGACTCCCGGGGGACCTCTACTTGCAGGCGGGCGCTTTGTTTTCTTCCATTTTTTCTACGAAAAACAAAAGAACTATCGGAGGAGGGGGGAGGCAGCCAAAGAGGCGCTTCACATGCCACCACGTGACCGGCTATAAAACCTCATGCTTGGAAAATATTCCAGGACCCAAAATGGCAGGATGCAAATTTCGATTCTGGCTACATTCCTTCTTTTGTCCTTTCTGTTTTTTTTTTTATTTGTTGTGTGGCGTATAATCACTAAATATACAGGGTATCATCAGTAAGTATGCTAGAGACGAAGGCTTTTACAGAAAAAACAAACTTCTATAGCATTATTATGTGTATTTCTTAAGCGTTGTGCCTGTTGTCATTGTCTGAACCAGTAATGTCAATTTAAAGCATAATCAACAAATCCTTTCGTTTCTATAGAGCATTAAACAACGGAAGTATTACCAATCATCAATGGATTCATGATGCAATAATTTCCCTGTCTCCTGATACATAAAGAACTTTCCCGCTCATTCCTGTAGTCAAGGAGATAATTATTCCAGTAAAGTCTAAATAAAGAGATTAAGGAGTCACCCTAACTTTGTTGTCAAGCATCAGCTAGATCGTATCAATCTACTCTTTTATACCTTACAAGTATCTTTCAGGGTGTTTATTTTGTCGGAGAAGTAAACAAATAACATGCATAAATTTAGCAATCCATTAACAAATACATTAGCACTTGATGCAAAAGGGCTATCCATAAATTTGGATAGGGTACTATACTAACACAAATTGGGTTGACTACATTTTTACTTAAATTGTATTAGTTACAGAAATTACTTCCTTCTTCACTCTGGATTGTTTGACGGTCGATTTGTAATGTGACGTCATTTGTTCTTTCCAGTGTCGGTATTCGTATTGACGTTATAATTGACGTTCTGCTGGTACCGTTATACCGGTACGCATAAACACAAAATTGGTCATGCGTGCCCACAAGAATACAAAAAAGTACACGACCTAGGCTAGACTGCAATTTCACCACTGAGGAAATAAGAACGCTTGTGTGCGTGAATGAAACATGTCTATATACGCTTACATTAATATTTATAGTTATTATTCCTTTTCACGCTGAATCAAGGCCTGTTTATATCAAGTCATCCAGAAATTCCAAAGTAAATTACTGGAGGAATCGTTGCTATATTATGCTACCCAACCGGTGATTATTAAGTCACGTTATACGGCTAGATATTTTTTTCGTCAGAGTTAAGTAGGACTAAGCCTAAAACATTTTCCTCAGGGAGACATATTCTTACGTTCCTTAGCGATATATGTTACTCGTACATCAAAATAGCATTCATGTCAAACATTGCGTAGCATCATGTACGGCTAACGAGAGCGTGACGATTTATATGTTTGAAATTCTCCCCTGGTTGATAAGACCACTTGTGACACTTCAATGAACATATGCAGTATGGTTTTGTGACTTATGTTAAAACTTAAATATGTTTTAAAAATTACATAGAAGCAGGTGCTATCCATATTGTAATGGTGTCATCTCTTTGGCGGACTTGGTGTTCTATCTACTTCAGTGAGCATACCTCACCCATACTATTACACAAAACTTAATAATGACTTGTGATCCACATGCATGAAGCTTTTGTCTTGTTCAAATCATATCAACGATAATAAAACATTTTACTTCCGCTCATTGAATCCAAGTTGCCTCCTACGAAACATCACGTAGGGATACCAACGTAGACCTTCCATTATGTAGTTCCATTATCCCCGTGATTCTTTTTCTTCTGAAGTAGGTATACTTGTATTTAAAGGGAAATAGGGCGTTTAGAATACCCCTACAAGACATACAAAAGAAAGTAAGCAGTAATCATTATTAAACCATTCAGTCTCATCAATAAACATCTACCAAAGTTCCATCTCCTCAAAACATTATGCATGTGGTGAGGAATAGAAGATGCATCATTTGAATTTTGAAAAGTTTGGGTGAACAAATTAGTGTTAAACAACAAATAACTGAATTTCTATCTGTGAGGAGCTTATTTCTTGAAAAGGAGGCTTCTGTCCTTCCTTATTTTGAATAATCTATCATTCTACATCCACAAAAGTTGGTTTCAAAAATATGGATGTTTTCTCTGAAACAAACGCCCTATTTCCCTTTAAGAAAGGTGCAGATTGTATCTTCAACCGGGTTTTAACAGGTCAATAGGTCAGGGACATTTAGCAGGACTCCACGAGTCGAGAATGACGATTGGTATAGTTAAAAATATAAAACAAAGTGAGGTGCTCAAGGAAAAGTTATAAACGCCTGCACGGTGATCGAGAGTTCAAAGTACAGGAATGGGCCAATTCTGAGCCATTTGAAAAGAAAAGTGAGGTGCGAGTAAAATACTGAAAAGTTATTATCTGTCTTATCTAATGAGGACTGAACTTCTAAGTGAAAGAGAATGTTTTGTTAATTTTCGTTGTTACTGGGAGGAACTGCAGGCTATGTCGATACTAGTGATCTATCTCTTCTGAACCGCATCGGTAGCTGAAAAAAAATGGAAATATTGTACTAGTTTGGACGAAAATTCATGCAGAAGCCCTGCTTTTTAAATTCGTTTTTTTTTTCTTCTCATTCGGCATTAAAAACGAATTGCATAGCCTATACACAACAATCATTAAGACATGTGTTACAACTTACACAACAATACACTCTTGAGTGAAAATTGACAGTCGCGTGTCAGTCAAACATTCTCTCAATACGTTCTGTTTTTATTTAAGTCTTTTCAAAAAAAAAAAAAATGCAGTGAAACTTACAAATAATATTATAGTAGGTACCCTCACACATGTATCGGTTTCCTTAGCAGCACCTCCAGGTCAAGTAAAATGATGTTTAATTGATACTTTGTTTTTTGTTTTTGTTTTTCCTTGAGTAAATCAAGATAGGGAGAAACCCGAACGAAAAGTTATTAACTGTGTATGTTGGTTTCAGGTTTCGATATTTTGCCGCTAAGTTACCGGTGTAAGTCTTCAGATGTTCAAAGTTAAGTTTACTATCGAGTTATAACTTACACGGGCATGAAAGATGAATACTGGAAGGCTTGCCTTACAGCCACAGGATAACTAAAATGAACAAGCTTGCAACCGACCCAGGGATGTTACCAAAGTGCACTGCGCTTTATATGCCGGCAAGGACTCTATGTGATGGTGATGGCATGTGTGTCTGTGTGAGCATGTATGTGACACCTCTGGTGGAAACACGTCTCAAGAAGGGAATTTTATTTGAACTTCAAAAGTCCATGTGTATAGGTTGTCGCTGTGATTAAATGGTTCGTAATCTTTTCCAGGAGGGTCAAAGGTCGTTTGAGGTAAGTCGCGAGGAAAATCTGAAACCTGTGAAGAGAGATATCTGGGCAGCTGAAAATCGAAGAACTTCGAACTGTAAAAGATGCCACCTCTTAATAAATAGATGATCCCCTGCCAAGTTTGGGGGGTCAAGTTCACGTGGTTAATGGTATCTCAGTAAGGGAAAATTGCTGGAACTTCAAAGTTGATGTGCGGAAGGTTGTCCCATTGTAATAGAAGATGATTACTACGTGATTTTTATGGAGTTCAAAGGTCATTTGAGGTCACCTGAGGTTAAATTATGACAACAAATTAAAGACGATATTTCAGCAACTTAATGATGGCACTTCAAATTGCAACCCACTGTACACACTGTCGGTGAAGTAAATATTGAGCCACGTATAACACAGTTTTCACGACGCTCAAACGATCCACAGTAACGGGGCATACTGATATGAGGAATATACTGACGCGCACGCGTTTTCTACTTTTGACGCACACTCGATGTCTAGGCACATGCGTACGCGCATGCTTACGTGGTGGAGTGCAGTACTATATTATTAAGTAACTTGAACACTTGGCTCAGCGAGCAATCTGAATCACTGATTAAAGATACAGCTCATCGTAGTTGGGGAGAATGGGTATGCAAAACGATAGGGATGAGATTTACAACTCCGTGGATTGCCTACTTGTTGCATAAGGTACAGGCGAACGCGAATTCTTGATGTCCACAAAGGCCTACAACTTGTTCTGATGATTAACCACTGTTTAGCCACTGTTTCATTTGTTATGACATACATATTGACGTATACATACAAGATGTTCATAAATTAAAGGATATCAAGATATCCTTGGCGACCATATATGTATATTTCATATACAGTATCTATATAATAACAGGGTGATGGATGCTTCTGGTTATTCAGTTGTTTTTTTTTTCTTCGGATTTGATTGAAAAGGCGAAAGGCGATTAATGAGAAGTTATATATTGCCATGATGAGGGTAACTTCAAATGCCAAGGACTGTGTGCTACGTACTTTGGGACTAGCTTGTCAATTTTTGAAAGAAGCTAGTTTGAGGTCATCATAGGATTATGACCGCAACATGTACTAAAATATTAATTTCACTACCAGGGGGCAGAACATTCTGTTATGCTAAAATATGTCGTTTACGATTGCCTTCTTCGTATGGTGTGATGTAGCATGGCGTCATCACCAAACCATTTCATTTTTTAGATTGACAAGGTTTTTTTTACGTATTGCGGGTTTTATTGAAGAATGGTATACCTTAAAGGAATTGGCTACAAGCACTTCTAATAACCCTTAAAAATATGGAAATATTTTTTATTGCCATGTGAGGTTCTTATTTTTATAAATTGTTCCACACAATCCGAAAAATGAATTATTTTAGTAAATATTCGCTGCAACCGGATGTACGAGCCTTGCACTGAAAGTGAGTCCGCTGTGACGTAGCACCGACAAATCCGCTTTGCTCGATCGCGTCGATCTTTGTTGTTGTTTACACACATGTGCTCAACGTGAGACAGCTTACACGGTCCCCGCATGATAAATCTTAAGTTAATTTATGTCAATCTGGTGTCGAAATCTCAATTACAGAAGCTGGAAATACTTAACTGAATGAATACGCTCTTGAGGTTTTCGTAATCGGCTACCAGAAGATTCTTGTTTGCAGTGATAACACAACTGTTAGTGTTGGACTTTTCATCTAACCTATCATGTAACTTACTTAGGCTTAACGTTTAGTACTGTACGAACTTACGCTACTCAACAATGCCACAGTGCCAAGCGTTTGGCTGCAGCAATAAACGTGGCGATTTAAAAGAGAATGGAGAGAGAATTTCTTGCTTCGCAATTCCTGATCCGAAGAAGGACCCATCTTTATGTAGCAAGTGGTTGCATGCTATCGGTACTGACAAGTTTATACCTAGCCAGTATGTGTACAGCCAAGATCGTGTTGTCTGTGAACAACACTTCAGCAGTGACTGCTTTGAGGAGGATATGATGGCAAAGTTGATGGGAACTGCCCCGAAAAGGAAAAGGCTAAAGCCCGACTCTGTACCAACTATATTCTCTTTTCGAGCACAACCGAAGGGCCGACCAAATACAGTAAAAAGACTGCAAGATAAAGAAAGACAAGAAGTGAGTACAGACTACAGTTTTAAGCTTAGGCCTACAGTAGGCTACCGTAGCTGCAGCAAAGCAACTTAGTTGCCGTACTCTCCTACCGTATTGCCGTTGCAGTAAAGACTATGAAGTTAGGCCAAGTATGTGTGCAAATGTGACGCCGTGCTGACAGTGTAACAATAGATCTGACTATCAATACTACCATGGCTGGTAGTATTTTGAGTAATGTGACTTCAGAAAAAGACCTTGCTGTTATCATAACATTAAGAAGTGATCTGAAGCCTTCTAAACAGTGGGCAGGTGCTGCTGCCAGGGCAAACAGGGTGCTCGGATTGATCAAGAGGAACATTAGTAAAGATGTTGTTTTGAATCTGTATTAAGTAGTTGGTTAGGCCACATCTTGACTGTGCTGTGCAGGCATGGAGTCCCGATTATGAAAAGGACAATTTTCTTTTAGAGCAGGTACAAAGGAGGGCCACTTGGCTTATTCCTGATGTACGTCATCTCCCTTATCATGATAGGCTTAAATGTCTGGGACTTACTACTCTTGAGTTAAGAAGGATCAGAGGGATATGTTGCAGGTTTTTAAATTCCTATGTGGTAGGAATTCTCTGTCTAATTGTGATTACTTAAAGGTTTGTCCTAATTCCCGTGTTCATGGTCATTGTAAGAAGCTGGTGAAATGCTTTTCTAGACTTGATGTGAGACAGTTTAGCTTCTCTTAAAGAGTTGTCAGTGAGTGGAATAGTCTGCCTGATCGGGTTGTAAATTCTACTTTAGTAAATAGCTTCAAAGGTAACATTGATAAGTGTTATTGTTACTGGCTGAACAGATTATGCTGGGCTTTTTTGGATATTAGTTTGGTTAGGGTTTTTTTTGAGGGGGGGGTCTGGGTTACAGGGCATCTTATGGGGTTTTTGCCCTCCTTTGCCCTTAAAGTTATGTTATGTTAAATCCATGGCATTGGTCGTGTAGTCATTCTTGATCTATGAAAGTCTTCATTAGTTTGTCAGCATATCTTGTTCCTTTTAAATAAATGGAATTTGCTATTTCAAACTGATACTTTATGGCCCAACTTGAGTTTCTGAACCAATTCTGGCTCACCTGTCGTAACTAGGGCCTATGTTGTGCTTGGTCAATTTAGGGCTAATTCAGTTTACATATATATGTCTTCAAAGGATGTTGGATATTTGTTCTCTTTTTGAAGTCATAAGATGTTTCTAATCAAACTTTTTGTTTAAATAACCACAAGTTTGAATCTGAGCAAAGTGCATACTACACATCAATACCAAATTGTTAATGTTACAATTTGAAGCATAAAGGGTATTGTGTGGTTGCAGTTGAATGATTTGCCAAATGTAGATGAATTGAAACCATTTACTGTACTTTGGCTTTTGAAAATTAGTCTTCAT
Organism: Stichopus chloronotus; assembly: GCA_021234535.1. Taxonomy (NCBI): domain Eukaryota; kingdom Metazoa; phylum Echinodermata; class Holothuroidea; order Aspidochirotida; family Stichopodidae; genus Stichopus; species Stichopus chloronotus. The sequence goes on along the minus strand of CM037840.1, from coordinate 18,536,805 downwards.
ATTTTTTTCCTCACACCTGCAGTACAGTAGTATTCAATTCATAAGACTGTAGTTTTTTCTGTGTCCAACAAACAGTGAGAAGCAGTTTTGAAAGAAGACTGTGACATGTGTTGTACTGTATGGTGATGATATCTCTCTGCAACATTAATTTCAAGTATGTGACCTTCATTTAACTTTCGTTAGATGCTGCAATCTCTGGTCAAACGCCCAAAGAAAGGTTTGAAGACCAAGTCGTCTGCACCACCTGATTTGGCAGAAGTTGCAGAGAGGGAGATACCTGTCAGTGCCTATGAAGTTGTAAGTAAAGTTTGGTGACCAAAATAAAGGGGAAAAACCTAGTCATTTCCAGTAGTTGCATTGCCACACTTCAAGTCTTAGTATTGGAAGGGGTACAGTATGATGAGTATGCCTAATATACAATTTCCATAGAGTGAATCTCTTGGCTGGTCTATTATTCCTTGGAAGTGATTAACAAAATTTATGATTTCTGTACACGTAGTTAAATCAGTACATCAAGCAGCCTGGAGTGGACATAATTTTGCCATGTCAGCCTTCATAAGTGCTAAATGTCCATTCAGGCAATGAACGGTTAAATTTACAATTCATCGCCTTAACTGTGCTAAGTTGGGTTTTTGTGAAGATGACATTCTTTCCTTCCCTGTATTTTCAGGCTACCATAGAAGTACCAGTGGCTGAACGCCATGGAGGGGGCACAGCAGTTAGAAAGGTATGCCATCTTGTAGTAAAATGTCGCAACAAACAAGCTTGTTTTCCTATGTCAATGCTTATCCGTAAAAGAAACTGACATCGTGTTATTCACAGGTGCTGTTCGTTGACCAAAACATTGCTCTTTGTGAAGGGCAGTGAGTGATGCTATGCAATGGTTTATGTCCATGTGTGTGTCCGATATGTGACACTTTTGCTTGCTTTTTAACATTGGTCTCTCTTGATGAGTAGATAGCTCAGTCATTTTTTTTTTTTGTGTGGAGATCATGTATTTCATGGGGTCATAGATTGAAAAACTTTGATCCGTGATATACATGATAAATCTATAATTGAACTTCAAACTTCATGTGTAATAGTTGTCCGTTGTAATAAGTCTAATGCAGTGATCCCTATTTATTTTCATGTAGGTCAGAGGTCATTTGAAGTTATCAGAGGTTATCATATGAAAAGCTATCTATTGAGACCGATATTGCAGCAACTCAAATGTTGTTAAATTTTAAAACTGTTGACATATTAGCGTTTGAAGATTGGATCACCTATCTCATGTTGGTGAAATGAGGTCAGTAAAGGTCATACTTTATAACCATGTACAAATTTAGTATGTAAAGAAGAGAATTGTTTGAACTTCAAAATTAGTATATGTTGTCCTGTTTTTTTTATATTGTAAAGGAATCTTAAGTCATTTGACATTTGCATTTATTTTACATTACATACAAATTTCTATATAGATGATTTCTTGCAATTCTCACAGGTTCTCAGAAAATCTACTTGTTTTGTGAGGGATGCAGAGAGCCAGACAGAATGCAGTGTAGCTTCAAGTAGTTGCCAGACTGTACAGGACTCCACTAAGGCGGCCTGTCCTGAACATGACTACATTGGATTCATTCCAGTAAGTTGAAGTTATCACATTATCAGAGTTGGTTCTCGTCCTGGAAATCATGAAATTTCATTGGTCTATTTTCAATGCCTTGAATTTGTTCTTTTCATCGCCTGTCCTAGAAAATTGTTTGGTAAACAACTGTCTTTTACTTACTGTAAAAAGGTATTGCCTAAAGGTAGAAATAAATTATGATTTTTTTAAGAGTGCTGATGGCTGGATAATGACAATGTAGGAAAGTCATGAAAAAAATTCTCCATATGTGTGCAATCTCTGTATTGTCTTTGCACAACTGATTTGAAAATCACTGTTGAACAATTCCTTCCTGGTAGTAATTACCTGTATAAAAATTGTAGCAGAGGTCACAAAACAAAAAATATTGAAATTTATTATTACGCTTCATAAATTGAAGAAGTACAATTGCATTCAATTGATAATATAATTTAAGAAAATGTTTTTGATAAAAGAGAGAAATTTCAGTATGTCTAATAGATTCAAATCTGTGTAGAATGTCTCTTGCAAAAAGCACAGGTTAGTTCTATTTTCCTTATCATTGCTTCTTTAATAGACTATGCCTGCTCATCTGCAAAAGGAGGGAGATCAAAGACATGTCTTCACACCACCACACCCCGTAGTTAGAACTGGAAGTTCGTCAATCATGTCACCAGAGGTAGTGGTGAGTCCTTCACAGTTGTATTAATTATTGATCTAATGAGAATCTGAATTTGAAAGTGTGATGCTTAACTTGTTAACATATACTCTATTTACATATTATGTGTCAGGATTAATCCGTTATTCAGTGGATGCAAGTGTTGCACTGATTGAATGGACTGGCATTTGCTTATGACTTTTCATGTTGGTATTCTTTTGCTGCTAAACTTCACACTTTGAATCTGCATGTCATTGCGGACAATGATTTTTTCCCCTTCTTTTATTTGTCATTTGTGGAGAACTGTTTTTAGTAGATAACGAGCCCTTTGTCACCTTAAAGGACAATAGTGGTTCTTTGGTACATCAAAAAGATATAAGTTGAGAAAAGTTGTTTTCTTGATGATGGTCTGTTATGTTATCCTTGCATTTGAATGGGTTTAAGACTGAACAAACTTTTCTAAATACCAAGTATATTACTTATTTTTCAACAGACTCCTGTAAACATTGGAGAAGACCTTGGTACATGCAGAACTGATACTCCCTGTAGGTCACCACCAAAAGTAAGTGCATACAAGAAACATTTAGCAGGGTTTCAGTAGTTATGGAAAAAGAGAAAAAGTCAAAATTTGACAAAATATTCCAAGACTGAGGATAGTTTTGAAATTCAGGTACATTGTGTGGTATCCTGAAAAAAAAATCAGAAAATGAGTGACATTGTTCCTTTGTAACCTGTAATATCAAAGTGTATTCTCACTAATAGTAACAGAATTTATGATCCTCGTCACCTTATTTTGCTTGGTCCTTGTTGTCATATTTGAAAGGATAAAGAAATGATGAGAAGTAGCATGGAATTTCTTTGTGTTTCCCCCGTACAGGTATTGTACAGATTTATAATTAAAACCGAAACTCTGATGTTACTAATGGACAGTATAACTGCATAGTGCAACAATCACTCACATACTTACAGGTCTCGACATTGTTTTTGTTTGTTGTGTCAGGTAAAGGATGTTGTGATTTTTTTTTGTATTGACCTCAGCATTTGATGCTGTACTGTAAAACCCAGCTGTGTTTTACAGCTATACCTGTTAGCAACCTGGAGAAATACACGGCATTCCAGTGTAATACTTTTTTTCTGTCGGGTTTTAGGTTCAACGTGCTGCAAAGCTTGATCTACCTGCAGTTTTCAAGTCGTCTCTCCCATCGAATACTATGTTGGTTGATCTGTTGCCTCAGAGTTCCACCTTTACATCACCGGCTGTTTCATCATCGCCTAGTGTAAGTAGTCTATGTTGTGTATAGGGATGCACCAGATCTTAACTTTATGATTTGGCTGGAACAGGATTTCACCTTATGAAATCCAACCAGATAACATATGCTTGGATCAGACTTACATTTTACGAAAATGAAGATTGTTTAGGGTATCCTATGTTTCAAAGTGTAACGTCTAAATGTTTTGGACTTATGGACCTGGTACAAGGTACATACTTTGTGTGCTGCTAGAGCATAGATATCCATATCTTTTGTGCCAAATAATGGAGTCTTGTGGAAAAGATGCTGTCTACTTTGCAGCCAAATTGTAATAAAGTACAGCATGACATATTTTCAGTGAGATTTGCTCAAACTGTCTTTATGTTCATATTCTTCTCTTGTTGTTTAGTGTCAGTTCCATACCTTTATCCATGCCTATATCATGTGTGTTTCTTTAAATACTTTCAGTTGTCAGGCAGGGAATCAGAGCCCATGAGCAGCAGCTCACCATCTGATGTGTCCTTGTTTACACCATCAGAAGTAGACGACTCTGAAGATGAGGAGGATGATGACAGCAGCAGTGATTCAGAAGTGTTTGAAGAGAAGGTTGTAAAGGAGAAAAAGTTTGTTGTGTTTGAGTCAAGCCTTAAAGAACTTATCAAACAAATTAAGTGTGAAATCTGTCAATTACCTGCTATGCAAAGTCATAGAAGTTTTAAGGGTTCAATGGCTATTGTGCAGATATCATGTTTACATGGACATGATATCACAAAGTGGTACTCTCAACCGCTTATTAAGAATACACCAGCTGGAAATATATTTTTGGCTGCAGGTGTGTTATTCAGTGGCTCCTCTTTTTCCCACATGGAGCAGTGCTTTAATTTCATCGGTGCAAAGTTCATCAGTAAGTCTACATTTTACAAGATTTTACAGAAGACACTGATACCTGTTGTCAATCATACCTACCTTGTAAGTCAACGGAATTTGGCCAGCAGACTTCAAGGGACATCTGTTTGGCTCAGTGGTGATGGGAGGAATGATTCTCCAGGATACAGTGCCAAGTACTGTTCCTATACATTCATGAACCCGGCTACAGAGGAAATCGTTGACACAGAACTGGTCCAAGTCACTGATGCAACAAGTTCGGTGGCAATGGAAAAGGTGGGCTTCAAGAGATGTCTGGACAGGATTAGGGGTAATGGGATCACAGTTGACCTTGTCGCTACAGATCGTCATATGGGCATTAGGAAGATGATGAGGGAAGAGTATAGCGACATCAGGCACAACTTTGATGTATGGCACTTTGCCAAAAGCATTAAGAAGAAATTACTAGCCAAAGCAAAGACGAAGGATGCCGAAGAGCTGGCAAGATGGATCCAGGCCATATCCAACCATCTGTGGTGGTGCTGTCAGAATTGTGGAGGAGATGCAAAAATGCTACGGGAGATGTGGACCTCCATTCTCAAGCACATTGTAAATGTGCACTCATGGAGTGACTGTGAGGTTTTCCATGCATGCAGTCATCCACCATTGTCAGATGAAGAGAAGAGATTGAAGCTCTGGCTCAAACCAGGATCTCCTGCACATGAGGCCTTGCAAGATGTTGTCCTCAACACAACAGTCCTTCGTGACCTGGAGCAACTTGTCCATGCATGTCACACTGGTGCCCTTGAAGTTTTTCACAGCGTTCTCTTAAAATATTGCCCAAAGCGTCTGGAATTTACATATCCACATATGCAGGCTCGAATGCATCTTGCAGTTTTGGATCACAACAACAACGTGAACAGATCCCAGGCAGTTGTGAAGAAAGCTTCAAGAAAGTCAGGACCAGTGGGGGATCATAGATTTAACTTGGTGTATTCTAAGGGTAGGGGAGGGTGGGTTGTGAAAAAGGTTTATGAGCAGAAATCCTTTTCATATGTACAAAACATGATGGTTTCTACTGTTAAAGCGGTGGAAGGCAGTATAACGCTTGAAAGCGTTGAAAATCAACCAAGGCCATCTAATATTGCAAGGGTAAGTAGACCGGATAAGGCCACTATGATCCAAAAGCTGAAGTCCAGATTTTCAAAGAAATCTGAGGAACATCATGATGACAGCTGAGATATTTGATTCCAGTCGATAAATGGACTGTGTTAGTGTTTTGTACTCTTTTTTTGTAATCCCTGATGAAGGCAAGCAGGCTATATTGAACTGTTCATTGAATATAATAACATAAAGACTTATTATTTAAGTGTAGTCTCAAGGCTATGCAAGAAGAATTGCTTATTTGAAGAGTAGAAGTCTATTTATACACAATAGAGAAAATTACATGCAAGCCTATTAACGGCAAGTTACTTCACTTACAGGTCTTCTTAGCTTTTTTTGTCATTTCTTCGGTCATAATGGGCTGTTGTGGTTCAGGTAAAAGTGGATTAACATGTATCTATTCTATTGTTAGCATATGGTCCATTGACTAGGTGTATTTGTTTAAATGTAATATTCAAGAGATTTTGCATATCCATACTTCTGTAGCACTTCTGATGATTGGGCACCATGCAGTTTGCAATGTAGTTAGATACATAAAAATGCAGTTACAGATATTGTAAACCCATTATGGAAACAGTTGCTTATCATGTCTAATTAATGTTGTCATGCTTGACTTATTCACGTCCGGCCATTTGCTGCACCTGCCTATGTTTGAAATATTCTTCATCTTATGTGTAAAACAGTACAGTTTATCACTTCACAATATTATTACTGTGTAAGAAATGCTGATGTTTATGTGACTTTGACACTTTGTGCTTCATTTTTTTTTACATGTTAAAGCCAGTCACATTCAATAAGAAGCATTATGTTCTGCACTTTTGTCAGTGTAAAGTATGCTATATGGGGATGGACTGTGTTAGGACCGCATGCCGCCAATTAAAAGTGTGTCCCTTTTCCGCTACTGCCCCAAAACTGGACAGAGAGAGCTACTTTTTACATGGACAATTCTGCTACTTGTATGTCAATTTTCTGAAGTGCTGTAGCTTGTGAATCATGTATACCTCAGTTCCTTCTTCTCAAGATCGACTAGCTTGTTTACTGTATTGGGAAGAGACATGGCAACTTGACATAGAGGGATTCATTGGTTATGTTTTCTGAAAAAAAAATTATCATATAAAAAGATTTGGATTGCACATATAGCTTAAGGAGTTGAATTGAGCATTGATTTCATCAAACAAATATCATTTATCACTTGAACCATGCAGTACATCCAGAGGCTGACATCCTCATTTAATGGTGAAAAGTTGCCAAAAATTGTTAATGCTATGTTGATATTTTTCTGTCATTCCTATAGTGACATTTTAGCACGTACCATATTTGTCAGCTGAAAACAGTATGTTCTAACCGAAGACCTTTGTATTGATCATACAAAAATCCTCTGACTCCATGAGAGGGTGAGGGGGCCCTTTGGGCCCAGGAGCTTCCCCATGCTCATTGTTGTGCTGCTACCAGTAGTGAAATGTGTGTTTGTTTGCTGAGTAGAGTGAAAATTTTGTCATTTTTTTTTCAAAAGGAAAAAAATAATCTTTCAACCTTTCTGTCATACTCACAAATCCAGAGCAATGAAGTGCCAACTTGGTATAACAAGTTTCCTACAATATGGATGGCGCCACAGGATGTTAGCAATTGTTGTATTAGTGTAACTGTATATATGTGTGAAAAGTAAAGTGCCTTCAACCATGTTTCAACTTGTACGATGCAACACTGTTTTCAATGTATTCTTAACGACAAACGATTGAATCCTGTTGTTTCTTCACAATATTTTAGTCTTTTACTTTTCAGTAATATCTATATCAGTCTCTGACTCTACAGCATTCCATATATTGTATGGAAAATAAATCAAGGCCTAACAGAACAAGTTACACTCACTCTTGCTTTAATTTTTTTTTTTTCAATTTTCTTTTACAGTATATACATCAGACTTTTCATGCCTTCCTCAGTCCTCTCTCACAGGTTTTTGTTGCCATTTCCTTGTGAGCAGGGATAGTTTGTGAGCACAGCACTTCTGTCACACACTGAAATTACCTTCTTTCATTTTTAATGTTCCTTGGCTGGCGTAAACATGACTTAAACCAAACAATGTTTTTTTTTTTCGTAGGCTACTAATCATGATATAAACATACGTTGTACTTTTAAAAGATCAGTTCAAATTGGGTTATTGAGATATTGTCAAATACATTTATTTGTGGGTAATTTCAGTGTGTTTGGACTGCCGCGGGGTCAGATATCATGAACATTACCATACAGAAAAGTCCCTGTTTAGAGAGAGAGAGGTCCAGAGAGGGATCAAGTTGATTTGTTTATTTACGTTCCATATATTAGTTTATTTGACTGGTGCACACAGATAAGATACAGTACATCAAAATTGACGATGAATGAAATTAGTTGGTAGATAGTTACAAGATGACGGCAAAACAAACTGACGACACCGGCATACACAGTGTACAGAGAGACGGACAGACATACATGTTTTCCGTTCAACAGTAACTTTTCCAGTTGGTGACCTTGTGGTTGTGTTGGGACCACGCTGAAGGTTGAGGGTCATGTGATTGATGATGATGAGACGTTGAACAATAAGAGTGCATAATTCATAATTCAGTGCCACCCACAATTAACTAATCACATGCTTCTTGCAACTGCTCCTCTGTGTCAGTGTATGCTCCTCCCATTCTCAATTTAGTCTTATGTATATCAAATTCATTGTCCTAAATAGCAGATGAAAGGTAAAGTTAATAAATTTGGTGTGAGAACATTGGAGTTTGAACTATGTTTGCTCTCTGAAATACTGACGCCTGTAATAAACTCGCTAAAAGGAATGTTGTGTCATGCAGATTACAGTTCTGGCATGATCTCGGCATAAACGTCATCAGCGTACAAGAATCCAGTGTACTCGCTGTCTGGGAACTCTTGTCGGATCCTTCTTACCGCACAAGATGGAACGGGTGTCCTGTTTCTCTTTCCTAGTTTCCCATGGGCCCAAAGTGTAAACATCTTGTATGCAATAAATCTGTACTGCCTGGAACAAAACAAAAAAAAAATGGTGAAATAATTGTACAGATAAAAAACAACCAAGTGAAGCCTGAGAGACTAAGAAAACCAAATGATTGGACAGATAGTACTGTAACATGGATAAGAATCATCTTTACTTCTTTGGACCATACGGTCATGGATGGTGGATCTAATATAATCAAACCATTTGAGGTACAGTGCAAGCATTGTTGTAGAATGTTCCAGGTTAATGTTCAAGTACTAAAATACCTTCAAATTAGCAAATGCAGAATTGCTATGTCCTTGATACTGCATTGAACCTGTACTGTACATAAGATCATGGCAATGATATAAGTATTAGTAGAAAAGTTTTTACTTCTAACAAAATTCATACAACCCACTACACTCAATACTGGTAGTGAAGTGCACGACTGATGCAGGACACAAACCAAGGACTAACCATAACTTGCAGCCCTTATAGATCTCTTACTACAGTACATATTGACAATGCGTAGTAACATGAGCAGGTAGGACAGTGGGCATATAGTAACACAGTAAACACACCTGCCGATTTTATACTGTACAGCATCTCTGACAAAATCATGCAGTAGGCTACTATACCCCAGAAAATCTGTAACAACTTTTTTTCCTTTCTGCCATCTCATATAACTTAGAAAAATTCAAAGATTTGAAATACTACCCCAAATATATAGTACAGGATAAATAAAATACTGATGCACTTTGAACGGATTTAAGTCAAACTTGGACAAAGTCTGGCGGAGTACGGATTTCTATTTTTGATTACAGAGACGAATTTTAGTTTCAAATTTTTCTTTTCGACAAAAAGGCCTATGGCCACCAACGTCTTGGATTGACGATGATGATGCACTCATCTGTCAAAGATAAATTCTACACATTTAGTTAAGTCTCCCTTCATTTAGTATGAAAAGGGTCACAAAGTACAATGTCCTAAAAAAAAAAAAAAGAGAGAAGAGAAGAGACTGATAGAGCAGACACCCCAAACCCAAAACACCAATCAAATCTACTACACTGCCAAAATGACTATAATAGACTTAAGCTAATATCAATTTTCATATTGTATTTCCTCAACATTTATTTTTTTTACAATAAAGAGAGCAACAATTTGATAAAGTAATAAACATACAGCAAATTAGCAATCTGATTAAAATGAATGTGACTCAGGAGGTATCCTAGTAATTGGCAGTAGCCTGTACTGTAGCCGGTAGGCCTACGGACTAACTGTACCTGTTTTGCAAGTCCCTTGCTGTATTGTTTCCCTTTGAATGCTGGAGAAAAGCCCATGAAGTCTCCAAAACTGCCTTTGTAAGGCAAACACTTTTGAAGTCGTCATGTTCAGTCACGCATAAATTGTTTTGGTTTAGTTTGTCCGCTATACTCCCAATCTCATTGCAGCAAATGCACTCCACTTCTGAGTCCATTATGTTGCATTTCGTGCAAATGCACCAGCTTGCATTGTCTCTACGGTTAGGCGAGAGTGTTTGGTCTTGTCCGGGGCCTTCCTCCTCAACGTTAGCGTGCGACATCGCCTCATATTCAGCCTCTGTCATCATCGGCTCGAAGTCGTAGCCAGATGGGCCTCCCTGTTCCTCTTCACTTTCCATTATTCTCACGGAAACAACGTTACTTGTTAACAAATGATAAGAAATGGACAAATATTCGCCCACTTAAATCTATGCGGGTACTGAAATAAAAACACAGTCGTTGTATATGGCTGAACCAAGGCCAGGTGGCAACGAAAAACGATCGTACACAACGTTGACATTGAATTGTATGTACGACTGTAGTACTACTAGTACGTACATCTGGAGTACAGTATGTGCAACTCGTTGTGCCAACGATCTCACTGACTATAATGGAACGCGAAAAATGACAAAAAAGGAAAACAGCATTTGTCGGTGCTACGTCACACACAGCCGCCCGCGATGGCAAACAGACTTTTAGGCTCGAACTGAACCCCAACTTTCAAAGCAGTATTTAACAACGAACAAAGCTTCTACTGGCAAAATGGTCATGTCAGACAGACAGAACGGTAAAAGATCTCATGTATTTAAGTAGGTTTTCCTGTTGGTGGAGAATTCCTTTAAAGTTTTATGCATTGCCAATGTCAGTCACCATGATTCTAATTCATTTTAAAGCAGCTATGATTGCTGAGCATGCAATAAAGGCTCACGTTGGCAAGGAATATTTGTATTTGCCCCTGTATTTGCCTACCCATTGTAACTTGTACACACAAAGTTGTACTCCGAATAAGAAAGAAAAGAGATTTTAGTCAAAATGACTCAATGCGAACCCACGTGTATCGTTCTTCCATGCATCATTCTTTATACTCCAATCGCTTTACCCAGTTGACATGATTATCTTCACGGGTGTAATTCACGTGCAACAACTGGCGACAAGATGTTACCTATGCACATGCAGGAACAAATCGAATAGCTGTCAGCTGAACCTTTACAAGCTCAACATAATTCACTTCGTACATGAATAAACCCGAGATGCACCTGCACAGTTTGAGCGGGAAGTCATACATGTCTTTCATAAATATACAGGCATGTGTTTTCCATCGTCTGCTTGGCGACAGTGGGCGGTCGCCCTAAAGCCAGATGGTGCGCTATGCGGTAGCTGCCAGTGAACCCTGTATCCTGTCGAAGAAATACCACGCGCATTTGACAATGGAGACATCTGCCTTGGTGATGCGATAAAATAGATCAAGCAGGGAAATGGTCTTATTTGGGTTATTTACGTGTCCTGTACATGAATTAACGTCAGGAGAACGTCCTTGTCAACTGCCCTGCCTTTCCCCCACCCTCCTCCTTCCGACATCCTTGTTCCCCTCCTCAACCAATCTTGCCTATCACGCATGAATAGTGAGCTCTCCTGTAGATACCTTTAAACTTTCAACAGGAAAGATTTAGCTCTCTTTTTTTTTGCTTGCTGCCTTTGTGGTCGTTCACATCTGTCCCTCCTGTTTCCATCTTCAGTGCGTTCCGCTATGAGAGTGATATTAATTTTCCCGTCTGTTCAACTTGCGATCACGTTCTTTGCGTGAAGTTGATTGATGAAGTTGAGGGGTATTGAATTATTCATATACCAATAACAAAACAACAGGTCATACAGACTACTGCATTTATATATAGTAGTAGCTAATGAATATATTTATCACATATAGCTGAAATGGCGTTGTTTTAATGAAAGAAATCCAAAACAAAGGATAAAAATAAAATAAAAATTTGAAATATGAACAATATAAAAATATAAAAAAAAACTACGACAAAGATGAGTGCATTTTATCATTTCCTAATCCCATATGGAATACGTGTATAGCTATATCGATTGAAGCGACCTATCGTTACACTGTGTACCATGAGAGGAGGTTCGTTTAAATGAGAGTGGGGATCGAAATGTCACGAAATGTAGACGCATGACCCCAGTCATTGGAACCCGTCCTGGAGGAGTTCGTCTGAGGTCACACGGTTTCCGGTTCCTGTTGAGATGTTTTGCTTACACAATGTGTCGCGGTGTCACACGGTGCAAAAAATGCCATAGGAAAAAGCGTTTGGGTATACATAAGTGTGCTCCTGGGCCTGGAAATTAAAGGAGGGATATGTCGTGTTACATTCTCTCCACCCATTTTAATGAGTGGATCGTTACCACCTTCCTCTCAAAATGGACACCCCTGCCGTATACCGTTTGGGTTGTCAGCTGACCCGTTCACGCCTCCAATCCTCAACCCCCCCCCTCCCCGCAGTCATCCACTCTACATTATCTAACATTTAGCTCTGTCGTAGGGTTTCACGAACGATTAACAGCACTAGAATCTTGTCGACATCAACCCCGATCTTTTACCGGAACCAATGATTAAATACCTAGAGGGACTTATCCGTATTAAAACTGTAACTTTAACGGTCACAAACTTTTTGACCCAAACTATATATAGTTAGCATCCGAGACCTATTTATAAAGCGAGCGTTCTACGGTACAGCGCGTATTCTGCACATACTGACTGGATGATCACCTCGCTATCACAGTCAATGCTGTAGCGCATTTATTTGATCCCTTCATTAATAAGGTACATTGTTCTATGCAGTCCTTACTGGGTATGTCCATTGTCGATGTGAAGCCAGACAGTTGTGGCATAAGGTGACTTTTTGCTATAGCCAAAACCATATTTTAGTTCATATATATAGTTAAGAAAAAAAATTGATCCCTCTCATAATCAGACAATTTTTCGTTCCTTTTTTCTTACAAAGGCAGACTCGTCACTTTTCTTGAATAATGTTACAGTACAGCACAAAATCACATAGTTCTTTATTTAGAGAAATCACAGCTTTTTTCAAATGTGTCTATCAAGTGGTAGGAAGGCTCTGATGTACTTCCTGATATTTCTAAAGGGGTACGTTATTTGTTCATGAATCTATTCGGAATTCCTATTTACTGCATGATGAAAACCACGCCCATTTGCATGCCGCATATAGAAAAGCTATGGCCACAAAGCATCGTAAACCGAAAAATACCACATATCTGTATAAGAAATCTGAAACTGAATGCAATATTCGAAAGGCCTACACATATGTAAACGTTGGATATCCTTAAATGCAGGCTAATTTCACCGCAAATTGCATTACATCCGTATGAATATTGTAATGTCCCAGTGTAGAAATATGAAATTCATATATCATATATAATTATTGGTAAGTGCCTTAAATTGATTTCAGATATACAATTTAAAGAGCATATATCCAAACTGCGGCTAAGCTCCTCGAACCATACATCATAGGCCTTCCTATAGTAACATAAGCCGTTTTTTCTTTTTTCTTTTTTTTTGATTCTTACAATGAATTGAAATAACGTTGCCTTTCTTGACCACTGTGGATCATCAAACTATCCTCAAAGGTAAAACCTATTGCATTAAAGTTTCCGCTTAATAGATAGAGAACAGGAAGCTTTTACCGAAAACGCATGCTATATGAACATCGGAGAGTTCAGTAATACTTGCAAGCACTGCATGCAATTATTAAAAACCTTGAACGAAGCATATTTGAGATGTACGAATGTTTGAAAGTAATTGATGAATGGCAAAGTCGTAAAAAGGTACGAGTAAGTTACGAGATCAGAGCACTGCGATTGATCAACTTATAGTATATTGGGAATTGAGAGGCCGTAGAATCAAGACTGCTTGGAGTGGTGAGTCTACTTTATGAAAAAAAAAAAAACATTAGCAAGGAATTGTTGGTTTAACCTCCATCTGTAAAAGACCTTGATTTCTGGGATGAAGCGCTAGAATCACAACAGACGAGAGAGAGAACTCCATCTAAATAGAACAAGGTGAAACAAAAACAAATAAAAATTCATTTTCTTCGAGGGAAGTTTCTACTTTCATGTGAAGATTTTCAGACTCCTCCTTTATGTTTTCTCTGTGTTTAATAAGCGTGGCCTCACTAGTAATTCAATAAGAGGTGAAGGGGGGCTCCAGTAGTGGTATACAGTTACATATGATTACGAGGTTTCAATTTTATCGTGGAGTCCGGTATTACAGTCTGTGTAATCCCGTATAGCATTTTGCTTGTCTGCTAGCTGACGCGAATGGTAATTTTTCTTTTCTTTCTTATTATTAATGCTCACATGTCGTTGTATTCTAAGGTTGAATATGTTGTGCACCCTACTATGTGAATTCTATTGTGAGCCTTTTTTTTTCAATGATATGTAGCCTCTGTTGTACTTCCTGATATTTCTAAAGAGGTACGTCATATGTTAATGAGTCTGTCCGGAATTTCAACTTAGCATGATCTTAACCACGCGCATTTGCATGCCGCGTAGAAAAGCTATGGCCACAAAGCACCGTAAACCGAAAAATGTCACACATCTGAACAAGAAAGCTGAAACTGAATGCAATATTCTATAGGCCTATATATATCTAAACGTTGGTTATGCTAAAATGCAGGCTAGCTTCATAAATTGTATTATATCCTTAAAACAATTGCAAAGTCCCAGTATAGAAATATGAATTTATATATCGTAATAATTGGTAAGTTCCTTAAATTTATTTCAGATTTTTATAATTTAAAGTAGATATGTCCAAACTGCGACCAATCTCCTCGAACCATGTATCAATGGCCTTCTTATAGTAGTGTGAGAAGTTCTTTTGATTTTTACAATGAATTGAAATAACGGTGTAATCATAACAGTTTGTTAATATTGTTTTAAAATATGCGTTACCCGTGACGTGTGTAAGAACAACTTTTTAATCAGACTGTTATACATTCACCGAATGCCGTAAATGAAATACATTACTGTACTACGTAAAACCAAACGACAAATAATTTCAGAAACTGTAGTATACTTAAAGATACATGCAGGTAGGTGTAGCATTCGTTATATAGGTCCTAGGTATTTGTCTGAGGAAATATTCTGTAAAATCATGTCAAAGACAAATCTTACGATGGCCAAGAGTGTTTACTCCCTTTCTTTTTCTCTTAGTTTCTTTTTCCTATTTGTGACAGTTTTGTTGCCCTCAACGTTGGTTTTCGGAAGAACAGTATTTTTCCAGAGTACATAATAAAGCAATCCTTACGACCTTTATCTTTTTATGAGTGAAAACGTATTGACTAGAGCGGACTTTTTCAGCCCGTTCCAATTTATGAACAGACTCAGGCTGAATTTCAAACAATTTAAAGCAGCGATTTAACCGGTATTGTTGCTGGTACTATGAGCTGTGCTTTATGTTCTTAGATTAATTTAAAAACAGTCACACAAGTCCTATTAATTTGTAGAAACTGTTAAGCAAATAAAAGCGACCTACAAATGACGTCACCAATGGAGGTACAGATTCTTAACAATAGCGTAGCAACAAAGGGGACTCAAATGATGTTGTTAATACATGTATCGATTTTGGCCTGACGCAAAATACCTGGGGGTGATGAATTTTGCAACAAACGTGTACTTTGTTAGTATGTGACCCTAGTACAATAATATCATATTTCTGCATCTCACTTAATGCCGATGAATTTCCTTTTTTTTTTAAGGAATACTTAAACAAGTCCCTCTCTTGTCATCATATTAGGTAACGTTCAAAATGCAGAGATTTTATTGCCCTCATTCTGCCTTGTCCACAACTTGCACATCAAATGAGCTTAGAAGGTATTAAGAACTTAACAAGAAAGATGTTCATGTCGTCTGCTACGTCTTCAATTACAAAAATAAATATGAAAAATTAGGAAAATTATGTACGTAGCTTTAACATTGCCAGTCGCCCCAATTACGCTTCACCTCTTTGGTGCCGTCTGGCGTTTATCATATAGTCCAGTTTCAGGATTTGTAACTTGCTGAACATGAGTACACCTAATGCAAATTACGAAAATTTGCGGAAAGTAAAAAAATATCTAAAAATATCTGCAATAAATTATAAAGTTACATCCATTGTAATCATATGCATATGCCAAAAGACTTTTACGTCGTTTTCTTATACGCCGTTCTATCTTGATTCGGAAGAGATAACCAGTCGTTTTGATTTGATTAAGCCCAGTCTTGACTGTCGGCAACAATGGACATGTACATCCATATAACATCTATACATAAGGGGTACAATAGAGTGCATCTGAATGTAGGCCAGTTATACCAATATGTGGGGGTGTGTGGTTGCGTACATGAAATACTAGATCTTGTCGTCCATTTTCCTCCGGAAACGACAGTATTCTATATTTAAAGGATATCCTTTTCTCATATTGACCTAAAAATATCACCTAAAGACTGATGAAAAATGGATTTTGTAAAGCACGCGCATGGAAGAGGTGATGTTCCTGCCAGGTAGGACTGCTGAGGTGAGCGTTACACCGTAGGTGTCCAATACAATACTAATGTGCGGTAAATCAAAAGTACAACTGGCTAAAGGTCGCCACCTGTTCCTCCGCACGTTCTCATTTAAAGAGTCCATCCTCGTGACTTTCAGACATTTGAACAGTTTGGGGAAGATTGATTCCACAATGAGCAATTAACTTGAGAAGTTGATCGAATGTCACATGTGGTCCTTTAATCAGATCGGTCCTATCTTATTCATTAAACAGAATGGACAATTTAAAGCGTTCCAACAGGTGCTTCAAGCTACTTAATCACATGCTACCATCGGAACCTTTCACACTTACGGTGAAACGTTTTTTTTTTTAAATATTCACTTACATATTCTCTTAATTTCTCGGGAGGTCTTTATGACTGCAAGGCTTCCAATGTGTTCAGTTTTAATAACCAGTGGCGTCAATGTAAAATAAACCTCTTGTTGAGCGATGAAAAGATCAAGAATTTTTTTTTTTTTTCTACACCTGTGCTTACGAGTCTCCAACACATTGAAGTCTTACAAAATAAATTGTAAGGCCCTGGAAATCGCTGTCTTATTTATACACTCATCTTGAAGTTTACTCTGATTAGATTAGCATGTCTCTTTAAAGGTACCGACCCCCACCGGATATGTATTTTTAATTAATATTCACCTTGTCGTTGACAAACCTTGTGACCTTAAAGGAGCGTTGGGATGTAAAAAAAAAAAAATACTTCGAAATCAGCAGCTAATAATTACCAATATTTATTTCCTTTGTTATACCGTAATTGGTGATCTAATTAGATGTTTTGTAAAATCAAACTTTGCTAATCAATGACCTTGTCTTCATACGGGAATTGGAGACTTACGAAAAGGTCAAATTTTCATAGGAGTTGAATCAATTTTCACGGCAATATATCGATTGCACATTATTTCTTACAGCGTGGCTTTAAATGGACAATATCGCGCTTGCTGTGTAGCTGCTACAGTTAAGTCTGGCAACGGCGGCTGTTTGGCTACTACATAGTTCGTCGTATGTTCGGGTCATTGGCGTATGGTATTTAGATGTTGTTAATGTGCTTTGACCTCAGTTCTAGTTTGATACACCCCATACAGTTCTTGTAACCATAAATGCTACATCACACCCTCACTAAGATATACGAGTCAGTGGAAGAGAGCGATTAGAGGCAAAGAATACAAAGCAGCAGAATACACAGAAGGGTCCGTACATCGGAGTATGGCTATGCCTTGTGGTGATGTGGAAAGGAAAGGGAAAGATTCACTATAAATCTTGGCCAAGACTAAGTAATAAACTGAAACAACGCATGAAATGAAGTCGCTGCCTTTTCATTTTACGCCTATTACAGTTTCAATACTTCCATTGAAGGTCGTGTGCAGACGGGGAATGACATTTTTATTATTGGGTGCATGAAGATGTTAAAGATATCCACCAACGCCATCAAAATCCATCGAAGATTGGCAAATTTTACAAGCAATTTAATGTCTCACAGTTGCACATGAGTAAACATTGGCTGAGTGTGCGAATTTGTGATGTCAAGAAATGGATTCCCATTATATGTTGACCCTTCGTTGACTTAACCTTTATTTCAAGGACATTTGGGAATTTAATATACCCCGCTGTTTTTATTTTGAAAGGTTGCGTACTTTTCTTCCTAAAAAAATATCACTTACCAATAAGAAACTCAGTAATGAAGTAATTAGGAGGCAACATATACAGTATTGGCTCAACGAAAGAAATACTGCCACTGTGCACCACTCCACGTCATCTGTTTTGCATTTTTATTAGACTTTGAAATGTCATATCTCGAAAACGGTAATAGATACGAGAAAAAAAATATCAACGGATTCCACCCAGGAGTTTCCTTTTGAATCAATCTAGCTCCTGTTTGGTGAATGTCACACAGCCTTTAAACTAACAGTCGCAAATGCCTAGAGTTTCCGTACACAAAATCTTTACAAAGTAGTATGACCGTAATGGTATTGGCTTCACTCAGCAAGGTTTCATCCTATTATATAGCTTTGCGCAGCTGCCCTGAGCCTGGCCAATAGGTACAAGGACTTATGAGGTTGATGTACTTCCCAAAATATCAAGGAACCTAACAAAACATGTAACGAAATAACAGGTACTATAGTCTTTGTAGAGCATTAAGTGTAGTAGGGAATGTTGCATTAAGTACATGTCTACAAGCAACAGAGTCAGTACCGAACGTCTACGGAAATACTCATCAAGGGCTTGATTGTTTAGCCTCTTGATTTATTTGGCCGATTCGGACGAATTTTGCACAAGATCATTGAATATGAAAATTTGATTGTAATTAGCGAACTAATCAGCGTTTTAAGTCTGCTTCCATCAACCAAGCATTTCGAACTGAGCGCACGCTTAAATTCCTCTAACAAATAGCCAATACATGTGCAGCTACGTGTGATCGCATTTGATAAATAAATCGGCAGAAGTACATCATTCACAACAACAGCTGAAAATGTATTCTTTATCCGAAACTTTTGTCGATCGAATAATTGTCTTGTCTGTCTCATGACGTCACATGATTTCAGGAGTGAATGGCCTGTTTAATTCTATCCCCGTGGTTACTGCCATCTAAATTAACATTCTCACGTGACTTCGTAATTGTCCCCCCTTTACTAGCCCAAGTGAACAAATCACAGACCAGGATTCCTTGTGAACTATCCCGTCATTCACTGCAAAACTGAAAGCGTGATGTCGGACTATACTGAGTATAGGCCTACACGTAGAAGCGACAAATTGACTTCCGGTTGTTGCTTGCCATATTGTCTATCATCATAGCCGTAGACACATGTTGAATTTTCTCTGTGTGTACAAAATGTTAGCAAATTTACATAAATGATAGGCCTATCGGTTGCCTACTTGCAATCAGCTAGAATCGAACCAATTTTGAGTGCCAAGTTAGGTTTAAATTCACCCTCCCTCCTCGCCCTTCTCTTACCCTCGGTCTGTCTGTGGGTATGTGCGTTCGTTGATTTTGTGATACATTGCACATGTCAACGAGTAGGTCTAGGTAAATGCTAGTAAGGTTGTGGAACGCAATCACAAAGTACTTTCACCAATTTGCTAAACAGTCATCATAGATTTGAAGTTTTGTTTTTAAAGTTAGTTAAAGAGATATAAACTGCCACATCTGTTTAGCCTATAAAAATCGATGAAAGATATAGGTTTATTCTGAAATATTCTCGATTCTGTACTAATACCTCTGAAAGGTAAAAATACCAGGAGATTGCGCAGAAGAGACTGTGGAGTCTCTCAAAAGGTCTTCCTGCCTCATTTGAAAATTGTGACGAATTACTAGCAGACGAAGGGAAGAGAAATTGGATCCGGAATTTTGTTTTTCGCTGTATAGTTCAAACTCCAAGAATCTTTTTTAATACAACATTATCCACGTTGCCAAAATTAAGACCAGACAAATGTCACTGGTTGCCCAACATGATGCGAATTTTATTTTAGAATATTGCATTATCTTTCCTAAGACAATATAAACACTATATACATCACAGGACAAATACGTAGACAATGACGTTTTGTCTCTGTTGACACGGTGGCCCTTTAAAGTAAGGTCACCGTGGGGGAACTTGAAGTTATTTCAATGGGCGGTGTGAGTGGGTACGAATTCCTAACAGTGCGTCAGAAAGCAACAGGTACCACCATCAGTGACGAACAAATTGTTTATTTTTGTTTCTTGAAGTTTGCCAAGCCTTGCGTTTCTCTCTCACCGATGATCTGAGGAGTATTTTCGAGTTCAGTCGCTGCTTGTATAAATACACAGTAACTGGTGTGCCGCACGTGTGGGGGACACAATTAGTGTACAACTGCAAGCGTTACAGTAGACAAGGTCTACATTAAATATTTCATTCAATTGTGTAAATATTCCGCCATTGTGGAGTAAACGTTCCGCGTATAGGCACTAACGGTAAATATATATTGACTCGCCTTTGGACTTCAGCTTTGAAATTATGTGGGCGAAATTTGTTTGTAGAGTTGTTGGAAGGGTTGTGAACTTAGATCGTATATAGAGGAAATGGCAGTGTGTAATAATGGGCATGTCCTGTGTTCACCAAATACTTCTCGATATACGCCACAAACTGCGGGGTGAACTGTGTTATTAACGGAACAGAGCGGGTCATGCTCTGCGACGTTATTACCGCGGGGTGATGTATCCGATATTTTGTATGAATCTGAACTTGCTAAAACTGCATTCAAATTATTACATGAGCCGCCCATGCGCATGTTCATATTGTTACATGTGCAGTTGTGGGAAGTCGGTGCTGAATTGTATTGCTCAGAATGATATCTGTCAAACAATTGTATGAAATTTTCCGATTGAGCTGATGACGTAACTCGGATGTTATTTTGATGTACATTTGAGGAGACCAATGTTTATGGTTTTACGTATTTTTTTTTTTTTTTTTCTGGAAGTGCACGGATACAGGGGTGGTGATTTCACTTCACGTAAGTATCGCTGTGACTGTTGGTAGTAACGTATTCGAACGTATATACAGTGCATTAGAACCGATTTATGATAAGCCTATGTTTTCAATCGTTCGTAAGGGTTATTGTTAAAGCTCATTTTAACGAGTAGTAGGCCTAAGTTTTAAAATATGCACAGAAAAATTTGTCAAATTAACACTTAAAATTATGAACATACAAAAGCAAAACATTATGTCAATTTGCAAAGATGTCAATCATTTCTTATTTCTCACTTCACAATAACTTTTAATACGTCCAATCCCCTACCCCTAGAAACACGCCCAATACTTTACTCGCTGAACTGCTTGTGCATGTACGTAGGTTCAATAGATGTTTCCACACCTGCCGTGTAAGGCGGTACATATGCACGTCGTCTCTCTCGTCCATCGAAAATTGTCGACGTCGATCCCACGTGTTGCAAAAAGCTACCGAGGTATTCAATTTGATTTCTGTTGCTATCCATCTGAAATACACTTTAAGGGGCTCATTAAACTTATCGTGAAATTCACTGTTGTCTCCAGGCATGTCAAACTCCATTCACATACTATTGGCAAATAGTAGCTGAACTAACTCTGTAAAAGCAACAAAAAGAAAATAAAATTCAGGCTCCAAAAGGGGTGTGTATATGAAGGTGGAATAGCTCTCTTTTTGGAGTGAATTTCACCTCATTTTTGGTGTAGTCACTCTTACTACGAGTCTACGGGGCTACGACTACGGGTCATGTACACTCTCTTTTTTTTTGAGTGAATTTCACTGGTTTGTGTTTTAGACAGTAAGACTAAGAGATTCCCTTAGTATAACACTGCAAAAGGAGCATTTACTGAATGACTGTGAGTAACGATGCAATTTGGTTTTGTAATTTGGTGACCACACCCTTTTTTACAAAAGCAGTATTTCATTTGCATCGCAGTCAGATTCCAAAACTTTACGTAGACAGAGAGTTGTCATAGATACTCATGGATGTGAAACTTGATTATGTTTATTATAAGCAATTATAATGTGATTGTACCCTTCAAAATTCAACTTTAAGCGACACATATACTGGTACGCTTTTAGGAAAACCAGTAACGAATGGTAGTCCTGTGGAAAATTATACATTGCAGACTGACGTAATATAGAGTGATATGGAATCGGTGTAGGTAGGTGGACTGGTTTAGTGATTGAATGTTTGATAATGGACACCCCGACATGAGAGGGGGGGGGGGGGAGGGGATTCGCTAAGACATGAGATAACGATGGCAGATGGAGAGGGGCATAAGATACATCGGAGCAGGAGCATGTTACAACTAATAGACCTGTAGGAATATTCTTGTCTCTTTATTGGTGACAAACACATCTTAAGGAATTTCCGTTTGGACATTTTTAAAGAAATATCTATTTCAAAAAGGTCCATTTCATCATGGGGAATTTGTGACGTCAACTACTTGAATATGCTTTGTGTGTCCTTACAGTCTTATACTGTCTCTTACACTGTCTGTCTTATAAAAGAAACAGGTTTAAGAGATTTTCCAAAATATTTCAACGAAGGTAAATGTTCAAGATACCCAATCTAATTTTTTAGTTTTGTCGAATTTCAAGGTTAGGTATAAGCACTTCGATTTCAAAGAAAAACAAACAGTTCTGGCAATGATTTGCTGCTAGTGAGTGGCATGTTTAAAATCAGCGACTGGGAATCTTTTATGACCAGAAACGTTTTTTTTTTCTTCCGCAGCAATATCTTGAGTTAGGAACAAGATATTGGCACATTTGAGATGCTTGCTGAGAAAATTCATTCTCTTTCAATAACCACTTCACTTATAAGTGGAATATTAGTCAGTCTGCGAGTGTTATCACTGAGGAAGGTCTGAAACGAACAGTTGGTAAATACAACAGTAGACATGACAACCACTTTTTCTCATTTATGAAGTGGATAGAGCCATTAACACAAACGTAAGCATTACACAATAAAGACGACTCTAACACAGTAATTACGAAAGCACTGCAAAGAAAACGATTGCGTGAAACTAACATTTGTGATATTAATACAGTTTGTGTTCGTTTTCGAAGAGTGACCACATTTTGCAGGCAAACTCTATTCGTATAGCCGTCCATAAGACATTTGAAGTAGGAAGACGGCCTGGCTATAGGCGATATAGTCTAAATATTTTTCTCACTTTTTAAATAGACGTCCGGAATATAGGCTAGGACTATTAGCCTGGATTTGAGGCGGCCTATAGCTCTAACTGAATTGTCAGAGTGTCTACTTTTACTCTTATTCTACTGTCCTACAAAATCCGTTATAGTTTCGGGTTCTTCTCGTCATTTTGGTTTCAACTTGATTTATCCGAGGAGGACAGAAGCTTCAACAGCGTATTATTCAGCGGTACTCTAACTTGCACGGTGGTTATTACAACCGCTCAGTAATGTTTTTTCTTCTCTTTTTCTTCTTCTTTTGCAGTCAAAGATGGAACTTACATCGCTGCCAGTGCTGTTGCTATGGATCAGTATCACTACAGGTCAGGACTACTCCTTCAGTTATGATTACACTGAAGACGTTGGATGCCAACATCCAGATGGTGAGATTACAAATTTGACTTACTTGTGATTAGTTTTTTTTTTTTTCGTAATTCATACAAAGTATGCTTGATCAAGTAAATTGACACGGTGATTTGATGGTAGGGTTGCTTCCCAGTGAGCAAAGTTTTCATCTCTGACATACCTTTACCTTTGGTTTGTCACTGTTGACAATAAATTTCATTACGTCTATTAGGTAGAGAAAGATAAGTACTTGAGGCTGTAATGATCTTTTCAGCATTCCAGTGTCCACCCATGAACACCATCATATGTGGGACACGG
The DNA here is from genome assembly GCA_021234535.1 of Stichopus chloronotus. Classification (NCBI taxonomy): domain Eukaryota; kingdom Metazoa; phylum Echinodermata; class Holothuroidea; order Aspidochirotida; family Stichopodidae; genus Stichopus; species Stichopus chloronotus. The sequence goes on along the minus strand of CM037840.1, from coordinate 18,513,087 downwards.
CGAGGTTTGAGGGCAGTACTGGCTGAATGTCAATCACTACACTGAAAGCATGAGCATAATTAGAAGAAAACGTCCCAAAGAAATCAGACTAGGCTTACATTATACTATTAAAGGAATGCCTCTGAAGAAAGATATTTCAAGAAATGAATCATGCTGGAACCTGTAAACTTATAGACATATATCGGTAGTTAAAGTAAGTAGTTAATTCAGAAAATATTTTCGGTGAGATATCTCAAGATATGAATATTGAATGAAATTCACACTAAGAAGATCGATAGTTCATGATGATTATAGAATGTCGTTGTATTTTTATTTTCTTAAAGAGGTCAAGAATCCATCCCCCTCATCATTGTTTTCATTTTTTCAGTAGGATTAACTTCCAACTGAAATGCACTTTTGCTGGTTATGAAAATTTAAAAAAAAAATGAGAGAAGGAAGTTGAACGTAATGATAATCTTCATTATCTCAAAATAAGCTACAGCTATTACTGCGACAGTTCAAATAAAAAAGACAAAAAACCCCTCAAAATACAGACACATCAAAAATAAAAAACAGACGCACTTGCCTGAGTCATCAACTGACCTCCCTACTTTCAGGCTGCTATCGACATTTCCTCGATTAGTTTTAGTTCTACCAAATTCAGGAGATCATTAATTTCATCCCAAATGCACTTAAAATGCTCATTTCTCCATCGGATTTCCACCTCGGCTAATTACACGTACCGGACAGCAATAACGTAGATTTGTGGCTTAAATATGCCCCCCCCCCATGTCACCAAGCTGGTATTTAGTGCACGGCAGTCATCATTCAATCATTAAAGTTGCGGCATGGTGATGCTTTGATTGCTATGTGCTATGTATCATATGGTGAACCATTTTAACAGTTAATCATCAATTGATAATGCCTTAATGACTCTTCAGAGATTCCATTTAAATTGTGGATATTTATGGGCGAATCCAACTAAACCAGGCCTACTTTGTTTGCCTGACAGTTTATGAATCTCACTTAATAGGATGCGCGAATCCTAAGCCTTACGTGTTACTGATCAGTGCAACCAGGGGTGCAACGTACATGTCCACAGTTCCAATAGGCTTCGCATTTGCTTGCAAGTTCAATTCTTCTGGTTTATAGGTAGTATGAAGTGTGACATCAGGGGTTCGCTGTCAAAGGGACCGGAGTGGTATTTACACGAGTAGGACGATTGGTAAAGATCAAAAGTCATAATGAATCAACAACTACTGTAAGAATCAATCTTACGATCTGTACAGAACTAAGTGATCGCTAGGTCTCTTATCTTGCCTTCCACACTGAGCACGGAATTCAATGAGCTTTTTAATATATTAAATGCATTTTCTCCAGCTGTAATAAATATTACTACCATCGTTATGGACGAACCGCTAGTTGAGAGACATGGCTCCAACTGGACGCTGAAGTATAACATCACATGGCAACCACCTGATCTAAATGACAGTCAAGGTAATTTCTTTTAGACTTTCTAACTTACGGGCTTGTCTTACAACTGAACCTTGTTGCAGTCGCGTTCCTAATGTTCATATTCTTGGATGTGAAACGTATGACTGTGAGCAGTGTTACAATTCCCACCCAACGTGCCCACACCATTCTGCAATTGCGCCCTCGATTTGTTTCAATTTGTTGTCCCCCTTCTATTTGGACTCTGGCACCGTTCCCGCTTTAAATGCCTACCAATGTCTATATACCACAGCTGACATTCCAGTCATTGGATTATAGTTGTGTACTGCTATTCACTTATCAACTGAATGACACACCATACTACCCCTCATTCAAGTCTGTGACTGACAACTAGTGTACTCACTTCTGTGATCACCTTTTATCACCCTGGACATAGTATCACACAGTGGTCTGACAGTATTTGACTGTCAAGTTACGTTTCATGATAATTCCACTATATTGCATTATACTGTGAACTCAATACGACATGCAATATTTATTATATATATATATAGATGCATGCCACACGATCTTTAATGGTGTAATGAAATGTCCCTTTTACTCACATAACGCGCTACCATTTTTAAAATAAATTGAACACTAATTGCTTAAATGACGTATTTCTTTATTTTTTTTCTTCTTATGTCCATGGTTTACTTATTTTGCTTCTTTTTGTTGTCTCTGTAATTTGTCTCTGTAACTTGTCTCTGCGAATAGTATTGTCTTCTCTCTGATTTTTTTTTTCTCGCCACAGTTGACTTTGGCTACAAAGTCAAAGTTTCGTATGAACCAAACTTGCAGCGCTGGTTCTCATACATGTGCGATGAAGGACTACTCACAGATCCAGTGGACGTGGTAAATACCTAGAAAGCCGTTCTGTCACATGATTCTCTCATTTGGTTAATGTGTAGTGATATACTGTCCTGTTGGAACTGATTCACGTTAGACATCAGATGAAAAATCATTTCCAGTGATTATTTAACATTTTCAGAATTTCAAGTCAATCACTCAACTTAGTTGTCCGTAAACCACATTTTGTACATTCTTTGTTTTAATGGCAGGAGAAGGTGTTCAAGTTTTTGAAGTTTCGTCGATGTTCTAACAATATACTCTTTTAACTTTTATCACTCAAATGGGACTATCATGAGATAAATACAATGTGGAATGTGGCTGTTGTGCCCTTTGTAATGCACAACATTGCCCATGGTCAACATCATCCTTTTAAAAGTTGAAAGGATGGACGTTTCTGGATTCGATTTTCTGATCCGTTACCTCTTCTTTTCTTCAGAGCCATCCGTTTTACGAGGTCGAGCTTCCATTCACACACACGGCGTTGTTTCAGGTACGCTTAACCGAAAATTACTGAGATTATTCATCAGGGAGATTCCGGTGACGTCATATCATTTAATTCACATGACAAGGATTTCTTGGTCAAAGATAACAAATTGTGCATAGAACCTTTTCGTTGTATTGTTTTCCCGAACTGTAATACAGTACTGAAATGTTGTGTAGGACAATATATCGAGTATAAAAAACCTTTCATCTTGGGATAGTTTTCAAAAATGAAAAACTTTTTCAGAAACATAATCAGAGATGGGCCTGCTGTAAATTTTGTGAAAGAGTCACATTGAAGTGACTTCATCAGTTATCCTAGTAGCAGAATGTTCATGATACGTTGTGTTATGAAAGGTTTCTTGTTTGTCTAAAGTCTATGAGCTAATAAACATAACTTGGTTGTATATGGATACTGTTCTTTCAATGAGGACTACGCTCTACATGTCGTGATTTGTTATATAGGGATATACATTTGTCGATATGACGTATGGGTGGTGGTGTCAAATTCCTTGTAGTATTCTTGTCAATGGCTATCACCGTCTCATATGTCTATTACACATTTACATAAATCAAAACAAATAAGCCAGATTTTGGACAGGTTTGGACAGTACCTTCAGCACTCGTGCAAAGTGATACATGCCACTTTTGTTTTTCATCAGAGCCAAATGTTCTAACCTACTGTTTACAGCATGACACTTTTTTCATTAAAACCAAATAAGAACTGAGCTTCATCTTTGTCCCTACCTCCAAACTTTACTTTTTTTTTCAGGCATGAAATACAGGAAAGCGTCTTTTCATTAATTTCCTCGCATTCTCTGTTGTTCTGCAGGTATTGCCAGCAGTTAATGGTTCAGTCGCCTCCGACATGCTGACGTCTCGAAAATTTGAAACGCCCGGTAATGAATTTTTGTGTTGAGATGAAATTGTGTGACATTCAAGTTCTTGTTGCCGATTCTTAAACTCCATTTCTCTCAAGCTATATTTGGTCACTTCTGAACGATGGCAAGTACGTATCTCCCTTAAGCAGGGTAACAAGTGTCCAACTGTATGGGCGTTGTGGATAACATTAAAAGAGGTGTAACTATATAATTACATGTAGGTCAAACGTCAATTGCGGGTCGAATCTTAAAGGCTGCCAACACTAGGTAATATGTGCCACAATTCGTGATTCACGTTTTACGACTGATTGGACTATGGTTGCAGTTTAATATTAGTATCATTATTGTTGGCGCTATTATTGTTATCTCATCGCCCTATAGGGGCTAGATGAGATATTGTAGTCACTTGGCTAGTGGAGCTATATATTGTACTGTGCACCCATGGGAGAATAGTTGCCATGGAAACGCTTGGAATGGATGAGTAGTGACACCCTAGGGGGTACTCCATGGTAGAGTGACCGTGGGTACAGGAGGGTTCTGTTGGGTGGTATAAATGAAAACGTGTCCGTGCCAATGTGTGTGCGTGTGTGTCCGTGTTGGGGGGGTTGTAAAGGGCGCCGATTGGAGACACACACGAAAAATTAGGCTTGCAACCGGGGATATGCTACAAAAAGGGGATATCCCCGTTTCTGGATATTTAAACAAAATGCAAATTGGGGTTTCAAATATGCGCCCTGAAGTTTATAGCTCAATCTGACGTTTTCCCCAGTTACCTGTTATTTATTCCTGTGTATAGGGGTGTATGTGTGTAAAAAATTATACACACAATTGCATTTTGGGTGTAAATCGGGGATACATACAAGTCTTATACCAGTAAAGTGGGGACATCACCTACAAAGTGGGGATATCACCGTTTACGTGAGGAAAAGTCCATGCCCCCAATAGGCGCCCTTAACGGTATGTGTGCGTCCGGACCTGTCCAAATTGTGGTTTTTCCAGAATAGTTTGAAAAGCATATGAGCGATTAAGTTGAAACTTGGTAAGGTTGTGCATGATGCCAATACGTACAAGATGTATTAGTTTTATGGTAGATCGAGTCAAATTTGCTGATTTTTTGAGAAAAAAGTCTATTTCGCCCCAAAGTTGCTATTTCCAGCATATCTTGAAAAGTATTTTGAGCATTTAAAGCAAAATTTTGCAAAAACTTACCTGAGAATGAATTTCAAGGTATATCACTTTTGTAGTAAAGAGAGTGAAATTTGCTGATTTTTGAGAAAAAAGAAAAGCCAATTTTGCCCCAAAATTTGTATTCCCAGCATATCTTGAGAACTGTTAGATCAATTAACTTACAGTTTTGTAACGACTTACCTGAGAACACATTGTTCAACATAATATTACTGTAATGTGAAATCGGGTCAAATTTGCTGATTTTTTAGGGAAAAAAAGCCAATTTTGCCCCAAAATTGCTATTTCCAGCATATCTTGAGGAGTATTTGAGCATTTAATGCAAAGTTATGTAAAAACTTACATGAGAATGAAATATTCAAGGTACATCACTTTTTTAGTAAAGAGAGTGAAATTTGCTGATTTTTGAGACAAAAAGCCAATTTTCCCCAAAATTTGTATTTCCAGCATATCTTGGGAACTCTTAAAGCAATGAACCTAAAGTTTTGTAAGTACTTAGCAATAAACTAATTACAATTTCCCATGTGCAGGCCCTGTATTGAAATCAATGTGCATGTTGGCGATGAGATATGCAACTCCGTGGATTGCCCTCTTGTTAGCATTGTTATTACTCTGTAATTGTTATTGCTAGTATTACTGTTATTACTAGCATTTTGTTTTTGTTCATTGCAGACTGCTACGAAGCAACCAGAGATCCGGACTTTTGTGCAAAACAAGGTTAGAATAAACGACAGGCCTACATCTTAGAGTGGACAACTGCAGTATCTTTGTCGCGATGAAAAAAAATAAATAACACCATTTCTATGATAACGACTAGTATGGTTTGCAGTATTACGTAAATGAATATCAGTACATACAAAACGGAAAGGTGTTTTGGCAACGTTCAAATGTCACCTTTGAGAAATTCAAGTAAGGAGTATGCAGGAGTTCGTTAAGCCTTTGATCTCTTTACATTTAATGGGTATGTGATATCTCATGCCCGATGATGTAACCTTGCATCATTTAAGATATAATGTGATACTACGGATAATAAGATGCATGACCCACGTGCACCACTTGATGAATTATTTTATGAACACTGTGGTTCATCAGAAGTCAGCAGAAGTGAAGCCGTCACAGCTTTGTAAAACATAATTTCTCCTTTAGCATTAATGTTTAGAATACTACTGTATTAATATACTTTAGAATCAATATTACCCCTCAAGCACTATGCATGTGATAATGTAGCCCAGAAGTCAGCCAAAATAAATGTTAAATACTGGATACCATTCTCCCTTCGTGACATTCATCGTTACTTTTTGGGTGATCAACTACATACTTTGGGTGATCAACTACGTACTTAATCACTCTCATTGGTTATTGTGTTTCGGTGTTTTGTGCTCGTGACAATCAGTCTTTTGGATAGATTTGGGTCCATCATGGGCAAAGTATAGCGTGAGGTTGTTGAATCTTCATATTTGTCATGTAACGTCATAACATGTACCATTGGGACCAAAGAGTTTACTTTAGTATTCAGGACCATTTGGTTTTAGCAAATCATAGTGATGCTTCCAATTAACAACGTGTCTTCGCCCACATGACAGGATCTACGTACCATACCCATCCTTTGTATAACCATCGAATTTGCAAACTGCAGCATATGGTAGCACTCTCACCGCCATACTATTCGATTCTAAGGTAGTACACAAAGAAGATCTTCAAAAATATGAATATTGCTAAGATTGAATTAAAACCAAGGGTCACTAGAGTCAACTCCAGATGACAATCTTACTACATCTTTGTTAATCTAAAGAATGCGAAACTCGATTCACAATATTAAAAGTGGTGGGAGACAATAGTCGGTGTGTTGTCCAATTACAAGTGAACGTGCACTTCTGGTTCACATTGGGGACAGTTACAATGTTGGGCAAAAAGTTGTCTCTGCCATATCACCTGACTACATCCTATGTTTTTCTGTTACGTAGTCTATCATCCTTCACTGAGCTACAAAATGCACTCAGATTCCTTTTTTTCTTTTCTTTTTTTCATTTATTTCTTCCATGTCAGATGTTGTCTATTGCGGGGCTCCTTGGGATCTTCAAGTTTTAAATGTAACGGAATATGAGAAGTCCGAGAAAATAAGTCCGTATTTTGAATGGCGCTCTCCTGTTCAGGTCAACCGGGATGGTGCACTATCCTTGTATGTAATGGAGATCACATTTATGAATGGTACCATGGTACAGAGTCTACACGTGATGCACAATGAAAACGTGAGCACTCATAACAAACTCAATCAGACTGTAGGTTATACAGTAGATAAATCAGTACACCCCCATACATCAAAACGTAAAATTGAAGCCTCCCTTTCTATTTTTATTCTACAAGCCTTTTAATATGCCCGCCGTATGAAGCACCGTGACCAATAAGCAGAATTTGACTAGAAACCTGTGTTGTATTGGTTCAATTTAACGGAATGAGTATCGAATATGAACAAAATAAAAACTGTGTAAATCCTCAAGTAGTGGAGTCGCCGTACCCTCTTGTTTCTATTGTTTTATGCAGTGTATTAAATGCAAGCGATATGCAAATTAAACTAGTATAATTATTTAGTGGACATAGTTGAATGGACGGTGTTTTCACTCTTAGAAAATGGGTCCTTGCTTCTCCCTTAAGGTTCTTCGGGAACAATTTTCACGAACTACCTACGAAATGACGGTTGTATAAGGTACCTTTTGGTGGTCAAGGACCCTTGTTGTGTTCCGAGAAAAAGCATCTTACTGTGTAACTGATATTTCAGGATGCAAGTACGTTTTTTTTTATGCACTGGAGTCTTTCGTAGCATAGCAGCATACATTGCAACGAGATCGTACAATCGTGATTTGATATTGCATAACTTGTTCACCGTTCGTACTCCTCCTGCTACAGGTAACAAAGTATTCGTGGATCGCCGAGAAAGCAGGCATACATGATTGGGAACTCCAAAACTACACAGAATATATTTTCACGGTATGTATATAGTTCCATGTCTGTGGTATTTACGATTTACGACCTGTTGAAACTTGTTACTTGACAGTTTTCCCATCAGAGTAGCTTTCGGTGTATACCTTTATCTTAGTTTTGTCGTTGAAGTTGTTGAAGTTGGGACTCCATTCCGATTTGAAAGCATGATATGATAACTTGGTTATACAGTTTATACTTAGTAACATTTGTTTTTTACTTGTTGCCGAAGGCAGGCAAGGGATCTCAAGAAGGAAACTCTAGAAGTGAACTTCAAACTTAATGTGTTGGTTGTCGATTGTAATCACTATTGTGTTTCATTAAGATTGAAGACCATTTGAGGTCACAATTGATCACATTAAATAAGCGTAAACCCTATTCAGACAAGATATCTCAGCAACTGAATGTTGCAGAAACTTCAAACTGTTAACTTCAGTAGCACTTGCTATTTACCCAAAAAATGGTTATACTAAAGCTGTGTTCCTTTAATACAAGGGGCTTGCGTGACAGCAGGAAGCGAAGGAAACTTTTCCTTTATTTACATAGAAGCGATTATGATGTAATATTTTTACAAGAAACCCACTCCATCGAACGTGATCTTAAATTTTGGAGAAATGAGTGGGGTGGAAACTTAATTTTATCACATGGTACAAACCAAAGTAGGGGTACGGCCATTTTATTTAACCCACTTTTTTCTCAGTCCCTGAGTCTCGAGTTATTAGACGGGGAAGGGCGATACGTTATTGTCACCTCGAATATTGAGGACACTGAATTGTGCTTTATCAATGTGTACGGCCCCAATTTAGACAGTTGTAATACCTCTTACAAAATTAAGGAACAACTGCAAAATATTTACTTTGACTCCATAATCTGGGGTGGTGATTTTAATTTCGTATGGAATTTGGACCTTGATAAAACGGGTGGCCTACCCCGTAAAAATTTTAATGTTCGTCGTGAGGTTAGCAAACTTGTTCCAACTTATGACCTAGTAGATATATGGCGGGAGCGTAATCCTAAGACCAGAAAGTTCACCTGGCATTCCAGTGTTGATGATGAAATTAACTGTAGACTTGATTTCTATCTTATATCCTCTCATCTTAAAAATTGTATCCTAGATACTGATGTATCGCCGATTTTGGGCTCTGACCGTGACCTCATTACTTTAACTGTTCTTTTGGGAAATGTAAGAGGACCAGGTGTGTGGAAGCTTAATGTTTCTTTGTTAAATAATGAGATGTATAAAGAGCTGATCACTAGAACAGTTGCAGATACAATTTCTTCCAACTCTAGTTGTAACCCTTGCTTGTTGTGGGAAATTTGTAAACTAAATATTAGGAGAGTTTCTATCACGTTTTCGAAGAGACGGGCAAGGATGCGCAAAGCCGACTAAAGAAAAATTCTTGATCAAATTGCTATTTATGAACAACTGTACTCTTTTAATCCTACTGATGAGACTACAAGTTTGTTATGCAATGCTAGAACAAAATTAGAGGAGCTATACGACTTTAAATTGAACGCTATCATTGTACGCTCAAGGGCTCGCTGGGCAGAGAAAGGGGAAAAAATACTAAATATTTTTTAGGTCTTGAAAAACGAAACAAGATTTCTAGTACTATCAGTGAGGTAATTACTGATGATAATCGTATTATACGAAACCCTGTTGATATTTTGCGTGAAGCTGGAAAGTTTCATTCAAACCTTTATACGAAAGATAACACTGTCTCCCCCTTTAACTTAAACCAGGGTTGCAATTTTCAGCATTCTGCTCTTTCTAATGATCAAAAGGCTAATTGTGAAGGCTTCTTAACATTGTTCGAATGCAGTCAGGTGCTCCGTTCTTTAGCAAGAAACAAATCCCCCGGGTCTGATGGACTCCATACCGAATTTTATCTTACCTTTTGGAACGATATTGGACAGCTGGTCATTGATTCATTTAATTGTGCTTTCGACAAAGGTTATTTATCTGACGAACAGGGCAGAGCTATAATTTCTTTGATTCCTAAACCGGGAAAGGACACTAGATACCTTAAGAACTGGCGCCCTATTGCACTGTTAAACACGGACTACAAAATTGCAGCTAAATGCATAGCTTCCCGTTTGAAAAAAGTTTTACATTCAATCATAAGTAATGAGCAAACAGGTTTTTTAAAAGGAAGATTTATAGGCGAAAATATAAGATTAATACAAGACCTTATTACATATTGTGAAGAAAAATCTGTACCAGGAGGGTTATTATTTTTAGACTTCGAAAAAACTTTTGATCGTCTAGACTGGAGCTATATTCAACATACTCTTACAATTTTTAATTTTGGACAGCAGCTTAAGAATTGGATTAATGTATTGTATAGCAATGTTACTTCATGCGTTTCAAATAATGGTTATTTGTCTGATTATTTCAGAATATCACGTGGTGTTCGACAGGGTTGCCCATTGAGCCCTTACCTTTTTATTATTTGTACTGAAAATCTCTGTTCTTTGATTAATTCCAATCAGTTAATTCAAGGCATCACAATTTCTGGTGCATCGCTTAAGATATCTCAATATGCTGATGATACTGTTATTATTACTGACGGTTCCGAAAAGTCACTTTTTAAGGTGAACAAGCTTTTACAAAGGTTTTGTGATAATTCCGGTCTGAAGATTAATTTTGATAAATCACATTTATTCCTACCTGGGCCGTTGTCCAAGTGTCATCCTAATTATCTGGACCGCTTTAACTTCGAATTAAATACTACCGTTATGAAGTATTTGGGAATTTCTTTTTCACATCATAGAGAAGATTTTTTCCGTTTAAACTATTTACCCAAGCTTTCTCGGGTAAAAAATACTCTTCGACTTTGGTCAGTAAGATGTATAACTCCTATTGGGAAGATTCTTTTAATAAAAAGCTTTGCTCTCTCTCAGCTGGTTTTCCTATTTATGGTGCTTCCTAATCCACCTGATAATTATTTCGATGATTTGAATAAGTTATTTTTCAATTTTATTTGGAATCATAAGCCCGTGCATGTGCTTTGTAATACAAAAGAAAATGGAGGTTTAAATATGATAGATGTTCGAATTTTTGCTAATAGCTTAAAAACAAAATGGGTTAAAATGTACGTTGATGATAGTAATAGACCTTGGAAATTATTTTTCACTTTTGCCTTACGTAATTATGGAGGTGATTTTCTTTTCACTTGCAATTTTAATAGGGGTGATATAATTTTATCAAACAACTTTATCCGTGATGTTTGTGACGCTTGGGCAAGTTTTAGTTTTACTACGCCTCAAAATGATTTTGCAAGCCAAGTGGTATTAAACAATAATTTAATCAAAATTAACAAACGGGTTGTTTATTTCGATGTATTAAAACAGAATAAGGTTTACAAAGTACAGGACTTTTTTACAAGAGAGGGTGGTGTCCTATTGTATCAGAACTTTGTTGATAAGCATGGCATTAGAAACTTCCCTTTTACCCACTATTATGGTATAATTTCAGCAATCCCATCTCATTGGAAAACAAACTTAGGTCAGGACAGTGGTGTCAATTTGAATTATTGTCAACTAGTAAAACTTTCTTTAAAGCAAAGAGCCACCAACCTTGTTTACAGATCCGTTCTTTCTAATAATATCTCCTCTCCAAGAGTCGCAAGTAAATGGGAGGCATTGTTCCCGGATTGTGATTTTGATTGGAAACTTATTTTTACGTTGCCTCATACTACTGTTAGGGATGCAAATATCCAGTATTTTCAGTTTAGACACCTCCACAGAATTGTTGGAACTAATGATTTTTTATTTAAGGTAAAGATTAAAGAGTCCCCATTATGTACCTTTTGTAATGCAGACAGTGAAACAATTGAACATCTTTTCTGGAATTGCCCTGTCACAAAAGCGTTCTGGGAAGAAATTTGTTCAAGTTGCTTGAGGGATGAACTAGAATTAGATGAGTTAACTGTTCACTTTGGGTATCTAGAAAATAGCAAAAGCATAATTAATTTTTTCCTTCCCTGTGCAAAGTATTTCTTATATTCCTGTAAGCAAAAATGTTCAAGACCAAATGCTATTACATTCTACCACAAGTTTAAATTTAGCACCGAAGTGGAATTATATATTTTAATGAAACAAAATCAGTTTGACGCATCAAACAAGCACCGATCGGCTGTAACCTCCCTTTAAATGTTGTTTTGTAACATGTTAATATTTATTATCTCAACATACTCAGAACGTGATGTCTCACGAATTTATTGATGAGTCAGAAACTTTGTTAATTCTTCCTGTTGAAAAGTATTTATAATTTCAATGAATTTCCGCAGTAAGATTTGATGTAAATAATGTAACCGAAATATTAAGGTGAACATGTTGTTCATATCACTGTCATTTTTAATAACAACGTGAATAAAGAGATGCAAAAAAAAAAAACTTCAGTAGCACTTGATGAGTAGATGATGCTTGTCCTTTTTATGGAGGTCAAAGGTTATGTGAGGTCAATAGAAGACATAGTTTGAGAACCTTGTTAAACACGATATCTCAAAAAGAGGATGTTGCTGGACCTTCGGTCTTGATGCGTTGGTATAACACTGTAAGTGTGTGATGCCTATCGTTTTCCGTGGAGGTGAAATGTAACTTGAGGTAACCAGAGCTTCAAGTATTACATCCTATTAAGGAACATATTCCAGCAACTAATTATTGCTGGAACTTCAAAGTGTCAGAATTGGTAGCACTTGATCAGTATATCAAATCTGTAGCTTTTTGTGACGGTCAATGTTTAAGTGATGTCAATAGATGGCATAGTCAGAGAACCTTGAAAACATGTATCTCAATAAGGGAAAGTTGCTGGAACTTTAAAATTGCGTGTGTCGATACGCCTTTGTGAGAATATGATCCCTGTTCAAAGGTCATTTATGTCACAAGGAGTGTAACTAGGGTTATCAATGTTAACCGTTAAAAGTTCCAGCAAGTTACATTGAATTGTTGCTGAAATTTAGGTTTGAGTTTAGGTTTTCTTACGTTGAGCTGTGGTGACCTCAATAACCTTTGGATTCCACAAAAATTTAGATTATCTTCTAACAATGACTTACCTACTCATCAAGTTTTAAGTTTCAGCAGCTTTCCCTTCTTGAGATAACTTGTGTACAAGGTAATGCTGCTATGTTCTGTGTTAAGCTCACATGACCTGTGAGCACCATAAAGTTTCAGAAACAGTCATTAAGTGCTACCGTACGGAGAGTGTGAAGTTCTAGAAACGATCAGTTGCTGAGATACATTATCTTCCTTGATAGATTTTAATACTTGGCATTGTATGGAGGTCAACTGTCACTCCGGGACAGTGGAGGTCTTAGTTTGAAAACATTTTAAAGGCAGTATCTCAATAAGGGAAAGACGTTGAAAGGTCAGACATGATTTGTAGGGAGTTCCTTGTAAGTAGATGCTCTCTACTGTTTTTTTCATGGAGGTCAAAGGTCATATGAGTTTCCCTGCTCAAGAAGGGTAATATATTTTATTTCAAAATTGGTAATGTACTCATCTTTGGTTTTCATGTTTATTGGCAAGGTATCATTAAGTTATACGACTGTCTGGTTTTACTATTAATTTAAAATTAATTAAACTAGTAATTAGTGTAAATAATGGTAGGATAATGTCGAAGTCATCCACTCATTTATTGGCAGCAGAGACAACATAACTAAGTTCATTCTATTCACTATATGTGAATGTGAACTGAAATTCAAATTTGCCGTCCTTGGAGGACATGATTAGCCACTCTGCTCTTATTTTTGGATTCTTTTCTTTTTCCTGTATTTTGTATGATTTTTAGGGGACAAGGTAGGGGGTGTATCCTCTTTTTCCTTAGATCATATCCAGCTACAAACAGCTTTTGAAATTGAAACGTATAACCTCCTGAAAACTTTATCGTAACGAATTACTTGTGTGTCTTTTTGCGTGGTTCACTCGATCACGTGCTGACTTTGTCATGTTTACTGCATTTCTCATGATATTTGTTCCTCGACAGGTTACGCCATACGTATCCATAAACGGGCACACAGAGGAGGGAAAAAAGGGAAGACTGGAGTTCTGGACCAATGTTACGGAATTCGGTAAGTAAAGGACACTTGTTATATACCTAAAAGGACTTATTGAGTTGGTGTACAAAATTCATGATATTTTGTCGCACCTGTTGAGTGTTGAGTAGTAGCCTACTCAAATGGTCAAACTTAAGATACTCCGAGAATTTGACACAAAGCTAAAGCAACAATGATTAGGTTATTAAGATCAAAGTCACTTATTGCGTATGTTATGACCAGAAACAAACCTTTTATTTCCCATTTTTTCCTGTAAAAGTAGAGATACATACATGACTAATGACTGTAAGTATTTACATACGATGGTATTCTTCAAACATGCCACAAAATATACAAAATGCCTTTTTAAAGTCACATGCATGCATGGAGAAATTCTCACAATTCCGCAATCATGAGTCTGTGTAAGTCGTTCACACCAGGTAAAGCATGCCACGATGAGGCGGTGCTTTTATCCATCAGCTGGAGATGTCTAGAAGGTTGTAGTTGTAACTGTAATAATAGTCACAGAGCCACCCCCCCCCCCCCCATTTTCATTGTCCCATTATTCCCCTATCATGGTTATGGCTGGTATATTTACCTGCAGGTTTGAGATGTTTTCTCTCAGATACGCTTTTATGTAACAACAGTTAAATATCATAGTTGGCTAATGACCGTATTCAAGTCCATGTTAACATATCGCAATCAAGTTCCATGACATGTGCAACATGACATAGACATGCATGAGATATCTCTGCTTCATAATAAGAGTGATTGCTCGCTATTGATACCAGCTCACAATTATTCTATTCCCTTGCAATTAAGTCTGTAAATATGACCAATAGATTTTTGTGTAAAGTGAACTACAGTGAGGGGGGGGGGGGAATTAACCGCATGTCCTGAAAAAGGAAACAGCGTCCTACCAAGAAAATGTGATGTTACGGTGTTACCGTGACACATCTTAGGAGAAAATCGAAAATTGTTGCTGGAGACTTCAAGATTATAAAACGCATTGCGACAATCCAGTTATATCCGACAACAGTTTAAGGTTATACACATAACATTAATTGACTCGCTTCATCATTCAAGAATTTAAGATTATCAGTTGATAATCCAAGAATATCAAGTGCTTATTTTGTTTAAATTTGGGTTATCATTAGGCAATCCAAGATCGTCACAATTTATTTTAACGGACTTGGTTTTTCGGTTGAGAATCCAAGATCGTTGACTTACTATTCATTCATAGTCGACGGAAGTGTAAATTTTCAAAGTTGATTTTTAAAATAAAGAATATACTGATTTAGTTGAAATTAAGATTGTCAGTGAGACTGGAACAGCTACGCACCAATTGATGGTGGTGCATCGCTTACAAAAAGTAATTAATGCCCCCTCCCCCACTTAATAATTTGACCCTCAGCAGGTGAAACCCTGGTTACGCCAGTTATAGCAGTCAATTTGATCACCTTTCTTTCATCACATGGACTAAAATCGTCAGTCACGTATCCTTTGGTATAGTCCTACATTACATTATATAAGGTCAATATCAACAAGTCTTGTTCCTGTCTTTCTGTCTATCATTGTCCCTGTCTATCATTGTCCTGACCGAACAGTCTGTGTTCAGTACATTCATCACACGGAGAACATCTTACAGTGGATTAGTTGAAATATCTCTACTCAGTAAGAAGAGTAGGCGACTGTTGCAAAGTGTATAGAAGTCTCAAGGGTGACAAAAGATTTTTTTTTTTGCATACGTTTTTTGCACATGTCTGTACGAAAACTATTCCTTCATAAGCAATTTCTGGTTTTATTTCTTTTACATCCCAGTTACTGCTCCTCCAACAACGACTGACGAACGTTTGTTATTACCAGTGGTAACACATTCAAACAGTGGATTAGTCATCAATTTGATCATAATATTTCTCGTCATTTTCGTCGGCGTAGTAATATTTGCTGTCATCGCTAAGCGGAAAGGTTTATTCAAAGCGGAAGAAGAAGAAGAGGTATTCTACCGTATAGACAGAGCCAAAACTAACATATACACAGGTAAGAACCAATTACTCAGTTAGACGTTACCGCAAAAAGCAATGAAATGACTTGGTTCTTCAAGAGAATATTATGTTTTAGATTGTGGCTATCCGCCAACAAATTCGTAGGTAAAAACTTATTGTCTCGAAGAGATTTGGGGCAATCAGTGGTGGTTCCTGAGATTTCGTGTAGGGTGGGGGATAAGTTCGTGGGACTAAGAGAAAATATTTGCTCGTTGATCGATCGAATAGCTTCAACCTATAATATAATGTCAACGATCTCATATAGAAGAGTATTTCTCACAAGCTAATGCTATCAGTCTTAATTTTTGTGTAAAAGTGATCGAAAATATTCCAGTTAATTCTTTTATTCTGTACGAAAATGACTTGGGGTCTATAGCGTACGTAGGCAGTTGAGTGATTGCGCCTTTCCGGAAGAATTGAACGTCTGCAATTTGCATATACCTGTAAATACGCCGCTGTGTATTTGTACCTTTAATTTTTCATCGCACATATTCCACTATTGCTATCCTCAGCAGCCCCCCGCCCCTTCTCCTTCCACAACGACCTGACAATATTGGAGTCTCCTTCGAGACATAATCATTTAACCTGTGAGGCCGTTTTAGTAAAATTAATGATAACAGTGAGTCAGGATCATTAGTTTGTAACGTACCCTGTATATTAGATATTAACTTTTCTAATCAAAAGAGAGTAAAATAGCTAATCTGATCGAAATGGCGGTGAATATTTGTGCCATTAATGTATTTTCCTTTTCATGTGTCCCTCCTGTCCCTCCCTCCATCTTACCTCTTCCGACTACCTCGCACATTATTAATCTTTTTTCGTCAATAAGTTTCTGTACTAACCTTTCCAACAACCTAAATGTGTTTGATTCTCAATCTCCAATATTTTTGAGGGTGTAGACGCAATTAGGCGTTGTGTACGCCTCTGCTTAAGTGACGTTAATTAATGCCAAGACTATCGATTAATGTTTGCATTTCATGGTGCTTCACTGATTATAAGCACAACTGTAAACTAAAGTCTATTGCAGGACTTCATTGTTCATGCAGAAACTGAGTGGTTTTCACATCATCGATGACAAAGTGAGGTTTCAGAATTTTGACGTCTCAGTTATTTCAAAAGCTGTTAACTGGAAGTTGGCGCTATTCACAATTAGATAATGTAAGGATTGCAATGTCGCGTTAGCTGGTGCGCGTGTTCAAGTATTTCTTACGTAGGCAAAAGTAAAAACATGAACTTTCAGGTAAAAAAAAAAAACATTTTTTATTGCACCATTCAGACCATTTGGAAAAATAGATAGATGTTAGGTGGTTAATTCTGCAATATGATTTCAAATTGTTCTAATATAAACGACAAAAGTGTAAAGTGCGATAACACAGTCGTGGACAGAAAGCCAATGGTAAAAATACTAGTGTTGAATATTCAGTTAGGGGAAAACAACTCAGGATCACTGACGCCGCAATGATGTGTTCAGTTTGTAGGGCGTTCGTAAATACAGTGCTTCCTTTCACCAACTACTACAATTCCCGATATTGACCAAGAAGTGACGACTTAAGTATGTTTTTGATTCACCAGTGAGACCTTTTCTGTTGCATATTTATTACGTGAGCGCCCATAGTCAGAACAGTTAATATTCAAATAGGATTTCCTTTTTTACAGTTCTTTGCCAATCCCATTGCCTTGCAAAGTAGTTACTGTCATTTTCGATCACTGAAAGACGTAGTCCGTCCGTGCACAAATTTGCGTGTATATATAGTCGAGTTTCTCAGATTAAAGTCATTCCAACATAAAATTCCTTTTCACTGGAAGGCCGACAATGGTAAAAACGTAAATTGTAGTCACGTCCATTCATCATTCTTCCATTTCATTTTTACCAGAACCATTAATGCGTGTTGATCCTGTGCTGAAACCGAAAGAGGTCAGTCACGATAAAATTACTCTACAACAGGAGCTCGGAAAGGGACAATTTGGTATAGTCTACAAAGGTTTGATCTACGGGATAAGTGGGGATGAGGAATACGTAGAAGCAGCTGTCAAAACTACTAAAGGTAAAATGCCAACGTATCTTATTATAAATAATCGCGATCCCTACTCACTCTGAAAAAAAAATGATCCATTTAACTCTAACACAAAAGACAAAAAAAAAAACAATATTTGACGAGTAACAGGTTCTTCCTGCTGGAAATCATGGAATTGAAGACAATCATGAGTTCCAAACAGAACTTTTACTTCTTAAGTAATTCCAGTATCGTCTCCTTCGGTAGTGTCGTTAACAACGCAGTAAATGCATAATCGTATGTGGCTGCTTTAATCGCTAGTATTTCTTGATTTGTTGGTTAGATGGAGCCTTTGATGATGTCAAAGAAGATCTATTGGATGAGATGAAACTGATGATTCAGCTTGGTAGTCATCCAAACTTGATGACCTTGCTGGCCTGCTGTACTCAGAGGGAGCCATACTATCTAATAACAGAGTTCATGGAGTACGGTGACTTACTAACCTTCCTTAGAAAATGCAGAGAGGTATGAATTGTCTATCAAACACACATTAGTGGATAACGTGGTTCAATAAGTTACTGAAGCTCTGTGAATGGATAGGACAACCTTTTACGTTACCCTCTATTAGGCTACTGCTAGCAAAGTAGGACGTCGAATCGATCATGTCATTGCTTGATGAAACTGTCCATCTGAAAGTCTGATGGAGACTTAGGCACGCCACAGTCTTAACATCTAAATGAGTTATTGGAGGAGGTCTCTGCTGAATAGAGCATTGTGTTAATTATTATTTCTGCGTTGTGGGCAAAATGAACGCCAAACTTTGAAGGGCGGAGATCAGGTGACATGTTTGACAACTGACCATACCCCACACCGTCTTTGATGTTGCGTGATCTCTATGTAGAATGTTTTAGAAGAACAGTCACTGCATGTCGTTTATTCCCCTTCAATTAATCCACAATTGCCTTCATTTGCCCCCCCCCCCCCTGCTTTTTCTTCAGCATGTTTATTTGTCTGCAAAGATACCACACGGAGAAGGAACATGACGTCATTAACATTGACATTGTCATCGCATTGTCAAGCTGCATGTAACCCGTTGCTAAAAAAATAACATGATATTTAAACATTTAATTTAATTACAAACGCTCTGGAGCGGCGACCGTCACTTTACGGGAAGAACGCCAGAGAGGACAATTGGACAATGAGCATGCAATATATTATTATTGTTTTTACATAATACTTGTTACGATTCACTGAATTCACTGGAAAGTCCTGGATGATGCAAATGATTGTTATTAAGATCTGTCGATACACAGCTTTAACTATGTATCACCGTATGTCATGCATTTGCATTTGATTTCTTCATTGTGACAGAAAGAAAATGCAGAGAAGGATAACATTTATAATGTAGGCGAGATGGAACAGCTGGGAATAGCACATCAAATAGCTAAAGGAATGGTAGGTGTTTAGTTGATAAAGGTTCTGCATTTTGAAGTACCCTCTTACTTTGTAAATGATCTTTGATTTATCTCACCTGGATGAATTTCGAGAAGTTTACCAACAGTAGTGTAAGTGTAATTGTGCTTTATTACACCCTTCAGATATAGTCGTGATATTTTTCCGACCGTATTATGTAGTGAATGGATATTATGAATAAAACAATGATAAACACGTATAATGGTTAATACAGAAAGAAAACCAAATATCGTGCAGGTACAGTAATTACAAGTAACGGTAACGATCATTTTTTGTGTGGCGGGTATTGGTGTGGTCCTAGAACCAATTGATAGGCTACATTTTTTTCAGGGAATCACATATAGTGTGGAGGTGTACACCTTTCTTTTCTTTTTTTTGTACATATCTACCTGCGATGTAATTGCAACATAGTTGCATTTTGCCTTGGATACGTTACAAAGAAAAGAGGAAAGAGAGGAACGTTTCCATTATTGTCTATGTATCTTGGGGAGGGGTGCCCCCATGAAGTGGTCTAGTGCCCTCAGAACTTGATTTCCAGACTGATGTTTGCATCCTGGATTCTTCATATGTACCTCATACGCCGTATTTAAAGATAGTAAGATGACGAAACATTTTATCCTCACAATATGTTTATATACTCAACTTACAGGCTTACTGTTCAGGAAGAGAGGTTCTACCACGGTGATTTGGCAGCACGAAATGTTCTTGTCGGAAGGGGACTTACTGTTAAAATATCCGACTTTGGTTTAGCAGACGATATCTATTCCAGAGGTTATAAACGGCGGGAACAAGACCAGAAGATTCCCATTAAGTGGTGCAGTATAGAGGCCATATTGAATGGTATATGTTCATCAGAAGGAGATGTGTAAGTTATTAACAGCTCGAAATATTTACAACATATCTATAGCTAAGGTGGAATGGGATCCCACACAAAAACGATGAAGTCAAGACCATAATTTGTGATTCACTTATTTGATTTCATTACGAGCAGTATCCAACAAGAATATGTATATGAATATATCTCCACCATTAAAGTCTAATAACGTTTTATAAAACATTGTTGGAGTGTAGACTGTAAGTTCAGATCATGGTTGGCATCATCGGTCAAACTGACGATTCGGTTATCAACTGCAACTGAAAATATGACCTGTTAAAGTAATATTTTGTTTCAATTTTCACTTTCAACACAGGATGGTCGTATGGAGTGGTTCTATATGAGGTATTTACATTAGGCGGTACCCCATACCCGGGCATAGCCGGTAGGTTCCTAGTTGCGCAGTTGCGTGAAGGATATCGCATGGATCAACCAGAGGGCTGTCCCGATGACATGCAAGTATCTTTGATAATCCTTTGGTCACCTCACAAATTAACAGGAGTGGACTCATGGTTATATAAACTCATTTCATTTATTATTGACGTATCTGACATGAATGTTAACATCTCGTAAATGGCCACAGTTTTATCCAATGTTTACATGTATAGTTGACTCCATTTGGTGATCTTTCTGACTTCCTTGATAAACAACCATCTAAATATCAGTTATTTGTTTGAGAACATTTTGAAGTTGAAACTCAATAATGCTTGATGTTTTTCCTTCCCCATAGATATAAAATCATGCTTCAGTGTTGGGAGGAGGTCCCGGAGAATAGACCAAGATTTGAAACGATAAATCAACATATAGACGCCATGTTGGTGGAGAGATCTGATTACCTATGCTTTGAAATGGAAGACGAATGCGAGGTAAAATGTGTATCATTTGGTGACACTGAGGTGTTAGATAGGTGCCACGTAACACCTTCCATGGATCGACGAGCAACAATCTTAACATAATCAGCAACATCAATCATACAACCGTGAATCAATATAGCAAAAACCGTTTGAAACAAAACGATCATGCTTGCAGGATTTAAACGATGTTGTGTTATATGTGCCTGCTCTGTACTTCCACATACAGTCCAAATTACTCACTCACAGTACAAATTGGCGCCACCGTATACTCTGCCTCGTAGTCATATACACTACCCCATACACACACGCACATACGCACTTTTCCACTCACAATGCTTGCAAGTTAGACTTTTGAAACTTTGACCATGAATGTGTAGTTTGTTCCGTGTTGGAGGGAAATGGTCTCTCCTCGGAGATCTCATGTGTAGACTAGCCTTGGCAGCTACTACATTCGAATGTTGAATAGTTGCAACACTACAGTCTCACTAAATGACATTTTGCACAAACCAATCAGACAAAGAATATGTTTCGAATGGGATTCCACAGTAACTGAACTTTTCGTAGACTGTAGAAGTAAAAAAATAAAGAAAACAACTGTCATACAACTGAGCATTACCTTAGATTACTGACGTTGGTCTATTTCGTTTCTTTTCTAAGGATAATGGAGATTCAGATGGTGGATCGAGACCGTTGTCAGTTCCAAACATTTACGTCCGAGCTCCTGGGAATGTTGAAACTTCAGATAACTTTGCTCCTATTATTGAGGAAGATAACGACATCGACCTCGACGAACTGCAAGATATCCTTCATTCAGAGACCAAACAGGAAAAGGATGCGAACGACAATGTGTAACATGACTAAAAATAGTTGCTTGATTCGATTCCCTGAAAGTATCAAAGATTTAGACGAACACTGAAACATCATTACCAGCGATGACGTATTTGTATTTAATACATATGTGTCGTGTATAGCAGAGTGCCTATCAAAGTATCGCAATCTCCTACATAGACATGTTCCTTTTGGTAGCCATAGTGTTTTGCGTGCGAGACTTCATAGCACAGCCGTTTCAACATACAAACCTTGGGATCACATCGTACATTTCCTAGACGGCATACCTTACACCTTAGTACCTTAAGGCTAATGAAGTCTGATTCATAGAGCTAACATACCTTTTCATGAATTTGTTATCACTTTCTTCAGTTTCAACGTAATGCCAAATACACTGATGATAGTTTCGAACGACAAAATACATTTTGGCATTAAATGAACATCACAAGGTCTATTGACATAAATTTCTTTGTCTGTCAGTCTGCTCTATTTTTCCATAATTGACTCATTCCTTGTGAATTACCGGAATATAAGGAAAGGAACATTTCTGAAATGTAAAATTTGCAGAATACGCTTTTGCACTGAATTTCCTGATTTCTGAATATACGATCTTCAACACATTCGTACTTAAACTATATGGGATAATTTGTGTTTAGGGGGCGACCTCTCATCATTGAGTGGTTTTCCTTTGTCCTTTTTTTCACAAAATATGGAAATTTGATATCATCATGCTGACCTAAGGGTTTGGTTTATTACTGGAATCCACAAGTTTGTATTTATCTGTACATTTAAGCATAACCTGTACCCGTATTCGCTATTTCAAACTTGAAAACAAATCAATGTGCCATAACATTGTTTTTCTTTATAACAATCATAGTAAAGACAAATATATTGTATATTAGTACAGTTGCCAAGGGGCTGCTTTGTCTTTAAATGATTAATGTCATTGTCAACAGTGTGTGGTTGTAGAATTCATTAAGAGTTCATTAATTCATTCATTTGTATGAATTGCTTCAAAAAGGGGTAAAGCTACTTTCCAGCAATGTATAATTTTAAACAACACTAGGATAACGGAAGGATCTTGTGCGCTTTTCCCAAGTAGATGTCATGTGGTTGACAGAGTTTCAAATGATCAGTTCAAATTTCGTGGACGAAACTTGCACACTGGTAACACAGATCACACTAAGTACGTTACAGGCTTACTGATGCTTACAGATGCTAATATGTTTAGCCTAAGGTCACATACATAGAACTAAGGGGCCACTTGATTCTACATATGACAACATTGTGATAGCATTCTCCACTTCCTTATTTTTTATGAGTTGATTGGATAGTTATCTATTTCATCTTGATGTACATGTCTTTGGCCAAAGTGATATTAATTTCTCACATCATATTTCATGTTTTGTATATTAATATGGAATTAATTTCTCTTATTATATTTCACGTTTTGCATATTCGTCCCTCTTGTGTTTTGTTTATTTCTCATATTGTACTGTCGTGAGACCATTTATTCTAGAATAAACAGAAACTCTTTTTCTTTGCGGAGAAGTGTAGTATCAAACTTGAATATAGGTAACTGATTGAGTTCGTATCAGGTATGAGGTATGAAGTTGGAAAGGCGATGTGACTTTCGAATTGCTTCATAAGAAACCAATACCAAACAATTGTGATGTCACTTACTTAAAGATCTCTTGAAAACAATATTGTAAGTAGTGGTAACGTTCATCGTTTTCTTTAGATTCCTTTGATTTATTACGTATTTCATCCTCTTCCTTGTGTTTGCTTTCATTGATCCAACATGCAACGATGCCGTGAAGTATCTACTCGTGAAAAGGGGACAACGATTGCAAAAAAATTCAATAACTGTATAGACAAATATTACTTTTTGTATTTTTTCCAAATACAAACAGTGATAAATCGATATATGTTGATAAATATATTTATACATATATTTTCAACATGTTTGGTATACTTATCATTTCAATGAGTATTTGGTATTTTTTAAGAATTTTCATTTCTCATGTGAGGTTTTGTAATTACTTTCTTTGTTTTATTGTTTACAAAACGTAAGCTCGCTACATCATCCCCTCGTCTCTCATCTCCCAAGGAGGACAGACGACACAGACGGGTTAATATCATTTAACGGAAGGGTTTATCCATACAATGCCATCTAACTAGTGAACGTACTTTTCCATAATGGTATCTTCAGGACAATTCACACCACCTCCCCATCCCATCTTAACTTTGTTAACTTAAACTGATCTTTGATAACTTATTCTGATCATTGAATTTTTGTTAATAATCTTAGAAAATATGAGAACGTCGAACATTTTTTCTATTCGGTCGGATTACATTATCATTGCTTCCATAAAGCAAGTAACCAATGGACGTGTACGGACACAAAGGACACCTTTGTTGCTCATCGTGTAACGAGACAAATTACAAAACCGTTAGTAAAGTCAGTTTAGATTTCTTACTACGATACTTGACACTCACAAGCATTTAATCTAGAGGGATGGGTAATTATAACCTCTCTTTATTCTTCTTCTGTTGGTTACTTGTCGAAAGCGAAACGTTGTACTCGTTATGGTTTTTAGCATATGTTGAACAAGTTCCCTGTTGCTTTCAGTGAAGGTCAAAGGTCAAGTCAGATCAGGAGAGGTCATAGTTTGATAATCACAAACGTCTAATATCCTCGGAACCTATACACCCGGAAGTTTTCATGTATACAATATGAAGGTGTAAAGTGTCATTTAGGGTCAGCAGATTTCAAATCTTGGAAACCTTGCAACTACAATAACTTGAAATGATTTCTTAACACAGATCTCACATTTTGCATGTTATCATATGAACTAAGTATTAAATAAATTCCATGTTATTTCCTGAAACGGTCAGAGGTCATGTATCAATAGAGTTAAAGATAAAAACTCCTTAAAGTCTCTTGCACCCGAACATGTATTTGCGTCATTTTGCAATGGAAGAGTAAGAAAGTAATGTTCCATCTTTTTCATAGTTTTTGTGCAGGTGGCATGAAGTCATTTTATCCAGACTCCTCTTCTGTTATTTAAATGAAACACTTACTGATCACATTGCATGCATCTAATGGTTAAACTTACAAACTAAATGAATGTCTCCGCAAGCTACAATTCAACTGTGTTTGTAAGTAGTAGTTTCAGGATTCTCATTTTTTTCCCAGGCTCTCCTTTTTTTTTCTTTTCCCCGTTTTATTTGATACTCATTCACATTCAACGGTTAACAAGTTAACAATATATACATTCACAAGCATCATCTTTGCATATTCCTTAAGACGAGAGCAGTACAATACTATTAACAATGTTTTCATAATTTGGACATAGAAAAAGAAAACCAAATACTGTCTACAAAATGATCTTTCAGATCAGTACGTGTGCAGTATACATGAAAAATTAACCATAACATTCTACCACAACTTAATTGAAAAAATTAGGACAAACGTTGAAGGCGTACTGAAGATCTCCAAAAGTTATTTGTACTTTTTGTTGGGGCCAACCAGCAAGTTATTATGTCTTTCGATACTAAGGGCATATTTCATTCTTTTAAAGTTCACCAAAATGTAGATTTACCTCTTACAATCATAACATATCCCACTTGGAAAAAGTAGAACAAAATCATAAGGATGACAGAGACCATCTTCATAGCAAAGGAAGATATTTTCTGTTGATAAGTAAAAATATTTTAGGAAGATTCGGTTATCCCCAGCAGGAGTTTAAGCTGCTTATGATACTACACTCCCAAAATAAATGTTCAATACTCTCAATAATTATCTTTCAAAGGAAACATAATCGGAATCACACCTGTCCATAACATTTAGGTATCAATTGATAGCAATAATTTTATGAAGTACTGGAAAGTGAAATGTAGAAGCTAAGATTCGGACACCGGATTGCCTGGTGCTCAAAAATCGTCACCATTTCCTATCGTCAGTAGTATTGACTTGAAACTGCCATTTCTGTTTTGAAGTTATTGCAACATTTGAATGAATGTGTAATCGTTCCTTAAACATCTGGACTGACGGAGAACGAAGCATGGTATTCCAAAAGCCAATGGCGCTATTCAAATTGTTGGTTGTACAAAGTTCCAGACACGTGGGATGACATGGGTTGAGCCCCAATAAGAAGTAAAAGGAATAAAATTGAAAAAATAATATGTTTGTTTAAATTGATAAAAGGAGAATGATAATGGAAAAA
The DNA here is from genome assembly GCA_021234535.1 of Stichopus chloronotus. Lineage (NCBI taxonomy): Eukaryota > Metazoa > Echinodermata > Holothuroidea > Aspidochirotida > Stichopodidae > Stichopus > Stichopus chloronotus. The sequence goes on along the minus strand of CM037840.1, from coordinate 18,486,911 downwards.
TTCTTTACATAAATAGCAACGTTGCCTCAGTTGCCTCAGCATACCAATATTACTATTAACACGGTCGTGAGAGTAGTTCGAGATGATCTGAACACCAAAAATGCACCAAGATCCACGGTGCAAACGATATCACTCTAAGTTTGTACAATTCTGCTGATATGGGAATTAGTAATAATTCCAACATCATTTTGAGCATAAATACGTTGAGAAATAAACTTTCCTCAAAGAGGAAGGGCCTTCCTTTAAGTGAACGTTTTATACAATTGCACTTTAAACTATTGATGAAACTCTGTGTTAACGATAAACGAACTTTTGAGACTGTATCATTAATCAGTGAACCTTTCTGACTTTATCCTGGTTCCAATTCCAGATCAAGTTCAAAATAACACCTTGTAACTCTTTTATGAAAAGCTTTCAGCATTCTCATTCGGTGCGACTGCTATGAATTGTGAAGTAAATTGGTATAGTATTGTACGTACCTATGTGTTCCCACGTGCATCACCTATTTCTCGTACAACACGTGATACACGTGTGCATGGCAACGAGTACCTGCAGAAGAACTGTTAGTATTATACTGACTCACAACTATTTTCCTTCAAAATAAACAAATCTGAGTTGACTACGCTTCACCTGAAACTACAAACTGATACATTCCTTATTAAAATATTAATGTTTTAATTGCCTTATTTGTGGGATCACTGACAGATTACTCAATGAAATGTATGTTTTGTCATCGGATGTCCTTCCACCTTCAGCTGAACGTATATTATTGGAAACAAGCCTAAGGTTAAACTGCGCAATACATAATATGTTCAGTTTGAAGGTAATTTAAAGTTCTTTTAGTTCACTCTTAGGCGCGCAATTCTATGGAAACACAAGAAGTGTCCACAGAATGATGAGATGTCGTTCATCGTGTCCTTAAACGTTTTAGAATCAACCGAATATTTCAACTCGAACAAGTTAACCCAAGGAAAATGGACAACGAAATATCCTCAAAAACGACATCGTACATGTATTCTTCCATTGCATTCTATCTTCTTTGAATGGAGTCTTGTGAAGGCATGAGAAGTCAGCCATTTTCACTCGTGATCAAATCGTCAAGTCTAACCCCCGGAATGTCAATTGACAGAAAGAATGTGTCCAGCACGGCAAACGAATACGCATGTGTGGGTATAATGTTGCTTTACCAACATAGAAGTATATGTATATACGTATATATAGTATCATTGCACACTAGTAGGTGCAAATAGAAACCGGAAACTAGTAACGTTTGCAGTGAGCTATCAAAATAGTTTGACATCACGTGATACTCAATAAGACCATCAATCACATGTAATCATGGGACCCCTTGTGTTCTATAATACATGTCAGAAGTACAATAAGTGACTGTGCGTACCGTACCAGCATCATTGTATCAGAAAGTGTACAACGCATTTTAAAATAGGCTACTTCATAAGTATCGGAAGAACGCAACCTTACAAGACAATAAAAACAATAAGTGCAAGTTAATTCTTAAGTTGCATAGTGTAGCTATTACATTTCCTGGTTATTGCTATGCTACCTCTTTAAGATATGTAATATAAGGAGAAACGGTGATCTTGACCTGAAGTTTCGATATGAAATCGTGTCATTGTATATATCCCCTTCATTTTCAATAGTTAATCAAAAGTACCATCTGTTGTACAGTTGAAACGACTTGCAGCATTAGCAACCTTACTATATGACACTATATTTGTTGTAGTGGATTGATAAGCGGGACAGTGATAGTTGTGGACATGTGGGAATGTGGAGATCTGACGAGCTTGGGGTAGTTGTGATACGAATTCAGAATTGGGCATTATTCTTACTGCAGTTTTGAAGACCGTAACATTTACTTTACTGAAGCCTGGCGAGAAACGAGTGACACGGAAATTCATAGGTAATTCTTTTTTTCTGGTTATCTTTCCATGTTCTTTCTAAAACATGCTTTCATATATCAAGGAATGTGTAGGCCTACAACAGTTTGTTTTTTTTTTTTTCCGTTGAATTCGAGTGATTACCACAACTTACATTTCTGTATGTATGAGCAATCAGATAGTTATTGTTATACACTAATCGTAGTTTACGCAAACGATGCTCACTGTTTCTCAATTATAAGTTTAAATAATATGTCAAAAGGGAAGCTATAAAAATGTGAGTATGGATTGTGAACTAGTTTTAGACGTTTACAAACGATTTCTGTGCTTTTTCTTATCTCTACCTTTGAAAATTGTGCCATGGTTCATAATACAAAATGTGCCGCAACTTTGTGCTTGATATTACTTCCACCGGCTATAGTAAAATAACAAGTTCATTGTCCTTGTTGTTTCATAATGAAACGATTTATTTCATGCATGAGATTCGTATTGATTAAATGAATGACAGGGTTGATTGATTGGTCGATCATTAATCAGAATACAAAAAAAGAAATATTGAGCAAATGAATAAATGAATAGTGGACAAATTCATCAAAGTTACATATGACATGACCCTTTTTGAAATATTGAATGAACTATCATTAAAAACGTTGAAAATATCCGTAATTCTCAGTCAACAAAAACCATCAAATAGTGACCAAATAATTTCTCTATTACAATTTTGTTACAAATATTACCAAAGTCAAATATGCACATTTTTTACTCATGTGCCATGTCCTTATGTTATCATTTGTTTACTTACATCTTTCAAAGACAATTGAGAATATAATATATTCCGAGAGGTTTTTTTATTTTGGAACCATGTATTGTCTTCATTAAAAATATTGATATCACCTGGGAATGAAAATCTTACAATTAAGTACTTAAGAGACAAACAACATAGATCTAGCAAAAGAAACACTGACGATGTGCAACACTTCACATAATCGGTTTTGCATTTTTATCACACTTTGAAAAGCCGCATCTCAAAAACAGTAAAATGAATGATACTTCTTCTTGAAATGTATAAGTCTGCATTAGTTTGTTTTCATGTTAGCTGTAGCCAGTGTCATGCAATATGATTCCTAAAAGTGTTATCGACAGGACATCTCGTTTTAATAAATCTAAGGCTATTATTCATTTCCATTCACAAAACTTTTGTATTTGGAATTTTATGGAAACATTTGACTCGCCAAACGAAAGGTTTGTGAAGCATTTCTCTGATTCCTTTACAAAGTTATCTAATGAGCATAAAGGTACATCGTGCGCCTCCCGCTACCTTTTTGAAATAGAGTTAAACTCTACCACTAGCTGCTAGCAGACAAAGTCATATGAAGACTGCCTTTTGGTAAAAGATTTTTCTTAGTCTTTGATCATCCCTACTTTGGTTATTTAATATCGAAAAAATGAGACTTCTGTATCCAAATATTCGTAACGTTTTTGAAAAAGAATTCCATCTTTGTAATCGTCCTGTCAGCTTATCATACTCTCCATAAACCCCATGATCATTTCTGAGTGGTTGCCGTACCGTGCGAGTGTTCAGTTTGGGTTAGACGTTTATTCAGACGTACGGCGTTGGCTAATTATACAATCTGGGAAGCATGATGGTAAATGAAAGACTAGGAAATAAGTCTGCAAAAGTGGTGAAAATGTAGAATTAAAAAGTAGTGAGGGGGGAAAAGAAAAGACGAAGGCATAATATATTTTAATGCATTAAACATTAGGAACAACATGTATTGTGTTCGTATACAAAAAGAATATAGACATGTGACATTATTGGGAATCTCGGTAGTCGTTCTTTGTAAAACGTTTAACTGGATCTTAATATGCACAAACATGACTTACACAATCATGCCATTTAAACTGCTTCACACGGAAATATTTCCTAATCAGTATACGTGCAATGACACCAGAGTGACGGAGTTTAGAGAGACTCATGACCTTTCATTTGATGAAATTTTGATGAAAATAATTCGGTTCCAAAGGTGCGAACAAATGATTTATTTTGTATTAGGTTTCGGTCGCCAGTGGCCCCCCTCATATATGGTTGGCCTTGGTCAACGGTCAACGTGACATAATTACCGATTTAATATCTACATACATTTATTCAACGTTAACATTAACAGATCTCGTGTAACAGTTTCAAACTTAACTACATTTAGTGTAGACATTAAATTGATTTAATATTAACGTGAAATTTAACCATTAAATCGATTTAATGTCTACAGTCAATTGATCAATTGGAAAAAAATTAACACTGACTCTATAAAAGTAAAACCAATCAATAATAAATATCTCTTTGTTAAGTTCATTTTGCGATTTTACAATTGCACATAAGCTACATGTAAATTTCTTTAGCTGGCCTGCTATAACAGTTGGTTAAACTGATTGACTCACTATGTGGCAAATGGCAAATTATGCATGAGCCTAGTTTAGGTCTTACTTCAACATCAAAATTTCAATATCCGTTTTATCATGTAGCAGTCTATTGCAGACTTTTAAAGATAGACTGTGACTGTTTAAGATACATAACTACACACTGACATTGATTTAGTCAAAGTGATTTGAAGAAGATTTACAACATGCGACAAAACATTATGGAATTCGTAAAGGTAAATCTAAAACAAAACTGGCCAATTGTATTAATGTCCATTTAATCATGTCCGCTAGGGCTAACCAAACATATATTTACTGCTGGAGTAAACGGGAGTATGTTAGGGGTGCTCATGTAGGTCAAAATATCTTGTCGATGGAAACAATAGACAAACTTAAGTTCAAATGGGCCAATGAGGATCGGAATGAGATTCGCTGAGGAAGTTGTTACTTGCACATTAGCCTCTATTTTGTTTGTGCGTGTGTGCTTGTGTGTGTTTGGATGTGTTTGAAGTATCTTTACTGAGTCAGATGTTAGTAGCTACTGAGATGTTACACAATCTTCGTCTTTCAGTCACTCATCTCATTTGTTTTTCACAATCTCTATCCATATTTTCCATATTTGTGATAGGCCATTTAAAATTCAAAAAGTGTTTTCATTTCGCATCGTAAAGAATTCGAGGTCTGCGTTGAGCAGACTTTTTAATTAAATTTGTCACTTCTTTTTCAGTCAAAGATGGAACTTGCATCGTATTTACTGCTCTTGGTGTTGAGCAGTGGGCCTATCTCTACAGTTCAATACTCCTATTCTTTCGATTACAGTTATTATGACCTTGAAGATTATACATGCCAATATATACACGGTAAGGCGCAATTTTAAGTTACTTCTGCAGAAGTTTATGTAACCCTTCATTTGTTGAGAACGTTTTTCAACAACGAATTCGTACTGGGATTACCCATGCTGCGGCCACTTCATAGTAACTGTTTACAGCGACTTCGCCGCGACTTCACAACTGAATCTACTGCCACTTGACTGAAAATGAAGCTTTCACGACTTTACGACAAATTCCTTCCCAGGACCTTAATGGGAAACGCTGCTTGCTGCGACTTAATCCTGCTTCTTCACCACACCCCACATCTGTTGCACATAAGCCAGTTTCAAGCGTTCATTAAGACCTAGTTGGGAAAGGACGTCTTTCCAGCTTTTCAGCTAGCTGTTTTGCCTGCTCGGATATACAAAAGTTTTTAACTGTCAATATCGTGGCCGAATGCAAAGAGCAGCAAATGTTGACCATATTCAGCACAGTGTTTTTCTGTTCTCACAGCATTTGACTGTGTGTGCTTTTTTGTCTTTTTAGGATTGTGGAACAGTATTTGTCGTCATCACAAAATAACCATAACGAGTTAACGAGTTCTTTTGAGATGTTCTGAGATGTTTTAGACATTATTTTGAGTTGTTCAATTTCCGAACCTTAAGTCGTAGTGTTTGCTGGAAGCCTTCCACCGCAAAGCAGAACATTTGGTCACATGGCTGGTCTCATAACTATCCTTATGTCACAATTAATGGTGGCAAGTTACGGGCAAGCTTACGTACTTAAAATTATTCCTTACGCTATGTTTATGCTTTAATATGCATATATACCTATAAACATATGAAAATATGAATGCATGCACATCTATGAACATGATATGTTTATTTTGTGAATATTTGTGTGTGCATATGTATACATATATTTTTCTTTTTGTTTTGTCTTGTCTTTCTTTATCTGTAAGGTTTTGTAGTTACAAGCTTTAATTATCTTTCACATTATATCTACTTATTACGGGTAGTGGGCCACTTTGTTGGCATATCCTGACTTATGTAACGGGACGAAAACAATACAGAGTGGAAACTGAAGCAATATTGTTCCTCTAAGATTAGCTTCATGGGGCACCCATGAGACCGATCTGTTTCCATCTGGCTCCAACATACTGGCAAATTGCCTTCAGATGATCATTGATCATAAAGTTTTCCCTCAGCAGGAAGATCAGCCACATGGGTTACTCAGGGACACCAGCTATGCAACAACTCCAGCTTGGTGCCTGCCTACTGCCAGGCGAGCACTCAGAACAGTTTTTTTTTTTTTTTTTATTGAAAGACCCACGCAGCATCGTCATGGCCACCTGGAGACGTATCACAAATTTAAAAGACAATGTCATGTATATCTCCAAAATTGGGCCTCCACCCTCCAGAGCGACAGTCACTTACGTTGATGACCTTCAAATTATTAATGGTCCGTGCTCTTGTATCCACCAAAATGCTTCAAATAATTCAAATATTTGATGCTAGTCATATGTAACTAGTTGAAGATTCTAAACTTTTCGTCATTGTGCAATCCCGCTATTGATCTACGGGCTTACAAGTATTCATACGAGACTAACCATCTGATCAGAGTTTGGGTGTATCAAGACTATTACGTCACTACCTTACATTGGCAGAGGCACTTCGCAAGAAGAAGACTCAGCTCATAATTTGTATATCAAGCCGTTCAAAAAAGTGACTTATGATGCAATGAAGGGTTGGCCTCGTCAGGAGTTTTCTGGCTTTTTCTCAAGTTTTCTAGGCTGAGTGCTGTCTAGTCTGGATTTTACGTTTGTATTAGGACAACTTGACGTTACTGATGGTCTTGCTTAAGATTTTTAGTTTTATTTTACTTTGAGGAGGAGGGTTACTAATGTATTTACGAAACATTGTGTTCTTATGACATATTGGACCTTTTTATCTCAGTTACAATCCAATCCTTACTTTTTGATTTTTTTTCGAGACAATTTAACTTTTAACTAAGCAAGTATCATTAGTCTAACTCATGATAGAAATAAAGGAACTGTACACATTATTAACATCTTCAGAGGCGTAAACATGTAAGAGTCGCCAGGTTATGAGTATTGTAAATTCTATCCATGGGTCTGTTAATGGTCCCATTAACATCTATATTTCTGATAAGGCAAAGGTTAGGTGATCACCAATGTCACAAAATAAGTTGCCAGGCAGCAAATTGAAAGAAGAACTAATTGCCAAACGAACAAACAGATGTTCAATGAGAGTATTGGAGGTAGAAGTAAGTCTGGTAGGTAAAGTAATAACAGTCCTATTACAAACAATAAAAGTAAAGTAATAATAATAGTATTTAAAGTAATCCTCAAACATTCAAATCATTCAAAACAATGCTTTGAAACGTAGCTTATGACTGAAGACACTCACTTGTGGTATTCAATGGAACTGGATGGGACATGGATTTTATAAGGGGTATATTATGGAATGCAAATTACATGGGTCGACATAACCGCAGTAAGGGGTAACGGGGGTACAAATGTACAAGCAAGACGTAATATATCACGATCTCCTCCTATAGGTTAAGCTGTATAAATTAAACTTCAAACGTGGTGCGTGAGTGGCTGGTATAGGAAAAAGTATCCCCCCGACCGATCACGTCAAAGTTTAAAGTCACGGGTTATTGTGCGCATGTGTAAATGTCCTAGAGTTATGAAAGTATCACACACGAAAAAAAAAGGAGATGCGAACAAATATTCTTTGAACTATTCATGGTCAAAGATCAATCGGCAAAAAAGCTCTAAGACGTAAGGCTAGAGCGTTTTATTTCGAAAACAAGTGAAAATGTACCCTACTAAAAAAAAAAGATAAGTGTGAAGCATGTTTGGTGTTTTTCTCATTTTCCACGTTGATATTCTGAGGGTGTGTTCGTGTAATATTTTCGGGAACATGTGTTTTCCACGGTCACGTGTGGGTACACTTCCTAGTTGGAATATCCACATCTTCACTGTTAAGAAAGCGTGTATCCCGGATTGGCGTACAATATATGTGTATGTGCGTTTGTGACTTTTATCTTATGGAACGATGCTCGGCCTAGCTCATACTGAAGGTCTACTATAGTGAGGGTAAGTGAAGGTAAGTGAGGGCAAGTGAAGGTAAGTGAGGATAAGTGAGGGTAAGTGAGAGTAGGTGAGGGCAAGTGATGGCAAACGAGGGTAAGTGAGTGTGTTCAGTAATTTCCTGGCTCTCTAGCCTCATTTTATCCTTGATTATATGTGTAAGTATGCAAAGTAGGTAGAGATAGTTCCCCCTTGCAATCATATGTCACTTAAAGAATGCAGTGAGGAAATTTACTTGGCAGGTTTTTGTTTTTAACACTGAATTATATTGTTAAGCATTGTTATGTTTTTTGGTTATAAAATCCTAACCTCCCCTGAAGGAAAACCTCCTTTCAAGGAAACAATATATTTTTTTTCTTGAAGGAAACAATATTTCCATATTAAATAACTTTGTATACGACATTCATCTACTATATAAACCTAACCATATAACGTTACAATTTCCTCACGTTACTGATACCATTTAAGTGCATGATAATTATGAATTCATGAAAACAGTAATTCAGGTCTTTAAATATTCTGTTGACCTAAATCAAATGTTGAAATGGTGTCACCATAATTTACAGGGAATAGTATAGAGCAAGCAATTTCTTTGTTGTCGTTTTTGCTGAACTTCGAAGCAGCAAATCTTCCTTACAGAGGAGACTATCGTTGTGGGGAAGGCTGGCTTGCACTAAATGGAGAAGTAGCTCGGTGCGATCCTGAGGGTATTTATCCATGTTGTTCCCCTTACAACTGGTGTGGATTCACCCAAGACCACTGTGACTGTGAAGAGTGCATTGACTACAGGACTTTTTGTAAGGATAACATCTTCAGTATGCAATTGATGAATTATCTTAGAATTTCATTTCATAGTTTTGGTACATCATGTCCTTTGTTAGTGGAAAGTATGGAATGACCCTAGGCTATTTGCGCATCCTGTTCCGTTGCAGTGTCCATAGGAGGGCATACTGCCGTTATTTACGAAAAGAGATGATATATTTGGTTTGTTAATGAACATTATGTCATCACAGAAACTTACGAGTCAAATGTTTGATGTGCATTTTTTTTTCCCTAAAATGCATGGAATATGGGCTCATCACTTACATTTATCATTTCACCAAGTGACTACGATAGTTTCCCATTTCATTCAATCCTCGGAACTTTCCCTATGTGTAAATGTTACTTGCTCATAAACAAACCTGAAAAGTTGAACCTTGTTTTGTTGTGTTGTGAAATAACTTGTTGATGAAATTAAAAGTGTAATCTGATTTAACTTCTTCTCTGTGTCAAATCGATTTGCCACAGAAGTGTTCGTATCCAACTCACTTCAACGTTAAGGTTTTTACTTTCAGGGGGTGCATACACAATTCAAGTAAGCTGAAGCATGATCAAATGGCACCCTTTAGTTTAAACATCATTACATCATGCAGTAGAGTATTTCAAGTTTTTCGTAACAAGTGTACCTTATCATAACTCGTAACATTTCAATTTAATATCATTACGAGTCTACCCTGTTTTTTCGTATCAAATGTAGGAACCTAAAGACACAGGTTACAGTATGCCTATTTTTAATCTAAATTTTCCTGGTAACACCTACGAACCGAGCCTTATGTTTCCTTCTATCATGGATTACCCTATGTGTAGCTATACAGAGTAAGATGGTGTTAGTTCTCCTCAATCACAACACATGACAAGACGACAGGTAAGAGAATTCACACGACTGGCCTGGATATACTGTCTCCATCTGATAAATTTAGCATTGTGAAACACCACAAAAGGTTGCATCCAGAATTTTGTGAAAGAAACCTGTTCAACTCAATCAGTTCATACTAAATAGTGTTGTGAAAGCACTAGATTATGTATGTTCTTAATTAATTATTACCTCGGTGATATTGTTTAAAGGAAGTGAAATATACTTTTCTGACCAATTTGCTTTGTTAACCTAACCACAAAAACATGAACAAATTTTGATACCATTTTACGTTGTATGTGACTGTGAGTTAATGAAAACAGCATTTCAGTGGTTAGTTTATCAAATTCGATCGGAAATTTGCATTGTCTTTGCATAGACTTGGAAGTGCTAAAATGCTGTGGCCAAACGTCACAGATATCGGTTGATTAAAGCAAAATAATTTTGCTATTGTTGCTTTTGCTGGACTTCGCAGCAGAAAAACTTCCTTACAGAGAAGACCTATCGTTGTGGGGAAGGCTGGCTTGCACCAAATGGAGAAGTAGCTCGGTGCGATCCTGAGGGTATTTATCCATGTTGTTCTCAGTACAACTGGTGTGGAATCACCCAAGACCACTGTGACTGTGAAGAGTGCATTGACTACCGGAGTTTATGTAAGAATAACATTATCAATATTCATTTGATAATTATCACAGCGTGCATGCACTGCTTTTGGTGTACATCAGTTTAAATATGAAATCTGTATAGCTACCTGTGTATCCGGATACACTGTCAGCAGAAGGGACTATGAGCTTGGCCACCTGGATTGATTATATAATTGGCTTACTTATTAGGGAAGCTCATTAGGAAAAAAAACAAAAAGACAAGAAAGGAAGAGAAAAAAATGAACAACATCTTTCAAGTACGGCAAAATAGGAGTGGAATAAACCTATTTTTTTTTCATGTTGGCTGCAATAACTTTAGAGAAATCCACGGTACGGTCCTAGTTAAAGTTCTCTGTCAATTTTAAAATAACAATTGAACTTTGCTTTATTGTTTCTTGATCTAATTATTTATACAATCTGCTATATGAAACTAAAATATAAAAAAAATATAAATATTTCAAAATGTTAACGGTCAAGTTGAAAAGCACGTAATATTTTATAATTTCAAATGAAGAGTTCAATGGCTGCTTTTGTGTACAATACCAGTCAATGAATTCATCCACACAGGCCAGGAGACAATTATTCTTGGACAAACGGGATAGCTTGAGGTCAAAGGTTAGATAGAGGACATTCAGTTCAGGATAATCGAAGTGCAAAGTCTTCAGATACCTCAGGGATGGCACAGAGAACATTCTTTGAAAAGAAAATTCTCCTTCAACAAGCATTTGGCACTACTTAAAAGTTCAAGCTGTAAAAGCAGAAGTGCACTGTATTGCTTTGGAATAATCGTAACGTGCAACAGTCACGTTTGCTAGTTTTGACAGCAGAGGGCGAACCATTGAAACTGTTTAAGGATAATATCTCAAGAACGTAAGGTATGACTAATATAGTGTTGCTTATAGTAGGTTGATTACAAGTTTCGTAAATCTGAAGTTTAAGTAGCGCAAAATACGTCAATCTTTACTACAATTTATTAAATTATTATTTACATATAATTTATTTTCACCAGACCCCCCCCCCCTTTAAATGGCTAGGAAAATTCAGATGATATGAATATTTAGTTCTGCCTGCGGGATGTACCGAGTTCAGGTATCTTCATTGGCTGATGTAATCGTGTGCGTGAAGTTAGATTCGCCGGAATACTCCTTTAGATGACGAGCTGTTCGGGGCGTCTATGTAGGCGTGTGTCATCATACCTTTTTTTTCTCGCTCTTTCGTTAACGTCGTGCAACTGTTTCATCATTTTTTAAATCATCATCGTTACCTGGATTAATTTGTTTCCAGTGTGCGAGACTACTATATTTTATATCCATATAATAATTTAGATATCTGGACGTCTCTCTCTCTCTATGTGCACTATACTTGTACTGATCTCTCTTCACACTCCATCGTATAGACTCTCCACACTAGATCAAAGGTCTCAGCCGAATTCATGTGGCCTGGTAGATCAATAGCAACAACATTCTGAGATAAAAAAAAAACCCCTCTTCCCCCACAAAAAAAAAAAACAAATAGTAGGTTGATCGACCACACTGAGTAGAATAACAGTAGGAAAAAAGCAGAATATTAGAACAGTATTTGGCATCTGCCATGCCATGTACTATTTATCATAGCTTAATTCTCGTAGATGATATATTGATAGCTGTGAAAAAGCAAGCCTGGGCTACATCAACGAAACCCATGGTTTTCTTGAATTCTTCTTCTAAATACATCCTCTAATATTCATCCTTTGAATTCACACCAATACCTGGATTTTGACTGTCACAGCAACCCCCTGAGCATCGGAAAACTTTTGCGGACAATTTTGGAGAGAAAATTCACTAGTGTCATTGTTAGGCAAGAGTACAAATGCCTTCTTCAACTTTGTTCCTTCTTATAATGTATACTCTTTTTGAAAAGTTGTTTCGTATACATTATTATTTTGTTACAGATGAAGAAGGTTCCATCCGTCTAGCAGGAGGTAATGAGACAGCTGGCCGTGTTGAGGTCTACCTCAACGGAGAATGGGGAACTGTGTGCGATGATTCATGGGATTTAGCTGATGCTGTGGTTGTCTGTCGTCAACTCGGTTTCTCTTCAGCTCTTTCTGCTTCTACATATGCTACTTTTGGTCAAGGTGATGGTAGCATTGTCATGGATAATGTAGCATGCACCGGGACAGAGTATAGGCTTACATTTTGCTCCTACCTCTCTGGTCCATCTGATTGTTATCACTACGAAGATGCGGGAGTAGTTTGCTCTGTCACTCCTGGTACGAACAATTTTCTCTGTTTTATCATTCACTCAGTTCTTTGTGTCAGGTGTACAATGCACATTAACGTTATATCTGGACTATTAATATCATAGAACACGAGCGTGCATTTGTTGGTATTAAAATTTATTTGACAATCCTACGAAATAGTCTCAGAAACCATTTTCTAAGGTCTCACGTTTGGCACTTTGCAAAACAAGTGGTATTCATTCCCTCAATCTCACAACCAACTGACATTAGAAAATGGCATTGAATCTGGTGGTGTCTTGATGTATTATCGAGGTAAAGGTTAGAATTTCAGTAAAATCTTTCAACCACCACACAAAAATGTTACAGAACACGTTCCAACGTAAGTAGAACTAAGGCATCATAATACTTGCCTTCTGTAAACTAATTGATTTCTTAAATTCCAAATTCTCACCACTTTAGTTTTTGTTTTTTGTTTTACCCATCCTTCAATTCTTCACATAGATCAAGAAGGTTCTATTCGTCTAGCAGGAGGTAATGACACAGCTGGTCGTGTTGAGATATATCTCAATGGTGAATGGGGAACTGTCTGTGATAATTCGTGGGATCTAAATGATGCTAGGGTTGTCTGTCAGCAACTTGGCTTCCTTGCAGCTATTTCTGCTCCAAGTAATGCAACTTTTGGTCAAGGAGACGGCAGCATTCTCATGGATGATGTAGCATGCACGGGAACAGAGTCTAGACTTACAGACTGTTCCTATGACGCTGCCACTCCATATTGTTCTCCAAGTGAAAATGCTGGAATAGTTTGTGTTCCTTTTTCAGGTAGAGTAGAGATCATACTTAATTTGTCATCCCTATACGTAGTAACAACAAAAACTGGGTGAATCAGTAGACCTTATCATGGGGTATTTCATGGTATACGAATACATGGATAGACACAGACGAAGATAGGGTCAGTGTCCAATTTGCGCAAGTGGGTGGGTGTCTGAGTGTAAGAATTCCGTTTCTAAACGTTAGCATAACAAATCAAATTCGGATAGATGGGCGAACATGGTCTGATGTGATCAAAATACATTCAGATCTGAGGATGATTTGATGCACCCGCGTCTTGTGAATGGAATACTTTTACGCCCCCTATACTTTTACACTCTCATGAAAATTGGCTAACATCGTTCTATGCACATCCATGACTAACTCTTGCGCGATTAAGGGAAATCATGATCATAATACCCACGGTATGTGTTTTTTAAAAGAAGTAGTTATCATTAAATATTCAGTTGCGCTTTACGAAGCCTTAAGGAAAGCCGGGCTAACGTTTTCAGATTTAGTTACGTCTTGTTAATATGAAATACAAATGAGACGGCATATTGTACAGAATTGTACATGTTCAGTTTTATTGTTTTATTTTACATTTTGTTAGGTAAAGTAAACCAAAATACAGTAGATATTGGCGAACCATTAGTTGAGAGACACGACTCCAAATGGACATTGAAACACAGCATCTCGTGGCAGCCACCTATTCAAAATGGCAATCAAGGTATTATTTTATTCATTTATAGTTTCTTGGCGTTCCAACCAGAAATTTGTTTGTAAAAGATGGTGATAATTTATTGCCCTTCGTCTGCCTGGTTATTCAATGTATCACTGTGCACGGGATATTGTGAAGTGATACGAAGGTGTAGTGTGAAAAGGAAGATCATACTAAGGTCATTTTTACCCATTTTTTTTTTAATCACACTTACACTGTGTTCCCACAAGCACGGTCCTGTTTCACATACTACAACTAAAGGCAACCGCAAGCGAGCACAGAGATATTCCAGATGGAAGTGTGCCAACAAGTTAACTCCAGAGATAACAGATATTTGTCTGGTTTCTTACGTGACTTCTCTATGTATGTATCAAAGCCACTGGTCAGTAATGACAAACTGTCACATGACCAACTGCCAATCAGTGAAATGTTCTTCAGAATATGCTGATCAGGATAGTTTTTCAAAGCAGAGATATGAATTCATTGATGACAGCATGCATTAATCGCCTGATTTTTAGTTATGGAAACTTTGTTTTAACGTTCCGTGTACATTTTAAATCTCGGTGACATTCTTCTTGCTCTTTCAGTTCTTTTGCTTTTTCGACACAGGTAAAAGATTATGGGGTAATACCATGCAAAGATGCACAAGTATTATTTTTTCCTGTGTAATTTAATTTACTGGAAAACCAGTGCTTTCGTATTTTAAATGCTTACTACTACTGCAACTCTACCAACATGATCATACTGATATGGAACGTTATACAACTTAGCACGGTAGCTAAGTAATCTCCTCTTTATTAAGTTAATTCGACTGGAAAATAAAAGTTCAGTTCAGTATGACTTTATTCCAATCTCTTACTATAATATAAGACATACCAATATTTTGAGAGTGGAAAAAGTAACGAAAATACAGAATATAAGGATCATCATGCATAGACACTTCATAAAATAATTACTTTACTTAAAGGGAAATAGGGCGTTTGTTTTACGGAAAACACCCATATTATTAAAACCAATGTTTGTGGATGCAGAATGATAGATTATTCAAAATAAGAAAGGACAGTAACCTTCTTTTCAGGAAATAAGTTTCTCACAGATAGAAACTCAGTTATTTGTTGCTCAGCACTAATTTGTTCACCCAAACTTTTCAAAATTCAAATGATGCATCTTCCGTTACTCATCACATACATAATGTTTTGAGGAGATGAAGCTTTTGTCAGGTGTTTACTGATGAGACGTGATGGTTTAACAATGACTAAAACTATTTCTTTTGCAAGTCATGTTGGTGTCCTCTAAACGCCCTATTTCCCTTTAACATAAAAAAAGGTAAGAGACTCAGGAGTGGCAACTGAAAGCTCCTAGGAGCTTGTGGGTGTTGACACCCCATAAAGACAGACAGAAAATACAAGACAACAAAAGAAAAGCACAAAAAACAACAAGAATAGAGAACAGAAATGCAAAAAAGACGGTAGTTCAAAGGTAATTTGCAATGAAATGATATGGTGTTTTACAGTTTGTAACTTCCAAGGGGAGAGAATTCCAAAGTTTTGCACCTACAAATCGAAGACCAAATTGAGATGACCTAAGCCTACAAAGGGGAGTGATAAACTGATTTGAAGCACGACTAGGATAAGGGTAATTGCTATCACGAAACTGAAAATGAGAACGAAATATTGACGGGGTTCTGTTATGTAGCCAGTCAAAAATAAACAACCCGATAAGATACCGATTTAAATCATAAATATTAAGAAGGTTAAGACTAGCGAAAAGAGGTGCAGTATGATGACGATAGTCTACGTTGCATATACATCTAATAGCCCTTTTCTGCGAAATAGAGAGAGGTTTAATTCTGGTAGCATACGTGCTCCCCCAAATGATATTACAATAAGTGAGATAAGGGAATATAAGTGTATTATACAGGGATACCAAAATTTTCCTAGGAAGAAGTTGTCGAAATCTGTTTAGTATCCCCACACATTTTGAAACTTTCTTGCTAACATACTGGATATGAGCAGTCCAGGAGAGATGAGAATCAACAAACACACCAAGAAACTTAGTAACATTTGAACGCTGTATGTTAGCACCACAAAGTTGTATGTTGTTTGCACACTGATTAAGGTGCTTAGAAGGTGAGGTAAAAATAACAAAATTGGTTTTCTTTACATTGAGAGATAGCTTGTTTGCACAAAACCAGTTGTGAACATAGATAAATTCATATTGTATTACATTTAGTAGACAACTGAGGTCATTACTAGAATAAAAAAGATTGGTATCGTCAGCATAAGAAATTACATGCAATTTATTACTAGCCCTGTGGAGATCATTGATATAAATAATAAACAACAAATGACCTAGAATAGCTCCCTGAGGAACACCACAAGTAATACGCTTAGGTATAGAATTAACATTGTTAATGCCAACATATTGGTAACGATCAGTAACATAACTTTTAAACCAATCCAGTGCTGTACCCCTAATACCGTAATGTTCAAGTTTACCGAGGAAGATTCTATGGTCCAATGTATCAAAGTCTTAGACAGGTCCAAGAAAATGCCTGATGCATACTGATTTTTTTCGAAGGCATCTGTTACTTTATTAGTGAAGTGTAAAATAGCATGCGAAGTCGAACGCCCAGGAAGGAACCCAAATTGGTATTCATACAATTGATTTTGCTTTACAAAAAAAGAATATTATCGAGTAAACACAAGTTTTTCGAGTACTTTGGAGAGACATGGTAAAATTGAAATAGGTCTGTAATTATTAACCGAATCTTTATCACCAGATTTAAAAACAGGAACAACACGTGCAATTTTGAGAGGACTAGGAACAATACCCTTCTCTAACGAAAGATTAAAAAGGTAGGTTAGTGGGGTGCACAGGGAATGAGCCACATTTTTGAGGATCGTAGAGGAAATTCCATCAAAACCAGCGGCAGAATTTTTAAGAGAAAATATTATATTTAACACCTCCTCGCATGATGCTGGACTAATGAATAGAGAGTCTACAACCCGATGGGACAGATAGGACTTATAGCTACAGTGTGAGGGGGGAATCCCTGCCTGGGTAGCAGGACCAATGGCAGTAAAATAATCATTAAAGATATTTGCAACATCGAAAGGATTCGAAACACTTGTTCCATGATAATTTAATTTATCAGCAGTAAAATCAGTACCTCGACCATACAACAGGGTATTAATTGAGCTCCATGTAGATTTCGTGTCCTGTGTGGTATTGCTGAACAAAGTAGGGTAGTAAAATTTCTTAGCCTGTCTGATGACAGAAGTAAGACGATTTCGAAATCGTTTATACTCGTTCAAAGCAGCAGCAGACCCACTACGGAGGTACCTTTTGAATAAACGGTTCTTTGTTTTACAAGAGTTCAGTATGGCTGGGGTGATCCAGTGCTTCGAATTTCGGTTACTACACTTTTTGGTGTGGGCTACCCAAGGAAGACAATTATTTGATGAATGATTTAATGATTTAAGAATATCTTATTGAAACTATCAAAGGCGCTATCAACATCAGAAGAATTATAGACATCTGCCCAGGATTCGTTTTGAACTGCGGAGCGTAATTGGTCAAGGCTAACAGGGTTGATGTCTCTTTTAAAAAAGATTGAATTTTCTCTCAACATAGCAACACCTAAATCAGCAAGGGTGAAAACTGGAAAATGATCAGAAATGTCATCAACTACTACACCAGAAACAGAATTTAAACATTAACTATTCGTGAAAATTACATCAAGCAGTGAGGCAGAGTGTGAAGTAACTCTAGTGGGTATACTATGAAGTGGACGATAAGAGTAAGAATAAAAAAGGTTGACAAATTGGGTACAACTGTTAGCGGCATGATTAAGAAGATTACAATTGAAATCGCCCATGAGGAAACAAGTCTTACTTTCGTTATTCAGAGAGTCAAGTAGTGTAGAGATGATGTCTAAGACATCGTACTTAATACCAACTGGACAATAAATTGTTCCTACTATAACAGGAGACTGTCGATTATAGACCTCCACAAAGATAGACTCGAAAATACCATCCACGAAAATACTAAGGTCTGGACGGGCTTTGTAGTTAAGTTCAGAATTAATGTATAAAACAACCCCACCCCCTCGTCTTGCTCTGGGGGTTTGTTCTATGTTGTAACCTGGGATATTATAGACGGTATGTAGTGTTTCATTATCATTAAGCCAAGGCTCGGTAATTCCAATAAGGCAAAATTTATGCTTAATAGAGCTAAGAGAAATTGAGAGGTTGCTAAAGTTGCTATTAAGCGACCTAGCATTAACATGAAACAAAGTTAATTTGTTATCCCAAATGTAAGGGTTAATGTTATTAAAGAAATCATAATTATAGTACTTGCAACTGTCGATTTGAGAATCATGCACAGAATTTACATCAGGATCAACAGAATTTAAGGGAAAATCATTGTCATTGTTCGTGAATCCAAGCTTAGAAGCAGTTTTCCAGGTGGCACAAGGAATATCATTCAATACATTAACAATAGGATTGACTGGGCAGTGATTGTGCCACTTAATACCGGAAGAGCAGATACAACAGGTGCCCACAGAGTA
Organism: Stichopus chloronotus; assembly: GCA_021234535.1. NCBI lineage: Eukaryota > Metazoa > Echinodermata > Holothuroidea > Aspidochirotida > Stichopodidae > Stichopus > Stichopus chloronotus. The sequence continues at coordinate 18,468,036 of CM037840.1, read as the reverse complement.
ATCATTATCTGTAAAACTATGGAAACAGATACAGCAGAGATGATCAAGAAAAGAGGTATCATCCATTCCGTTTGAAAAGCAAACTACCAAGTAAAGAACTTACACAAGAACAAAAAGACAAAAGACAAAATTTTAGAAACTTAAGGTAGGAACAGAAAGCGAACGAGAAGAGACGTAAATCCACTAAGAGACTAAGAGACGTAAATCCATTGAACAAAACTGGGACAGGTAATAGGTAGAAAGACTTAACCACTATTTCACTAATACACTCTGAAAAATGACCTGACAGTATTTTGCTTACTTAATTCCTTAAATCATGTAAATTCTTTCACTGCAAGCAAGTCATCTTTTTAGTTACCGTCCATCATATTTAATGATTCTAACTATGTGCACTATCATGGGGAGCTATAAATTTCATAATGCAGGTAACTGCACTTGCACTGGGGTCCCTAAACCCAGGTGACTTTTATATCTTTTATATTCTGAAATACAGTGTTCACGACAAACAACTTAGGTAAGGAATGTAATGAAATAGAACAAGAATTTTCTTTAAACGGTAACATGACCAAGCAGTTGTAGAAACGGAAGCCATTGTTGGAGCTATACACTCTAAAGTTAAGGAATTAGAGAATAAAAAAACGATGTATAGTATCAATTTCAAGCGATAAGGATAAAATGTGTTTGACACCTACGATCGTATAGCGTACCACAGAAAAGGAATACCAATTGACTGTGACTCCATACAACGTTGAAACGATTATTCAACCTGGCTAACAGAGAGAGCCGTCCACGACTATCTCGTTATTGCTGCAGCTAGAATTACTAACAAGAACTGAGTTTTAATAGTCATGTCTTTTGTACGTTATAGCATTATCCTAAATCTATTGTTGTCTTGTGTCACTGACAGTATATTGCTGTTTCTGTGATCTTTTAAACAATGAGTCCAGTTTTAGAGCCGCTTTGAACCAAGATCACAGTCGACCGGTACGCTGCTGTCACTATTGCATTAAAATTGCCAAGTTGTTGAATGTGATATAAGAGTATCCAACTGGAATTGGGAGGAAGTCAAAAAAAGATGGTTGTTTTGCTCCTGTCCTCCTAAGCCGTTTTGGGAAACAAAAAATTGAAAAGATTGTGAAAACCACTTCGTAATGGCCCTCTGAATCATGGGGCCCACATTTCCTTTTCATTCTGTTGGTGACCACCGTCACCAGTAAAACACTTCTTTTTTGGCAACAGTACTTAGGCATGTCTAAAAGGTGACAAATTAGGCAAACAGTGCAGGCAATAAAAAGAATGCGCATCCTCCTATTTCCATGAATTGTTTAGTTACAACACTGCACATGTCCTGACATCAGACAAAAGGGAGGGAAGACAAATGAAATGGAGGATAAAACGTTTAAACCATGATCACATACTTTAAACAGCTAAATTTCTTTAAATATTACCCTTTTTGTAAATTTCCTGTTTGTGTTTTAAATGCCACCCAACCTTCCTCACCTGTCCACACTTTCTTCAATGTGAGCATCTTCGTTGGGTATTATTACACACTACTGTGTCTGTGCTGAGAATGGTGGCAGGTATGAGGAATAAACATTGTTTAACACTGCGGGAACAAAATTAATACACCGTGGACCAAACCAATGCCAATGTTAATGAATGAGTGTATAATTGAATAAGAATTTTTCTTCCTTCTATGTGTCAACGGTTTGTCTCTTTCTTTCTTTTCCTTTCCAACAGTTGATTTTAGCTACAAAGTCGCAGTTTCATTCGAACCAATGTTAAGTGATTGGTACCCATTCATTTGCGGAATGGCACAACTCAGATATGCTACAGAAGTGGTAAATATATTGAGCGTTAGCCTGCATACCTCTCTCATCAGGTTACTGTTCATGATATGACTTCTTGCGATATAGTTACTAATATATGTAAGACACGACATGCCATTGTAACTAAAATCATACCTGGTGATAATGTGATCATTTTAAGAGCTAACTTTAAGCTCTTATTACTTCTCTTCTTTCATTTATTAATTTCCATTGAAACAAAACTGTTCATTTCACATGTAACACTGTCTCATAAATTGTATAGACGCTGAAAGGTTGTCATCAGGTTAACGATATTTGGAGACGGCTGTCTTGTTTGTCGGTCTAACATCTGAAACAAAGAAACTTTATGAGAGTGTTCGTACGAGACCTTCGCGGCAACATTAATCTCTATATTTATACCTAATTTACATATGTCTTTTTTTATTTATTTCTCTTTTCTTCAGAGCAATCCGTCTTACGAGGTCGAGCTTCCATTCTCACAAACCTCTATGTTTCAGGTACTATTCATGATGCAATTCAGGGATAGATTATCTATCCAGGAGATAACCATGACGTCATATTATAATTCTACATAAAATACATGCGGAGTACCTTGTTAAATGTGAAGTTTGTGAAGCAGGATAAATGTGGAAACAAAAATGTGAAAAAAATAACACACCGTTTCTTCCAATCTCGTATCTCCCAGCATGCCTATCTCTCGTACGACTGCCTAATCGTGCGAGGGTTTTTCAAATTAACTGCATGATGTGACATATCATAGCTACACACCTAAATTATATACTATAGGTTTAAGTACAGATTAACATCGAAACAAGTTTACCTAATTTGAAAAACCTGGCTCTGAGTTCTTGATAGCCCTTTTTAGGGCTATTCCGCGAATTATTAATGAAAAGAGTGCTCCAAGAATGAACAGGAAGCGTAATGTAGCATGACACTTGTATGATCTCAACAAGAATTTACATCGGATTCAAACTTTGGACCAGGATTCTATCATAGTCGTTGGGATAAAGGGCTTACGTACCCGAAAACGGGCTGTGAGTTCGACGTGAAGGCACAACACAGCATTTTGCTTTGCACGTCAATGTAACACTATGAAAATATGTTACGTGTGGGCATGCCAATGAGGACTGTTCTTAAATACACGCTGACATTTTCACAGGTTTAATGTATGGTGGTGAAATTCTCAATCCGCGTAGCGTTTTCAGAACATTGTCTTGACATCTTTGTTCATGTACCCTTGAACTCGATGGAAATATTTATTTCAAAGCACTGCCTTCCTCCTCCTCCATAGCTGGAGTAATCTTTCATTAGGCGTATTTGAGAAACTGCAGTCATGAGTTTTACTCCAAAGCTGGGTGTATGCAGCTAATAGGACCTCCGTGGGTTTCCAAAGCCAAACAAAATTTCTTGTATGTTCCGTACCAACTTGGTGACGCTTGGCTTAGATATTTCTGCAGGGTTAAATAACCCATGAGTTCAGTCTGAGGGGCCCCTCTCGTGATCTTTCCCTTGGCCAGGATCGACTCTCGGCCACCCAGCTCTCTTTCATGGTGAAGAATTGTTGAAGCAGTGCTTTCCATTACACCTGCAGGAAGTAAGAAGTAAGAAAGGATCAAAATCATACTGACATGACACTATCCACTTTACTCTCTCCCACCTCTTTCTCTTTGTTGTTGTGCAGGTTGTACCAGCAGTGGATGGCTCATACGTGTCAGATATGGTGACAAGGATAATATTTGAAACACCTGGTAACTACGTTTTTGATGGGTTTTTTTTTCAGTTTATAAGTCTGTATTTGAGGGAGAGACATCCTTGTAATTCTCTTTCTCCCATGCCCTGTGGTCACTAGGAAGAATAAGGTTAAACATAGGTAACAAGAGACAAATTATGGTATACAGTCAAAATTAAAACAGGTCTAATTGATTTCACGTAGGCCAAAGGTCAATAGTAGGTCAAATGCGGAAGACTTCCATAACAGGGGCCTTTTGTTATTATTCTTGCTTCATGTGTCATCAGCGTGAGAACCATGATTACAATTATTGGAGTTTATCACATAATCTATAGGAGGAGAAGCATTAAGAATTTCATACTTTAAGGTTATGACTCACATTGGACCACCAAAAAATTACTGAACTCCCTGAAGGAACAATTAACAACGTATCATTTTGACAAACCATTAAGATTGTGCACGACAATCAGTAGCAAGAGAAACTCATTGTAGAATTTCGTGAAATGGACCGTAGTGCCCAAATAAGAACTTCGATAAAAAAATTCCTGAATACGGTTCATGGCCACCAGAAGAAAAAAAAACGCTGTGCAGACGTTTCAAACAAATCCATGTAAGTTAGCTGACTTCATCTGACGTCATAGAGAAAAGAAGTTTTGTTTTCAAAGGGAAGCTCCCAACTTTGTAACTTTAACTTTGATTGCGTAACGCTGACGGACTTCACAAAGTCACTAAAGGCACTTACGGTATCAACTCATCCAAAAAAGAACCCAGAATCAACCTCTTCAACCTCCACATATGAAACGCTGCATGTTTAATTTTCTTGATACATTGGTTGCACCGTTAAAGCTCCCATCGTCACTTACAGTGGAAACATGTCAAGGATAAGAAAAAAAAATATTTTACTTTGAAAGCTGCAATGGGCAATGGGTAGTTATCTCACACGCAATGAACTATGTAGGAAGCAAATCGTTATTTTCTAAGAGTTATTTCTTTTGCATATTGCAGACTGTTACGAAGCCACCAACGATCCGGACTTTTGTGCTAAACAAGGTTAGACTATAAAAATCCGAATGAAAGGGCTGTAAGGGCAGTAATCTTTGTCCCGATAAAAAATCCCTCTCATCATCGGATTTTTTGTTCTTCTCAAATTACACACTTTCAATATCTGTAAGGACAATGTCACTTGGGTAACATATCACTATCCTGTTCTTGTTTATGATCTTTTTCAATCTGAATTGTATGTAAAATGTAATCTGTCAACGATAATGTAACCTCGTATAATTGAACATGTATTGTGACGCTAGGTACTTTTAACAGCAATTTTTGTGATCTATAATCCTTCATTATTCAATGTGTGCACACCTGTTGATGTAATATCGGGTTTCATCTTTCAAGGAAGTCAAACCCTTACAATGTTGTAATGTATCGCTAAGGCGTTACAATAGCCTCAAGGACTGTGCTGTAAGTTATTCAATCCAGATACGAGGTACATTTATGTTAAACCAATCCCCCTTCTTGAGATTCTTCATTTATTGAAGTCACTCGACTGCATCGCCTTGTGTATGTGTGTTTTGTGCGTGTGAAGTTGCGATAAGAGTACATACATTTGGATACATTTGGCTGACATTAAAAGCAGCTGTCTCATCATCGGACAGTTCTTGAAAGTGTACACGTTTAGTTGTTAACGTTACGATCAACCACTTTATTTCAAGGAAGAGGATTAGGGCTTAGGCAGCCATAGCTTGACGCTTTAAATTAATAGCTTACCACTGCCTATGTGACAACATACACTCATTCTTAACAAAGTAAATGAATTCCATACTGATGGTAACATTTTCACTGTCATACTCGTCATGTATGTAGTGTAGGGAGCCATAGCCTAGCTTATCACTCTTGGTGAGATGGAAGACCTAAGGTCACGTGTGATCACAGTAGTTGATATGATTACCCATCTAGTGATGCAAAACTTTGAGAGTTCGCAGATTTACAAATACTGAGGACAGACACTCAGCAATTGATACTTTGTCCATCCACATAAGACCATTTCTGACCAGCACTGGCGGCACTTTCGAAGACTGTAATGAAAAGTTACCTTGGTATCATCTTGATAATAACGGGATTTCTGACATGCCTTCTATCATTTATTGCATTATTTGACCTACAAAATTAACTAACATATTATTCTTTCTTTTCTTCCATTTAGATGTTGTGACTAGCGGAGCCCCCTATAAACTTCAAGCTCAAAGCTCTGAGAGGATTAATCTTTTTCTTGAGTGGCGTTCTCCTGTTCAGATAAATCGGCATGGTGAATTACTGGAATATAAAATACAGATCACATCGAAAAATGGTGCTATGATATACAGTCACATCGTAGGTCACAAAACAAACGTGAGCATTTAACAGACCAATCAAGCTGTAGGTTAAGCATTAGATCAATCAAAATATGTCACGGAATGACAAAAGAATAGAATGCAGGTAAGAATACACCCAAGGAGGTAGAATGACAGTGTTGCTTTAAATTTCAATCATACCTATAATTTCTTTTGAGACTTACGATTCAAACAGGTTCTCTTGATTAGACTAAATTACATAAGACGTTCAAGTAACTTAGACTTTACATATACACTCTATACTACTGAGCGTGTACCATGGTACCTGTTACGTTGATAATTGGTAACAGCTTTGCACTTCGCGGTGCAAAGTCTAAGCCCTTAACACTATAGTCAGGCTAGCTGGGCATCGCAACGTTAACGATAACGCAAGACAAAAGTTAAAAACGTGTAAAAACGTGTAAAAAAACGGGCAAAACGGCGACTGGTGTTAAAGCTCATACTCGAATCAGAACTGACAGCAAGATTAACAAGAGGCAGATCAGTTAACTATATCAGATGTTTAAACTTCCGGCCGTTGAAAAGCTGATAGGCAATAAAGTTTCATTAAACTATTGTAGGCTAAACGACAATCGCGACAGTTGACCTCAGCAGCAAATAGGATAGGGAAGGGTGACAGCCTTTACGGGTGGCCAGCATTATATATGCAATTTACAAAAAGATGGAATAGTATCCAGACCTCTAGTAATGCAGATTGTCATAACATTACTTGAGAGAGTTCGGGGGCATTTAAAATCGTTACCTCTGTATAATGCGTGCGCAGCTTCTAGTCGTTCCTCTAAGCTCGTTTAACCTAGGCTACCATGGACTTATACTAAGTGTCGAGGAATAAACCTGATTTGGATATTGCAGTACCGTAACATAAACAAGACAATGCCGTATTCAGACACTTATCAGGATTACATCAGTGAATACTTTCAATTATTGACGTAATTTTCAATTAGTGGTATTTACAGTTCTTGAGATCCTATAAACAATTCAAATTACGAACGTCTCCATTGTAGCCACAGATATCTTTACAGGGGACACAGAAGTAGATCTAAAAATAGCGTCAAAATGAACTGAATGTATTAACTTGGTGTTAATTTTCTGTTAGCACTCCATATAAAAAATACCATACATAGGATTTTACTAAAATGAGACGATTCATGAACATTTCCTGCTGATCGCTGAGTGACCCGAGTTCAAGTAACCCCACTGTTTGATTGTAGTCACACGGTTGGTATTCACGAAATTTTGTTTTGAGAAGTTGCTGGAACGCAACCGCTAACACTCATGCCTCTAGATAGGGTTTGCTGTATTTTTTCCTTTTTTTTTTTTTTTTTGCTTCAGTTTTGTGCTTACTGCGCTGCCCTGAGTCATTGTGACGCCAAGTTTTGTGCATCGTCAACGTTATGTAACGTTGATCTGCCCTCGCCGTTGTAATTCATCAACATGTCTGAGTTGAATTAATATGTCAATGATAGCACTCTGAGAGTTATTTTACTCTCACTGGCCGCCATGTCCATGTCCTGTGTTGGTGAACTTTCATTTAGCTCTACTGCTAACGTTAAGGGGGTACCCTGACGCTATTACAACCAAGATTCGACCCCTAACAACCCTATCAACAGTTTACGATGTACCTGTGTTTACAGTTATGTACAGGCTACCCAACCTCATACATTTATTTTGTTTTTATTTTTTATTTCAAAGAAACAAGACAAAAGTCGGAAAACGAAGAAAAAGAATTTTTAATTTGAAAAAAAAAAACAAGAAGAAAAGTCACAGTAACAAGGACTTTTATGTTTTTCTTGGGTTTTTGGCCTTCGTCACCATAAGGACATCGCCGTAAAGTAACAAGCAAACGAAGGGTAGTAAGAAACCGCAGCCTGATTGGTATGACGAAGAGAAAGTAAAAAAACTCAAAAACTCTTTATTTTAGATATTCTCAATTTGTAGCAAGAAGTAGGCTATTCTCTTTTGTGTATAGTCTTTTATAAAAAAAAATACTAAATGAGCAACATGTACCAAAAGCAACATGCACCGTAAATGAATTAATAATAATTATTTTGCATTCTCAGTTGAATGTACCCAGAGTTCTGTTAAACAATATCTCAATATCAAACAGGACCATCTTCAATTCGTAACTGTTATTTCAGGATTACATATGTTCAAGTAGAAAGTTGTCATTGTTCAAGTACGATGTTTTCGATGTACATGAAGTTGGTGTTTCTTTTTCTCCGGCTACAGATGACAAAGTATTCTTTGATACCGATGCTACATGACTGGGAGCTTGAAGAAGGGCTACAATATGTTTTTACGGTTTGTATTAGCTACATTCCGTATGTTTATGATTTGCAATTTTCTTTTGCAAGCATAATAGATTACTAAAAAACCAGATAAAACTCTTTTTAAATTATATAATAGATTACTATTGGTTATGTAGTACACATAAATGTGCCTATACACAAAGGAAAATGTGCTACAGAGCAGACAAAGCATAATGAACACAACTTATTCAAGAAGTAAATATGACTGGAGTTTTTATTTGCCATCGTGGTTTAAAAATCTTAAATTGTTCTTTTTTATGTTTTTATGTCTTCTTAAGGTTGTTGCAGCATTTGAAAGAAACAGATTTCAGAACAAAAATCAATTATATCACACACAGTATTCTTTCTGTAAAATGTTAAGTCTCTCTATACTTTTTGCTTTTTTGTGAAGAGAGGTTGCTGAATTATCGTTTTTTTTTTTTTCTTTGGGGGTATCCCTATGTTACGTCATAGCGAACAATGTGCAGCGTTAGAGTTACATCCTTATACTCTCTTAAACTTTGCCTTCATAGGTTTCCTGAGTGGTTTTTTTTTTTTTTCTGGTAACAAACCGTCCTGCTGTTGTTGCTTAATTCATTGGTCAGATTCTGAGTTTGACCGTCTCCTTATACTTCTCATGACATCGATTCGTCCACAGGTTACGCCATTCGTATCCATAAACGGTGTTCTCAAGGAAGGAAAAACGGCTTCATTGGGGTTCTGGACCAATGACACAGAAATCGGTAATTTTACAGACACTACTTTTGCGATTTTATACTTTGAATTCCGCAAGTTATGAAGTTTAAAGAAATATCAACATTTCAAAATGGTGAATTGCATCAAGGAAAATTTATGATGTCACTTCTACTTAAGCATCCTTTATATTTCTTTATAATCTTGACCAGGCTTGTAACAACGGTGGGTGGCCCCACCCACCACCACGTATTCCCACCCATCATCTAACGCATACTGCACGTTTTCACGTCCACCACAATCTACTTAATCTACTTACACAGATCTAAAACTATTCCCAAATTATTGTGCTGCACTTTTTAAGCGCCATACTAATGAGTCCAAGAATACTTTACACTACCGTTACCACTTGTCAGACGGATCCTGGAATGTTCCTGAAAGATTCCTGAAAAGTTCCTGGACAGTTGCTATCAAAACATTGTCATTCGTAGCAACTGAAAAGTAAGAAATCCCGTCGGCTGATTGTGGTTATACATCATAAACGAAAGTTTCTAGTGTCTGCCGTATACTAACTATGGAAGAGTAATATTGTGACAAAGGTCAGTAACATTCTTTTCGATAATTACCAGGCTCGTCCTAAAGGTAAGGTAGCATGCTGCATGTATCTAAGTACTGTAGCAATGAAGAAGACTGTTTCGGCCCAAAAGAAATAACTGTTTTCACTGAACGAGGACTGGGATTGTGAACAATAGTGAACAATCTACTATGAATGATGATAAAACGTAGAATTCAGACACTAGAAATTATATCTTCTGACTTTGTTAGAAGACTACAAACCAGTCGGCTAACAAGGTACGATACAGTAGCACTAAGTTACTGTTACCTGCCTACATACAGTAAGGCCTATCAACATACGTTGAGCGGATAAACAGCAAGGAATAATTAATAAAAAGGAGAAAAAAGTGTCAAAATGAAAATATTAATTGAGTAAAAATGGCTTAGATGTTTGGGGGAAGGTTAGCGACTTCTTCCCAGATCAGACAATGTGTCCGGCACCCAAAGTTGGCTAACTACAACCCTGATCTTGACTGTCTCAAAAGAAACATGGTAGTGCAAGAGATGTGACCTTTCTCTCTACAACATTTTCAGTTATATCTACACTATATCCATGCTTAGACAACATTTTTCATGGGGTCAAATTTTAGGGTTTCAATTATTTCAAAGAAGAAAAATATTTCTTGTAACAATTTGTCGCTCTTACAGGGCATTTTTTGAGATGTCTCTGCTTCATTGACAAGATTCTTGCTTGGTATCGGCCAAACGTAGCAAATTTCCATCTTCCTTACAATAATGATCTGTAACTGTGATGGATTAACTTCTTTGTGTAGAGTAAGAAGGCTAATGAAATGACTGACTGCTCTTCTTGCTCAATTGAAGTGTAGAAGATAGGAGCAGATCTTAAAATAACTTATAGGTAACATATAAAAAGAGGTGGATGACGCGAGCTATTATCAACTCTTGCCGTCTTTGTAAGAAATACCGTCTTAGTCTTACAGTAAATAATTGTAACGATCACAAGCGTTTCCCTCAGATCTTTTATTAGAGGGAATAAGAACACTTAGGACACTATTATTTTCAGTGATGCCAGCCACGCTATGTAAATATTCGATATTACTTGCGGTATCAAGTAGGGAGCCTGTTGTACTTCGCGTAAGTTACCGTTGTTTGATGTTCGGCTTGACGTTAGAAGTCACTTTGTATGCAGTTATCATTATTTAATATATTTTTGTATCACAGATATGTTATTTCTTTATTCACGTGCAGTATCTTCAATCTTGTATCCTCTGATGAGATACATTATGATAGAAAAGATCAGTATCAACACGCCCCTCTGTTTCTGACTATCATCAAAACCGTTAAACTTTCCTGTCACGTTCTTGTTGAACATTCGATGTGCCGTGGTTTCCATAAAACATTGAAAATCAAATGAATGAGTACTGCCGGCAAACTTGTAATACTTCGACTGGGTTAAAAAGTAGGGGGCTTTGTGTAAGTGTATAGACATACACTCTGAAAACGTCAAACGTATTTGCAATGATTATTCTTTTTCCTTAATAAATGTGTCAGTTATTTCTGATTTGGTCCCTTCTGCATCCCATATCAGCCACTGATCCTCCAACAACGACTGACGAACCTTTGTTACTACCAGTGGTAACACATTCAAGCAGTGGAGTGGTCATCAATTTGATCGTAACATTCCTCGTCATCATCGCCGCCGTAGTAATATTTGCTGTCATCGCTAAGCGGAAAGGTTTATTCAAAGCGGAAGAAGAAGAAGAGGTATTCTACCGAATAAAAAGGACCAAAATCAGTACATACACAGGTAAGATAAATTTACTTACTTAAGTCATACCACGAATGTCAATGCATTAACATTAATGGCCTTGACGTTTAAGAGAAGACCACGTAATTCATTAATGTAACTGTTTGATGTATAGAAAAAATGTCTAGCTAGCCAGAGCCTTCAGTTTTCATTTCTACAAAACTAAGAAAATATCCTACCTATCGTTTTTCTTCTTCGTTCTTTCTTTCTTTAGAAAAGGAGGGTGGTCTCTTATATGCCGTAGGTTTCTTGAGGTCAATTGCACAATCAGACTTTATGCTTAAAGGTTGGAGTAGGTCACAAACCAAAAATGCTAGTTTCTTGCTTTCCAGATCATTAGTCAGTATATTTCTTGATAATGGTTTCTAATAAAAACAAATATTACTTGATACCGATTGAACGAATGTATATAACTGTAACTCAAGCAGCAAACTCCCAAATTACAGTTTAATGTTACAGTAGTGCTTGTCTGTCATGTCTCTCCAACCCGATCCACTGCCACCAAATTCCTAGTTCCAACTTGTCCACCCATCTCGACCTCCAATCAGTTTCTGAAATTAAACTTGTCTGTAATAACCTACTAAGTAGTTTTATTTTGTGGAAGCTAGGTACGCTTCGGCTTCAGTGAAGATAATTCAATAAGACCAGCCATTTTTGTTTTGCATGGTGTTTCTCTGATCAGCAGCTCAGTTATCGGTTTACCATTGTACACTAAGACTTCCGTAAGAGTTCATTATGTTTCAAAAACAAAGAGCTGTTTACATCAATGATTTCGTAAAGGAGGTTGGTGCAGACTTTGACATCTGGGTGATAATTTTAGGGTTGTAAGAACGTGAAGAAGTTAAACTGTAAGATGGCACAATGATGACTGCATTGCTACATTTGCAGGTGTGGCCCTCACGAAAGTTACAGTTGCATTGAATATAGTCAAATTGAACATAAAATGGCAAACAAATTATTTCTTCGTTATTTTTGTAATCTACCAGAACTGTTAATGCACATTAATCCTGTGCTGGAACCGAAAGAGATCTGTCACGATAAAGTTACGCTACAATATGAGCTCGGAAAGGGACAATTTGGAATAGTCTACAAGGGCTTGATATACGGTATCAATGGGCATCACGAATACGTAGAAGCAGCTGTCAAAACAACTAAAGGTAAAATACAAACACCTTTAATCGTAAAGGATCCTTGTCAATGAAAATATTGTTCTATGTTGTATCTATAACTTGGAAATATGAAGTTCTGTGTTTGAACAAGATAATTGATGGAAGTTTAAAGAACTAAATGTGTCGATATTTGACAGTGTACTAAGTTTCATATGTTTGAATGCTTTAGAAGACTACATAACAAATCTTGATTTGTTGGTTAGATGGAGCTTTTGCCGATGTCAAAGAGGATTTATTGGATGAGATGAAACTGATGGTTCAGCTTGGTAGTCATCCAAACTTGATGACCTTACTGGCCTGCTGTACTCAGAGGGAGCCATACTATCTAATAACAGAGTTTATGGAGTACGGTGACTTACTAACCTTCCTTAGAAAATGCAGGGAGGTATGAATCATTGATCACACTCACTTTTCGTACTTCATATGAATTGTGGAACACAAACGAGGATTAATACATAGTACACATATTATACATATTATGTATAACAGATTTTTTCTTATTTTTTCACCCAATACTTGATCCATGAGTTGTCATTAAACCTTTTGGCTGTTATTAATCAGTTAATAAATATCTGTTGTCTTGATTCACAGAAATCAGTATGATCAATATGATAAATAAGTCATGATTTTGATTTTTATTTGTATTGTCACAGAAAGACAGTGCAGAGAAGGATAGCATATACAATGTAGGGGAGAACGAACAACTTGGAATAGCACATCAGATAGCTAAAGGAATGGTAGGTGACTGCACAATGAACATTTTAGGAATACTTGTCGAGCTAGCGTATTAGCTTGTGGATGATCTACTTTGATTCATCCTAACTGAATCAGTATAGACAAGTTTAGCAACAGGAGTTTTCAGTATGGTGGTACTCTATATACCCCCTCATACAAATATATGCTCTTGCTAAGCGTGTTGTGTAAAGGCTGCATTGTATGAATATTAAAGATGTACACACATATAAAGAGGAACGCAACAAAAGCAACATTTTCAACGCAAGAAGATGCATAGTTCAGAAGATATAATATTGTTATTGTATTGGGCTAATGTTTATGCTTGCATATTTCGTATAAGCCTTACATGCCCTATTGATGAAGTCGAATTTTTTTAATGGTTTCACCAATTATATACTTCTTATATGTGCCAAAATTCGTCTTGTAATCTTGTAACTTGTAATCTACATTGTTCACAGGCTGCACTCAATAGTATGTGACGCAGCAAGTCAGTTATTACCAAGGTGTAACATGAGCCCCTTAGTAAGGACTAGCTTGTACGTTTACCCAAAATTTGTGTGTTAGAATTATGGCCACGTTTGATGTCTGATGCACACCAAAGAACCCCATCTCTTCTGCAGTTTTGCGTGGATGTATCCTTCTGTTGCGCCTGCTTAGACCCGTGTAGAGAGTTTTGGTACACACCTACTTGCGTTATAATTGTTGTAGTGTATTTAAACATTTCCAATTGTCTCATAAGCACGCTTTTCACACGCCATACTTCGCGTTAATAACAGCACGCTGTCTTCAATGCGCTCTATGCACATGCTTTTTTCCTACCCTGTGGATACCTGTGCTGCAGGAAAAACTTTGGAATTTTGTCGTAAAGATTCCTCAATACATTCTGTTCACAATAGTTTTTAGGTTGGGTTGATATTTTGAAGTTGTGCCATGTGGCATCAGCCCGCCATGCCCTGATTTTGTACCCTGCTCTTTACGAACACTTTAAGACGACGCAAAATCGTTTGAAAACTGTGAGAAAAACACAGGAAATATGAATAATCATAATCTTCGGGGACTTTACAAAGTGTCATAGGCTGTGTTCAGGAAACCCACGCTCTTTCTTTATATGGCAAAGGTGAGTCCAAAGTATTATGCAATAAACGATAATAACCATGCTAACATCAAAGGAGTGGAGTATTCTATTTGCTGAGTGGGGAAGCATGCAAGGAAGCAGTTGTTTACTCCTCAAACCGTACGTAACAAAGTAACTATCTGGTACAATCTAACTTTAGTACGTATTCGAAATGAGACATCTGTACGAAAACAAAATATTATGGTCGTCATGTTGGAACTTTGACTAGTGAGAGAGAGGATCGCTGCCATTGATTTTTACCTAACTCCTTAAAGTACGAATGCCATTACTCATTGGTCTAGTATCCTTTCATACTTCATGACCATTGGTACGTCAAACTGATGTTTCCATCTTGAATTTTACTTGCTTACAAGTATCCATGCGAACCTCAAGATGTAGCAACTTTATCTGACCCACGTACAGGCTTACGTTCAAGGGAAAGGATTCTATCACGGTGACTTGGCGGCACGAAATGTACTAGTCGGATGGGGTCTAACTGTTAAAATATCCGACTTCGGTTTGGCAGACAATATCTATTCCAGAGGTTATAAAAGGCGGGAACAAGATCAGAAGATTCCCATTAAGTGGTGCAGTGTAGAAACCATATTGAATGGCATATGTTCATCAGAAGGAGATGTGTAAGTTATTTAAAACCCGAAACTTGAGCTTTCAACGGACTATGCAAAAACGTCATTTTATATTTACGAGTTGATGTTTGGTGCCTAATATACACCAAAGAGTACCGTTTAGTCTCGTATGACGAAATTTTAAGCTTTGAATTAGCCATGATTGGCATGTAGAACTCAGACTCAAAGCTCAAAGCAAACATGCATTGAGATTTCTATAAAACTATGACACAACAAATCTTTAAAGCAATGTTTACAGAAATGGCTTCTACTAGCTTAATTTTTTTTCCCTCTATTGCATGGCACAATCAGGTCATTCTGCGAGTCCCCAGAGCTTACCCCTGATCACTACAGAGGTTTGTCTTTGCGAAATATGAGTGGACTTCATGTCATTTAAAAGAACTTTCAACATGTTTAATATGCAAATGCTCCTTATCTAGAAATATTTTGTTTCAGATTTTTAGCCTTGGTACACATGAAAAGATAGTTGACCTCCACCACAGTAACAGGATTAGTCTCCTTAATTTGGCACAACATCAACATACTCAAATATGAAAAATATCCAAGCCTCATATAATAACATATCGTGACCACAAGATTTTCAGGGTTTGACCTCTGTTGACCTCAGATGAAATTTTACGTCCAACAGAAACAAAAGGGTTATTTCTTCAATATAGCGAAACCACATGTCAAGTACAAAATATCGCGATCAATTCCTCACTTGAGATATTGTGAACATAAGGTTTGAAGTGTTTAACTTACGGTGACCCCAAATGACCTTTCTCTCTACCAAAAAAGGTGAGACTCTTCTTTACAGTATAAGCAATCCACACATCAAGTACAAAAGGGACCAGCATTTTTAACTTGTAATGTTGTATGAACCGGGTATTCATTGCTTCAATACTGATCACCTGGATGGTCTTTGATAGAGGTCTTCGTATCCATCATTCATAACTCGAAATATTTTGTGCACAAGGTTTTCACCCTTTGACTTCTGGTGACCCCGGATGATGTTGGAACTCCACTAAAAAGCAACAAGCTTTTTTTCCGATCATTACGACCAACAAATATTTCAAATATTCTTTTCATCGAAAGCAAAATCCAATTATAACTACAATTGGATAGGGAAACTTCATGATATTTTGTTACAGATGGTCGTATGGAGTCGTTCTGTTCGAAATATTTACATTAGGAGGTACTCCATACCCTGGCCTTGCCAGTAGATTTCTTGTTGCACAGTTGCGGGAGGGATACCGCATGGATCAACCACAGGACTGTCCCGATGAGATGTGAGTTTCTTTCAGAAGCATTTATTAGCCTTACAGGATAGTGAAATACGTTATGCCTCGTGCAAATTTAAACATATCCCATAGGCATATTCATTTCTCTTGAACGAATGTTAACATTTTCTAACATAACTACATGTTCTCTTGATGCTTTCAGATATCTTTCTTTCGCAAACACATTGGTATTTTTTTTCTTTGCTAAACAACTATCTGATGACCACTTAATATCTTTTAGAATGTTTTGAAACTGAATAATGTTCGTTTCTTACTTGATTCGTTCTTTCCCGGTAGATATAAAATTATGCTTCATTGTTGGGAGGAGGTACCAGAGAATAGGCCAAGATTTGACACGATAAATCAGCATATAGACGCCATGTTGGTAGAGAGATCTGATTATCTCTGTTTTGAGATGGAAGACGAATGCGAGGAAGTATGTTTCCCACTCACAGTGGGTGACATTGAGGTGCGATGTGTTATATTTTTATTTGACATGACAATGTTGCATGGACCAATGAACAACTCTGCAAAGAGCAACAGCGAAAGATATTCTGCAACCATGAATAAATATAATTGGGCAAACGTAAAGCATAATGGTTTCAGGTACTGCGTCAGGAATCAGGAAGCCATCTTACGACTCCGATGTTAATGACGATCCTCTGATATGCCTAGTTTTTTTTTTTTTTTCTTTTAAAAATTCACTAAGGGACTGACTATAGTTTCTATCATTGTAAGGAGTTATAAAAGTACCGTATATTGATCCTTTCATTCTAAGATAAATAAAAATCGCAGTCGGAATTTGTGCAATAAATGCTATTGCTTATAAGTGTCGTTATTCATACGGAAGTCCAGTGTATCGTCTACATATCTACTACCCTGCTCCGCAAAGATTTTAGACAAAACATTGAGCTTTCTCCTACCGTGATCAACACTCATTGGAGAATTGTTGCTTACAAAAACGTAGGGGTAGATAGAAAGATGAAATATTGGCCTATGATATTAGACAAAGGCTACTTTCGCTTCATAAAAACAGCACATCCTGCTGTAAAAAAAAAATGAGGATGAATTTGTTACTTGTTCTGTGTTGCTCAAAGGTTTCTTTTTGCAGGTTGTTCTTTGCAGGTTTCATTTTTATTTATATTAACCAATGCGCTCGAATAGGAGTTACAACCCTAAAGTCTGACTAGATTTATGTTCTTTGCACTAATCTCATGAAGTAATTGTTTGGAATAAATAACCACCTTATTTCAACCTTCACAAGCTGAAAGAGTAAACAAAGGTGATGATTGTTTTTGTATTTATTTGTCTTTCTTGACAGTACAATGGACATGCAGATGGTGGATTGTCGACACTGCTATCAGTCCTAAACATTAAAGTGCGTAGGCAAAAAGTAAAAGCATTGAAATTTCATCTTCAAAAGTTTGGCAAGGCTTTTAACTACACCATTCAGACAATCTGGGAAAATAAATAGGTTTCAGTTGGTTAATTCTGCCATTTGATTTCAAATTCTTCTACCATAACAACAAAACATTGTAGAAGACGATAATGTAGTGGCTGACAGTTTTCATTCAAATCAACGGTGTATTCTTTGCACAAGCCAATGGGGAGTATACTATTGTTGAATATTCAGTTAGTAAAAACAACTCAGGATCACTGACGCCGCAATGTTGTGTTCAGTTCGTAGGTTATTTGTAAATACAGCGCTTCCTTTCACCAAATACTACAATTCCCGATACCGACCAAGGAGCGAAGACTTGAGTAGTATGTTTTTGATACACTAGTGATACCTGTGCTGTGCTCTATTCATTATGTAGCCGCTTATAGTAAGAACCGTTACTTTTCAAATAAGATTTCTGTTTTTTACTGTTTTTATGCCAACCGTTGCTTTTCAAAGTAGTTGCTGTCATTTTGCTTCATTGAAAGACATAGTCCGTTCATGTACAACCTCGCGTGTACATTTAAAAATGAAGAAAAAGTTAAGATCAAACATAATCTTATCTTTTTGGTTTTTCAGTACACATGCAATCACCTTAACGTCAGACCTGCTGGAAACGTCGAAACTTCAGATAACTTTGCTCCTATTATTGAGGAAGATAACGACATCGACCTCGACGAACTGCAAGATATCCTTCATTCAGAAACCAAACAGGAAAAGGATGCGAACGACAATGTGTAACATGACTAAAAATAGTTGCTTGATTCGACTTACCGACGTTTCAAAGTTCGCCAGCGAAGCCGTATTAATATGTGATACACGTTCGATGTGTACGTTTGACGGCCTATCCCAATGTCACGAAGCATTAAATAACCTTGTAATATCCTATGAAGACACTTTCTTCGTTGGTAATATTCCACATTACAGACCTAATAGCACAGTCGATTCAACATCCAACGCTTCGGCCCTCATAGTAGTGAGTTTCAAAGAGAGAACATCTTTAATTTTATATATGCGTAATGATATAAGCAGTCGTTAATGATACGCGCCTTGCAAGACAATGACGTATCGTTCGATTCTTAGTCCTGACATGTCTTTCAGAAATTTGTTGTTACTTTACCAAAATCTGATGAATTATACGGACAAATACACATACATGTTTATGTACTAACAAGGACATGTTAAGTGTTAAGAATCTATGTGGGGATTCACTCAACATCAATTATCATGATTTTTATTTTCTTTAAGTGTTTCATAATTCACTCATTCCTTACGAATTACTGACGAAAGATTGATATTACCGAAATGCATAGATTGAGAACACCTAACACCAAAAACTGGTGTACTGTAACTACTTTCTAGCCATATTTATTTGTAAACAGTAGGCTAATCAAACTTACTCAATGTGTAAAGTATTATGTTGACTCCCTCAGGAGAAGCAATTAAGCAATTACTTTCACAGACTATCGAATATCATTCCTATGTGAATTGTAATAAATACTATATGTGTAAATAGTTTATAATGGAAGTTTCAAATATCCCAGTTTGTGGCTTTGAGGATCAAGCTTTCATTTTTAATTAATGCTTTATTGTTAATTGATAAAATTGATAATCATGTATAGCTTATAATGAACTATGACGTCTCCAATCAATGGAATGCTTACAAGATCAAACTTTTGTTTGATAAAAAAGATTTAGTCGTTCCATAAGTAACGTTTGTTATCTTCTGAAAACATTTACATTGAAATCAATTTTACTCCACCATTTGTTGTTCGTTGAGACGAAAAGATTCAATATTTTTAATTATGGTATATGAAATGTGGACACGCATGAACATTTACTTCATACTGTTTGCATTAAAACAGACGTATGAGAACATTTTGCTTTGTTTTATGCCTTCTTTCTTTTTCCTGTCCTTTCGGTTTTCAAACTATATCTTATTCTATATAAGTAGTTTCCTTCTTTTATGAATATGTAAAAAAATTGTTAACACCATTTCGGGGAGCAATTGTAAAATTAATTGTACTTTTTTTCAGCAAGAAGTATGTCTGTATGTTGCTATCACTTTGAATATAGTGAATCAATTATTATAGTTGCAATAGTTCATGTCGAAGCCTGACTTTGGGAATCAAGCTTTTTATTTTTTTTTTTTTTTTTGGTTAATTGTTTTGTTCTTTTGTTCTTTTCGTTCAGAAGAGGAAGTATGTTTTGTGTGTTTGTTCAGAATCATGGATTTCAAACCTTCTTAACGACGATCATCGTAAGTTGTAGTTACAATAATTTTTGTACACTTTTGAACGTGTCGCATATTCAGGTTTTTGGACTAAGCGACCACTTTATTCTATCTTTTTCGTAATCTTTTGATATCATCCTCAAGTTTCATATTTTTGTATAGAGATGGTCATTCTGCCCCACCGTACGCAAAAGGTCGTACAAAGTTCAGTCTTCCGATGTGTACCCCAGATTTATTTAACTTTTTCTTTATTTCCCTCAGACAATCAGATTAGATAATATAATACATTAAAAATAGTAAACTTAGACCCTGTTCTCAGAAAGGTTGCGCAATCCTTTCGTGATTGGTAGATCACGGATGGCAACCGCCCCACTCAATTACGTAGGTAGACCATTTGACCTGTGATTGGCCAGTGTCAGCAGTGTATCCCGTGATCCTTAGCTGTTCAGCGTGGGTCAATCCATCGACCTCGCCATGCCGCTGACACTGGCTTTCTGGACATCAAACCGTATACACCATCTGTCTCTTGTACACTATGTAGGCCTTCGTCATCTCGTTTCTCTGTTACTCTTCCTTCCTTTCATCGTCAATTTAATTCGTGTTAATTTATGTGCCAATCGGATCAAGAAATAAATGGAACTCTAACTTAATCGCTGCATCTTTCTCTACCCTGACGTCTCTTTCGTTCTGTGTCAACAATCCGTCGCTGGGGCAGTCACTCCAAGACTGTGAACCCCTAAAACCCCAATATTCTACAATATGGTAAACATATATTTATTTCTTATTGATGGACAAATTTTTAAAGGGAAAGTAAAATTTAATTTCCTGTACATTTCATGCTTTGTGGATTAGAATCACTTTTGTTTTGTTTCTGGTGTTTTGGAACAGTATTACTTTTATTTTTATTTCGAAATATAAACAGTGATAAATTGATGTCCATTGATATATCTTTGTATTTTTTAGTCATGCTTGGTATATTTATTGTTAAATTTAAACGAATCGAATTGGTATTTTGACCATTCCTTGCAATTGGTAGTATTACAATTATTTTGTATGGGCATGCATAACCTCGCTACACCATCCCCACCTATCAGTTCCGATAAAGAAGAAGAACAGAAACAGGTTTACATCATTAAACGAATGACGGCTTGAGCCATGCAAAGACCCTCTAAGTAATGAACGAGTGTCACAGCCTCCTAACATATCACACCTCTTCACAATCTCATGTCTAACAGGCAAATATTTGCAACATCATATCACCGCCCTTTCATCATTTTTATATTTTGCACATATTTTCCGACAATGTGGGAAATTAAATAATATTTCTTAATGTTAACAATATATTATTACTGGCTCAAGGTACTAAGGTGGCGGTATTCAATGGACGATGCGATACTATAGAAAGCGAAAGGACGGATACTTACTCTGTTGCTCCGTTGTAACCAAACAATTCGGCACAAAGATGTTGTAACATCAGCCCAGACTGCTTTTCAATATAATGATGCCCATTTAACGTACTGGAATGGATAAACTTAACCTGCGTAAGCTTTCTGTTTTCATGCAAGGCGCATGAGTTTTAATACATTTTGCACACAATTTTGATGTGGTTTGAAACTTATTAGTACACTGTGTTCTATATAATGGTCGTGAGTTTAGGAAATAAGGCTATCATTAGATCGTCACAATCGAAAAACAATGACACATATAACTGCATGTTTCATGCGCAGTGGGTGCATGTGTCTGGTCAGGAATGGTGGTCTGACCAGCAGTTGATAGATACGACATTGGTGGAACAGTATGGGACGTCGGAACGTCATCTGTTGTTTCGCCTGCAGTTGTGGAAGCAAGTCCTTGGGTGGTGCCTCGTCAGTGATTGTCATGGTGACCTGATCATTAGAATCGCCAAAAGCAGCAACATCATGTACCTCAGTGGTTCCAGTAGGCTGTTTCACTTCCCAGGGTTGAGGATTTCTTCCATCGTAGAGCAAGAGTTTGTGGTGGTGGATATTCTTTGGTTTACTATGTGGACCCATCTGAACTTTGTATGTGACATCGGATTTCTTGATCACGACCTTACCAGGTCCAATCGAAGACTTAATGAGTTTGTTAGACATTCCTTTCTTGCGTTTGGGTTCACATAGTCAGATGATGTCGTCGTCCATGTATTTTCTCAAAGTTTACTTCCTGTCGTAAGTTTTGGCCTTCCAGAGGCCTGTCATGTCCAGGTCGCGACGTGCCGACTCTGGCACTCTCTCCAGTCTCATCTCAAGTGTGTCAACCAAAGTAGGTACTGACCTGATCCACCTGATTCGGACTTTCAGCGATAAGTGTGATAGGAGGGATGAAACGTTGGGTGCTTGGCTTCAGTTAATCTGACCTAACGTTAGACCTACACTAACTTGGTCTAAGTACTGTAGGCTACATTGAATATGAAAATGGTATTGTCCGTTTCCGTTACTCGTTAGTGAAGTGTAATTGTTACGTGCGTCGAGGGCCTTGCAGAAAAATCTCGTTACTGCTAAATTGTATTTTGTACATGTATAACATGAGCCCAACTTAAAATTCTTTGCACAGAGACAAAATAGTTAATTTATTGTTGGTTGCGTAACTCTGTTGGAATTGCACACAAGTAACGTCACACGTTAGGTTACTTTCTGTAGACTAGTGTACTTCTACGAGGAGCAACTTACCATGACTAGGGCCAAAGATTCATGATAATTTCATTTCTAAATGATCCCTAAAAGTTGATACTACAAAATAATAAAAGCTATCTTCAGTGATCTCTGTGAGAGAATAAAGATTCCACTCATCATGTTTTTGGGCCACAAATTCATCCATGATTTTTGCTTGATCGTGATAAAGAGTATGAAGTATGACCAGAGAATGGACGTTTCAACGACGATGAATGCCGCGGTACGGTACGTACATAGACTACACAGTGGGAGCTATGCAAATTGTATCACCGCGCTTTGAGACATTGGCCAATCACAACAAGTTATGGGTTTGTAAACAAACTACGTAATGAATGTAACATTTCATTGGGGTTGAATGGTCTTCTCTTTTGTTCCCCTATTGGCCTCCGACCGTGCCACATCTCATGCAGATGTTGTTTATACCAGGAATATGTTAAAAATGCAATAACAACGAATTTTCAATCTTTGTGTTTTAAGAGTGTATTTATTCAATTAAAGTCGATTCTATGTTTATTCTAATTGTTCTTTGTGTTTAATGTAAGTGCCAATGCCAAATGTCCTTGCAATAGAGTTTACATAAACAAAGGATTAACATTAGAAATATCATAGGAGTCCATCTCTTGGTCACAAATTTGCATACCTACCCAATGTTTATTCATGATACAATTGTGAGACAGTAATTTGCCTATACATTCGTCAATCTTTGACGGCTTTTCATGAAATGTGTGGCTATTTTCAATGCTTAATGCACTAAAACCTCCAAAATGTTATTTTTTGAATCAACCTTTACGATGTAACGGAAATGGCAAGAACGTGTCCGTCGATTGTAAAGGTCACTGGAAGAGCGCAATGACCATCTTGAAATATTCAATAAGCGTACACTCCATGCGAAGTAAAATGTACCCGTAATGCATTTCGTATTTGCTACATCATAGGCCAGGCGATGCAATGTATTGCCGTTACCTTTAAATTTCTTCAAAATGGTTTCTATGATAATGGCTGCTGAATTATTCGCATTGTAATTTTATTCAATGTAAACAGCATACATTGAAACAATGACTCTTTGAGATTCTAAAACCACTGAGTGACTGATATTGGCAAAACAGCAAAAGCAAAAACTCACTACACTGGAATCTACTTTGAGAGCCTGACTGAAATTTGAATAGACTATTAACATATGTGATGGTACCTTCTTTGCATATTTAGCTAGTCTAAGAATTCGTCGGTGAATCACTTCTGTGTTTACAATGAATTAGTTGGGAAGTAATACTGTTTGAAACGCAAATATTAATTCAATTATGAACGAGAATTTGTCAATTTGATGATCAAGTATTTATAATCTGGAAAGAGGAACACGGAGACAAGAAATATGACGTCACGTACTGTTTTCTCATTTATTGAGTGGATTTGGATGGCTCTGATCGTGACAGAATGCATCCTGATCATTGAGTTCTCGACAGGTAATGTAAATGTAAAATTAACTGATAGATTGCATAATCATTTTATTGAAACGTAGATATTTCTTCAAAGAATAACGTTCTTGCATTTGATTTGCTTTGATTTTTGATTTGCTTTATAGTGGTTACAGCACATTAACATGTACAATTTGCTTTTAAATCATGCATGCATGTTTTGAAAGGTGGTACTGTTTCACAGGTCTGAGATTGTGAAATAAACTTCCCTTTTTTTACAGAAATAGATAGTGACAAGCAACGTACAGCAGCCAGAAACCAAACAAGGATCCAATTTTTAGTCATAAGATTGACAAGTTCAAATGTATACAAAGTAACAAAGTTGTATGTTTCCTGGCAATTCCTGAATTAACCCTAATTTCCCTATTTCTTTATTTCTTTTCTGTAACTTTCTTTATGGTTTTAGCAATGACTACAAATTCAATTGACGACGAAGTTACAAATCTCGTAAATGTTATAAATTGCAACCACACAATCCTTGATTTCAGTTCAATGAGTTTTTTTTTTATTGTGATGTTGAAGAGGTTTCTGTTTTGCTGTAAGTCTCCACAAACGTTGGGCAGTGTCTGTTACTTTTTATTAATATGTACCGGTATTTCTCCCTTTCGCTTTATTGCTGAGACAGAAATCTGTATATCAAATGATATTTCCTCTATTTACAGTATTGATGGTTATTTATTTATTTGCAAAGGAAAACGTAATAGGTATGGTGGTGGAGTATGATTTTACGTGAGGAACTGAAATCAGTATTCTTGGATCACACTTTCCCAGTCGTTACTTATCAAAGCAATGAAACCAAATTATACATATACTGTCATTAGAGTAATTTATCTTCCATCGAGTAGTGACATGGATGATATTAATAACAATTTTTTTGACATGTTTCTATTGCATTACTAGAGAAAAAAAAGTGGGGACTCTTATCTGGTTACTTCAACATTAATTTTATTGACTTAGATACTTCTGTAACTTTGAAAATAACTTAAAACAACATTGTTCTTCAGTCAATGTTCTTTAGTCAGTGTTTTTCTATCAGTAAGGCCACTACGGTCACGGAAAATTCTGCAACACTGGTTGAAAATATATACAGCAACATTTTGGAATAAAGATTGAGTCAACCGTTGTTCAGGCAGACATTTCCGATAACTATCCAATTTGTACATCCTGTTCTGGTACTACAAAATACCGTCATGTTTAAAATTACAAGGTTTAAAGACCCAATACAAAATCTAACATTTCAAAATTAAAATCCGATATGGCCGCTACTACGGACTAGAGTGTGTTCTCTGATAATGATGGTCAACCTGCTTTCACCAAATTCAAATACTAAGTTCACCGTCTGTAGCTCTCAACAAGAAACGTCCTCGTCCTTCCTGCCTTGAAAAAAAAAATGAAAAGAATTTAAACATCTCTTTGGATAACAAATGCGATTCTGAGGTCTATTCCCGCTTTCGCGTCTTTTTTTTGTAATTTTAGATTACGTCAAACTCGAGTCAATTCACTGAAGTATTGCAGTTATAGAAATATGCCCCCTCAATTATCTACAAAGCTAAAAGATCTTATTTTTTGACAGTATTGATAGAACGTTAGCAAGGGATATAGTTTAAGGATATAGAGGGGGATACGTGATATGTGAAAATGTGCAAATAAAAGTTCAGTCAACGATTCATTTGTATGTGAGGCTATCACTATTGATAATCCCAAACAAATCAGTGCCGATTATTTCATTTATTATTTTTGATCAGTCAGTGACGTCAACGTTGGGTGGTAAAATTGAAACAGTAAAATGGGATGTAGACAGATATATCGATAAAAATATACCAAATTCGTTTGTCTTCCATCCAGTTACAACAAATGAAGTTTTATCACCCTGAGTCGAAGAATTGTAGATTACCGGTTCATGATAATCTGTCAAATAATATTTTAAACGCTGTCTGTGGTATTCTTTTATTAGCTCTTTCACATTTCATTAACCTTTGACTCTTCTGTGGAGTGTTTTCTACGGAGATAAAGGGTACGAAAGTTGTCCCTAATTATGAGTCAGATAGTGAAGAAATTATATCGAATTACCAAACAGTTTCCATTCTCCTAGCTTTTCCTAACTTTTTTGAAAATCTTTGCATATCATAGACTGCATTTTATTGATAACAATAAGTTCATGTTTTCCAGTCAGTATAGTTTTTGTAAGAACCCCTTCACTTACACGTTCTTATGATTGTTGATATTTGTCTGAATTAAGATATTCATGACAACAGTCGCTTTGTTCTTAGAGTTATCAAAAGCGTTGGATACCATTGACCATCAATCGCTCCTCAGAAAACTGTATATGTACGTCTAACGGGTGTTGCTCTTGGTATGAATGTTACTTAAGTGAACGTAAACAATTTGTATCATTTAGGGGTAGAGACTTATGCTTTAGTGACATCAATGTAAGGGTGCCACAAGGATCTATTTTAGGAGTATTATTATTTTATTATTGTTTTAAATAATATACATAACTCGTCCAATGTTTTAAAGTTTTTCCTGTTCGCTGATGACACAACTGTTAATAATCATGGTGCTGATGCTGCAAAAGCTGTTGTAACCATTTCTTTTCAACCATTTCTTTTCAATTTCATTTTCTTTCCATTTTTTTTTTAAATTTAAAGAAACAAAGCTCCTAGTATTTGCGAAAGCTAAAACCTCTTGATTTTTCAGTAACAATAAATAACACCTCAATTCAAAAGGTTTACAGTACCAATTTCCTTGCAATCCAAATCGATAATCAGTTTACGTGGGAAGAACATAGTAGTGGAATTACAAAGAATGTATCTGTAATTGGAACTATTATCGCAAGATTTCGAGACTTTCTGTGCAACATGTAACCCTGTGTAATGCGCCCATGTTTCGACACCTGACCTATAGTATATTATCTATAGAATATTACTGTGGAGTAATTATTCAGACTATTTACTCAATCAAACTAGCCTACCAACATCCATCACCTTTACTCTATCAGTACAAAGATCTTACATTGGAGGATATTTACAAGTGTCAAGTTCGAACAGTATTTTACCGTTGATTTTACCTTTTGTTTTTCATATAACTTGCAATTTTCATTAATTTTCTATTAGATGAACAAACGATCTCTTGAATTACTACACATGGAGGTCATTTGCACATCGCCAGATAAGGACAATGGGTGTACATTTCTAGTAGTAATTAACTGTTTCTGTAAGGAGAACTTTTAGATTAGAAATAATTAAAGAAAAAGCTACAGCATTACCTCTTTTAATTAAGATAAAGAATAATCTCTTCTTACCCCTACTTGTCATTACTTACTGCTAACTTCTTTTCCGCTTTCCTCCTTCCTTTTGTTCCTTCCAGATACATTAATTGGTCCTTACAACTTCTTTTCTTTGCACTTTAATAGCGACACAACTAGAAAAGTGAAAACTTCTTTCTTCTTTCGTCTTTCTTCTTTCTTCTTCCTTTGCACTGCACTGTGTATTTATAGTTTGTTCTAAAT
Source organism: Stichopus chloronotus (assembly GCA_021234535.1). Classification (NCBI taxonomy): domain Eukaryota; kingdom Metazoa; phylum Echinodermata; class Holothuroidea; order Aspidochirotida; family Stichopodidae; genus Stichopus; species Stichopus chloronotus. The sequence goes on along the minus strand of CM037840.1, from coordinate 18,440,456 downwards.
TATGCTTATATCTATATTTATGTAATTAAGTGTGTTTTATTTTCGTTAACGAAGGAAGAGAAATAAACTGGAACCCTTCTTTTATATGTTAAGCATCATGAAGAAATTGTCCGATGTGATTTTAAACTTTAAGACATTGATGATGATTTCATTTATGAACCGACAAAGACATGATGTTCCTAGAGTGAATCTTGAAAAGGATTTAAACAGTCTTTTCAGTAAAAACCTTAGTTATGGATATCCCCGTACACAAGGTACTGCTGTATGATAGTGCTGTAAAATTATTTTTCTTAGAAATGAAATTGTGAAAAGAATTCTCCTAATAACTTGTTCCCTTGTCCTCGTCACTGGTAATTACCTCCTAAGTACTTATACATTCAGACAGATGATACATGTAGTACAAATGAACTGATGAGATTGATTACACTGTTAAAAAATGTAATTTGTAAAATGCAAATTTTCCAAAAATAAAATAAAGAAATACAAAAGGAACACAGCAATGTTCTGGTAATTAGTTTCCAGACATTTTCTGTAATTCTTATTTATTTCTTTGTTTTACTTTCTGGAAACTTACAGACATTTTGTACAGTGTATATACTTCCTCATACGCCTCATAGAAATACACACGTACGTATGAAGAGCAGTATGATGAGCATAGCAATAACTGAAATCATCCACCATTGCTATTCACCCGTTGTATTTTAAAAAAGCACGTTGACTTGGTTCGTGAAATTCAAAGAATTTTCCTAAACATTTCACGTGTCCTTCACACACTAATTTGCAAATGGTAAAAGACGTAAAGGATTCCTATGTGTCACATGCAAAGGAACATTAATGAGAATTATCTAATCCATACGCAAACAGCCAGTGTAAAACATTTCGGTGGGCTGCTCTTGAGGGCAAAGACAGAAGTGAGGGAAAAGCAGTATTGACACTATCCACCATCGATTGGCAGGTATCCTATAAAGAGAACAGTTCGAATAAAAATGCTTTTCAGATTGCAGGAAATTGTCATTCTTAATATCTCTGGACATCTGAGCTGTAGCTAACATTTCTTTATTTGCCTTATACATGTGTGACCCTATATTTTTACCTTCGACTTTTACGGTGTGTCGATCATGATGGAAATCAAAACTTTTTAACTGCCAAATGCTTTATGGTGTGTAAGTGGACTGGGTCGTACCTAAAGTCATATGTTGAGAGGGGAATTCCATGGGAAATTCCGACAGAAGTTTTTTTTTTTTGTTCTTTTTTTTTTAGATATGTATTGAGATTGAATATGCTTAGACACAAGCTGAGCTTAAACACCATGGGCTGATGAACATTTTAGTGTTGTACGGTTCATAAACTAAAGTGACTTAAATAAATCAGTGCCGTAGCTACAGGGGACATAATGTCATTATGTACACTGGTCATACCACACGAGTGTGTGTGTTTGTATGTTTGTGTGTGTTTTATGTGTGTTTTAGGTGTGTAGCTTGCTCTGTCTATCCTTAATTTCAAAAATAAAGAATCCCAGAGGAAGAACTGAGTTTAGAAAATTTTAAATTCTTAAACTTCTTAGTCAACGTGCAATTTGAAAGTTGTTTAATCAATGTGTTATCATATGGGGATAAATGACTCTTGAATATCTTTATTATGACGTAAAATATTATGAGGAATCCTTCATGGTACTCATCATAGCGTACTCGTGTCTAAATTTGAATGAATATTATAAAACTCTTCAGCTATTATTAGTTCGCAAGAGATTGGTATGTGTACCCCTGAATGTAGGAAATGTGCCCAAAGATCTTGACAGATATATATCAAAAGACAGAATACATTGAAAAGAATACTTGGATTACATAAATATGAACTAATATCTTGAGTTAATTCCATTTATATGTTCCATTCGATCGACAATAAACTGGCAAGAATACCAAAGTAACATTTCTTTAAAATAGCACAGAGACTAGTAATAGCTGTAGATTCCATGTAGTTCCTTTATCTCTCACATTCTACGTGGGCAGTGTTCCCATAAGGAAGTAAAATGCTATGATTTTGAGATCGTATGTGAAGATAAAGTCTTTGTCGTCTTTCACTAGTAGAAAGTAGTTTAATACAGTAACTATAAACGAGTAAATTATCCTTTGAGGGTAGCATTGTATTCCAATACTTCTTCGTTTGGACAGAAAGTACATTGTAAAAACAAAGCAATTAAGTCTTGAGTTTATGTTTTTAGCATGAATAGAATATACCACTGGACATGTATTTAAGAGCATTATTCTATCATATTACTCCAAGGTTCGTAAAGGAGAATAAATTTAATCAGCAATACGCAAAATGTATTATAATCGGTTCTTGTGTATGCGTCCTTTCTACTACAGTGAATTAAACACTAGAGTAACATTTTTTATCTTTAATTGTCAATTTTAATCGGAGCATTTGAGTAACGTGTACTCACGACAAAGAAATTGAACAATGTAAAGCAATGAACATGTGAAAGAAATAAAGTATTTGAATCTTCCTAATTAACACTCTGTGAATAGATCTACACATCACAGAAAAAGCTTTCATTGCATCTAACTTCGAATTAACATTGCTTTTTAATGTGTTTTCATTCACATAGAATACTATCATAAAAGATTAAGAAAATCTTATAAATCATTTACGTTATGCATCAAACTGCTTAATAAATATTCCAGTTGCAGTGAAAACACTTTCATTGTGTAGAGCTCTCTAGTATGGTTACTTCGGAAGTTAGGCAACCAGCCATATGTTATAAAAGCATTCACTTTGTGAAAATCACCTTTAATAGGTGTCCTCAAATGACCTTTGATCTCCATGGAAAACATTAGGTATCTTTTTACTTACTATGCGATACCAACACACTAATTCTGAAGTTCAAAAACATTTCTCTTTCTGAAGATATCATTGTTTACATGGTTTTTTTTAACTATGGCCTTTACTGATCTTACATTAGATTTGACCGCCATGAAAATGACAGATATAATCTACTCATTAAGTCCTATCAATCTTAAGGGTTTGAACATTACAACAATATTTAGTTGCTATGATATCTTCCGTAATATGTTTTCATACCTTAAGCTCTTGTGACCTTACAACCATGGAGATCATTTATTCATTATGGACTAACAACGCACCAACTCTGCAGTTAAGCATCTTTCTCGATCGTACTCACAAACCAAGGCTTCACATATGCACACAAACACACACTCACACAACTGGCACAGATTCCTTGCCTGCCTTCGGCAATGAAAAACCGTATCTATTGAGGCATTCCAGACTAAAAAATGTCAAATTTCTAAGATTATTTATATAATAATATGAGTACATTTTAACGTGAATAATATTTTCAAACTAGTATATGAACAATATACTGACTTTATAACACATGTTAATATTTAATCATACTAAAGGTTCAACTTAAGAGGTGCACTCGAGCTTATCATTACCAAAAATATAAAACCATGAACCAATTGCCAATTTTAACTATTTTTATTCGCTAATCAACCTGTTCCCATATGCTGCTAGATTTGAGTTGTTTGAGATGTGTCCTAGACTCATTGTCAACAAAGCATTGGTAGAGAAACAATAAGGTAAAGATATTTCAGGTTAACAAATGCCAAATATCTCAAAATAGTGATATTATGATTTATTTACAATTGAAAGCCACTATCGTACACCAACGAATCGGGCAAACGGATATATAGGACATGAATCGTGATTTTTAGATGTTCGTTAGTCGTTACATTGTCGTGTGCATGTTTGGCAACTCCATTGCACGACCGGCGATTTCCGGAAGATAACTGCTAGCCCAGTGGAAAGTTTATTGCCTCTAACAGAGACCGCAAAGGAAGACAGTTCCCTATATCCTGTACATGTTCATTTTATCAGGTATATATCACGTTTGCATTTGTCAGTCACCCGTTCATTATGTTGCCCTGCTTTCTGTGGTGTCCGTGGGTGATGTTGACGATTTATTACGATAGAGGCAGGTCACCTGTCAGGGACATGTCAGTTACACGTACTTTTCTGCAGGCCCACATTCCTAATTTTTTTAAAGGACCACTCATTTTGCACTAGAGTATTAAAGTTGCATTTTGGTGTGCGTTTAGCCGATCCGATTACGTGAGACAGAGTCTTTAGTAACAAAGGTAATCTTTCAAAACAAGTATAATAACAGTGTCTTACTGATTTTTATAAAATATATATTTACTATATTAACTTTCGTAAAGTTAGGGTTATCGGCAACTAAGGGAGCAAGTGTAAAAAGATGGGATTTATTAAGGTTTAGTTTTTGGCTAGACACACCTCAAAATCAAGGTAAAAGATGAATGGATATCCAAAAGGAATACAGTATAAGGTAAGAAAAGGGATTAAGTGTGTCATTAGCGTATTGTAATAGATTAGTCTCCCGGCCAAATATGTCGATGCCGTAAATCTGATCGTTGTAGTTACACTTCCAGTGCATAAAATGCATAAAAATATGGATTTAAAGGACATCCTTGAAGCTCAAGTCTGTTAATTGAAGAAATTATTATCAAAATATGGCATGAATACGAATTATTACAAAATGCACGTACCCAAGTTTACAGATTGTTACCAAACTTAAAATAATGGAGTTTCTATCAAATAAGTTCCACTCAAGTTTATCAAACGCTTTTTCAAAGTTAAGAAAGAAAGTAGACCTGGAATATTTTAATGACGAGAAAAATCTAAGTCTAATACACAAAAAATATTCTCGCTAATGAATCTTTCACTCATAAATCCGTTCTGTGTTTAACGATGCAATCGGACGATAATTTGCGACACTATGCAACGTTTCATCTAGTTTGGGAATTAAGGTAATAGTGCCCCTACTTTCTTCAGAAGAAATATCTTGTTGATCAAGGGCATAATTTAATGAACTCAAACAAAATTACCGACACGGGGCCAAAATGTTTAGTCAAAGTCAGTGGAAAAGACATCTGTCCCAGGAGTTTTGTCATTATGCATTGACCAAAAAGCAGAAGTGCATTCATGACGACCAAGATTTCTCACACACACACATGAAACAATGACCATAACTTGTACAGAAAATCGAGAGGTACAGATATCAATGTGGGATAAAATATCCTAGTTCTTGTTGAGCGAAACACCCTGAATAATTTTTACGTAACTGAATGTGCTATTCAGTTTATTCCTTTCTTCATGAATTTTGCTCCTAACCTTTTACCCATCTTGGCATAGAGAGTTAGTAGATTATTTCTCACCTCCTTTAAATTATTTTATAAGGTTATTTTCAGTTAAATCTCTTCCAGTTACACGTACCGTTTAAATTACTGTTGTGCAGATAGCTGAGAACCTTCACTAATCGATGAAATATTTCAGCCTACGATTTAAAGGTCGTGTGACCTGAACATGATATTTTGGAGTATGGATAATTTTAGGAAAATTTTATGTGTCAAGAGGATTTTATTTTGGAAAAATTTATTTTCTTCTTCAAAAATATGGATGTCAGTTACCAATGTTAGACTCAGTAATTTAGTAATTATCGTAACGAAGTAATTAAGAGGCTATATATAGATCTATCAAAAGTAATGCAGTGCAGCACTTCTCTTCATCACTTTTGCATTCTTATCAAACTGTGAAAAGTAATATCTGACGAACAATAATAGACACAATTCCGACCGATTTTCATTCAAGGTTTAACTCCACAACTTCTGAATGAAGACGCAGACTTTCCCCATACTTGTTGCAATGGCTGATCTGTTTCGTTGCAACTAAGTAACTACGATGTGTGCATTCGTGATTCCTTTGCTTCTTCTTCTTTCGTAAGTCAAAATGCAGCAAACAATTCCATAAAAGTACGCCTCGGAGTATGTAGGGAAGGTCTGCTGCATATGTACACGACAAATACACACATTACGCTCACTAGTGCTCAGGTAACCAGTATTGTGTGGTGTTGTTTACCGTGTAGTAGTATGGTGAATCTTTTGGAATACAATTCTTTTGTAAGTATAAATGAATGTTTATTTGAGGTTGTTTGCTTTCGCTTCTTATACGGTGAAACGATTTGCCTTGTTACTATTTCATCTTTGAAGTTCATCATTTTCGAAAATGGTTTACATCAGAGTTCGTACTCAAAATATGCAATATGGTCAAATGATATGAAATACATTGAAGGTAAACACTGACTGCCGCTTTACGTTACAACAGAAACTCATTTGGCAAAGTAAAAAGAGAAAAAAATAAAAACTGCTTCATGTGAGGTTTGTGCAAAATAACACTAACAGGGTTTTTTTCCAAGGTGATTACGATAGATTTTACACAATCTTCGGTACGTCGATCGTTGACACACACAACTGAACATACGAAACTTGTTTTACTGTGTTGTGAAACCACGTTGATGATATTCAACGTGGTACAATGTGATCAAACTTCCGTCAAACAATTTACATACTGTTAACAGTCGACATCGTTTTAAAATTTTAAAATAATTGTAAATTCTTACAAGCATTATTTCATTTTTAAGTTAAACAAATTCTGTTCAGCTAAACTTGACATTTCAATGTTCAAAGAAAGTTGCAATGTTTGTGCAGAAGATAGAATTAAACGTGTTTATAAATGCAGATGCCACAATTTGGAGGGATGATTTTTAGTTAAAGCACCCCTACTTTATTTTATTGTTGTCTTTGCTGAACTTCGAAGCAGCAAATCTCTCTTACAGAAATGACAATCGTTGTGGGGGAGATTGGCTGGCATTGAATGGAGAAGTTGCTCGATGTGATGCTGAGGGTATTGCTCCATGCTGTTCCCTTTTCAACTGGTGTGGATTTACATCAGAACACTGTGACTGTGATGGTTGCATTGACTACAGGAATAGTGGTGAGGATACCATTTCTCAATATTCAATTGCTGAATAATCTCATACCTGCGTATTATGTTTGTAGTGTACATTATGCCCTTTTGGTATATATATCGAATCGTGCTGGATATCTGGATAGCTGGATATATATATTACACAGTTGCATCGCAAAAGAGAATATGACCTTGTTCGGGAAGTGAGATCATTTCTTTGCTATGTAGGTCACCATTAAGTCATTGCAAAACCTCATAAAATCACCTCTCTCACACTTCACTAGGTGAAAAGAAAAAGTATGTTTCATGTACCATTTTTGTAGAAGTCGGAGAAGTACATATTTACTTCCTTTATTAGTATTCCACTTTCAGGTTGACTAGACTAGATTTCCAGAAATCCCGTCGAGTTAGTTTCAGAAAATGCATACACTCCAAATAACACACTTCAACTTCGCGTAAAGAGTTCAAAGACTGCTTCTATTTACGATACCAATTAACGCATTAAGATCTAAAGTTGAGGCTGGAGACAATGATTTTTGGATACAGGGTTATAGCTTGAGATCAAAGTACATAAAGAGGTAACTGAACTCAGATTAGATTATGAAGGGTGTAAGGTCTTGAAATACGTGTCGTAAAAAAAGAAAAAAAAAAGACTTGTTGTCATCCTTGCAAAAATATATCCTCTGATGCGGATGCAAGGTGAATTCTCAAGACTTCCCCTTCTTCTACTCATCTTGCTTTAGACCTGATGATTATACACTGAAGCTTGTTTACTCATGAATTCGTTCTGAGTATTGCCAACTACAGACGGAGGTACTTTTGACTATGGACGCAATCGCCTGCAATCTTATCGTCTGTTTTAGACTGACCATAATTCACGATACTAAAATTTCACCTAGTTTTTAACTAGAGAAATAAATGCCCCTACTTTGTTGAGGGGAAACATGCTGGTGATCAAGGGTAAAATCTAATGAATTCAAACAAAATTACAGATAAGGGGCCTATGTGTTTATTCAAAGTCAGTGGAAAAGTCATAGCTTCCAAGGAGTTCTAACATTATTAATTGGCAAAAAAGCAGAAGTGAATTCATGAAGATCAAGTTTTCTTTCACACACGTGTGAATTAACTACCCTAACAAATTTAGAAAGTCGAAAAATACAGATATTATGAATGTGAAATACAATATCGGAGTTCCTGATGAGCAAAACACCCTAAATGTTTGTTTTTTTTTAAGTTTCAGACTGGGTTATTCATTTTATTTCTTTTGGGCTACAATTTGGCTCCCCTTCTTTCACTCATCTTGCCTTATATCTGGTGATTATGTCATGAAGCTTGTTTTTATAGAAAGAAGTGGCCTATGTCTCACCTCATTTAAATCATTGGGCAAATTCATTGATTGAATTCGATTCTAATTGAGAGAGTAAATTATTTGTAGCCTATATGTACGTGACTCGTTCGTCTTAAGTTTACTGAAACGAATATAACTATTTCGAACGAAATATTTCTAGGCCTCCAAGAAGCTAGCTGGGTCCAAAATGAGACAGACTATGTTGTCCGTTTCGTAGTTATCAACCGAGTATCGGGTGTAGTTATCCATAAGGAGTTCACACACTTTACGAATAAAGTGTCTGAAAGTAAAGAATCATCAAATTTCCAATACCGAGGACCTCCGGGTTCAGTCTCGCTATCGCACTGCAGAATAAAACACGAATGTTTAGACTGACAAGCAGCTGGTGATAACAGTCTATGACTTTGTTGAGTAAATGTTTAGAAATGAGAAAAAGTCAAGCCTTGGACAAATGTTGTCAAGATAAGAAGGCCACGTGAAACCTGGTGAAAGGGGACTCCTAATTCTCTAGATTTCTCTTGAAGACCAAATTTATCTAAATAAGAAAGACCTGCATAGGAGGGCATCTTTAAATTTGTGCGATGTACACCTTCGTATTTGTCTCAGGACAAATAAAAAAACTGAAGTCACCCAAAACTTAAAAATAATATCGTCACTTTGAAAGCTCTCTGAAAACAGATAAAGAACGTTCTGCCAGAGCTATAGTACATCCATTACTGTAACACTTTAGGAAAGCAGAACCATTTTAGTTATCGAGATCATCGTTTCGAAACTATTTGACTAGGATAATAGCAGCAAAGTCAAAACAGTAAAAATAGTAAATAGTAAACTGTTTTTAGGGACAAGTATGTCAACGTAGCCTATCTTCTGCCTTCTATGTGTTTCCTTGTTATGAAGCTAGTCTATTTGGTATGGCCATTAAATACAGACCACAGGTAAAGCAGTCACAATGTGCTGTGTGGCCTAGATGTAGATAGTCCTCAAACAAGGCCGTGTTTTCTTAGGCAAACAACTTCAACTGTTAGTTAAATTGCACAGCCTGAACAGGTAGTGGTGCAGTAGCTAGTGCTTAAAGTTCGAAAAATGGTGTAACTACGCTAGTTTCGAGCTGCATGTGAGCGAGTAGGGCGTCCGTGACTGTGACCGGCTAAGGCAGCTTCCGTGGGTGCATTACTATCACTAGAACTCCGATCAGCTGTATCGTGTGTGTTGCAGCGTGTATGAGTTGCTAAAATGCAGTAGCTATAGTTTACAAGGACTGGTTTTAATAAAGGCACATTTACTTTTTACTGCTGTCTTTGCTGAACCTATGTGCAGCAAATCTTCCTTACAGGAATCCTCCCTACAGAAATGACAATCGTTGTGGGGGACGTTGGCTGGCATTAAATGGAGAAGTAGCTCGGTGCGATGGTAAGGGTATTGCCCCATGCTGCTCCTCTCACAACTGGTGTGGATTTACACCAGACCACTGTGACTGTCAAGGCTGCATTGACTACAGGAACAGTGGTGAGGATGACTTTGTTTTTAATTTTCAATTGATGAATAATCTCATGCCTGTATATTATGTTGGTGTTTATGGCGTACATCATGCCCTTATCTCTGCCGATTATATTTGCATGCATATAACACCGTTGCATTGCCAAAGAGAATATGACCTTGTTCACCAAGATCACCAATAAGTCACTGCAAAGCCTCATTACGCTAAGTAATTTTTATTTGTATGTGTGCTCAATGTTTTAATTACTGCCCGATGCCTAGGCTGAGTTCACAGCATTAAAGCCCGGTAAACTAATGTTCCAATTATTACATTAGAGCTAGATTTTTTTTTCAGTGCAGTCGAGGTCTACATATGTTTAAAGTTTATTTGAAGGACCTTCGTTTTTCATTCTAAAATTTTGTTGTTTAAGTAATCTCCGATTTAAATTAAAGTGCCGATTTAATGTAAATGCTGCATGATGAATGCCGTGAATGCACAAAAATGACAAATAAAACAGTTTTATCAGGCAGTCCCACCAGACAACGTTCAAAACAGGTATTAATTCCTTGCAACACAATACTTTCAGACAATAAATTTCAAACCACCCGAAAATTTCAAATTTGCAGGGATTAAACTATTTATGGGATATAGAGCAATGAGCTCCTTCAGTCTTTGAATAACGTCACTTAGCTACGTACCTTTGTGGCAGCATATTACTTAATTTTAAAGAGTATTGACGTTCATGGACATGATCATTTTTGTCAGATTACAAATGCATTTCTCTCTCTCAAATAACAGAACAACAACTGAAACCTCGTATGCTTCACCAAATTCTTTCAAAGATTTCTAGTAAAACTAACGACAATAAATCCATCCCTCCAATATGCAATGTCATGGAAAATTAAAATTATAAAAAGTCCATGTACCACGTAATATTCTACAGAGAACTTTCAAAGAAATCTCTAAAAATCAACGTTTTGCACTAATCCAGTATATCCAGACTCTGCTATGTAGCAAGGCAAAACAGAAAGGCAAAAAGAGAAAAAAGGACTTGTTTTTACCTGCTTGCGAAAATACATGCTCTGACATGCTTACACTGTGAATCCACAACACTGGAGTCTGAATATACTGTCACAGAATGTTAGAATGAAAAGCTTTCAACTATCACAATGTACAGCAAACTTGTTGAAAACAACATAATACTTACCATCTCCATTTTTTTACCTAAATAGCAACATTCTTACCTGCTCTGAAAAGTCGCTTGCTCGTCTTTCAGTTATATACATAGATCAAGAAGGTTTCATTCGTCTAGCAGGAGGTAATGATACAGCTGGTCGTGTTGAGATATATCTCAATGGCGAATGGGGAACTGTCTGTGATGATTCGTGGGATTTAAATGATGCTACGGTTGTCTGTCAGCAACTTGGCTTCCTTGCAGCTATTTCTGCTCCAAGTAATGCAACGTTTGGTCAAGGAGATGGCAGCATTCTTATGAATGATGTAGCATGCATCGGAACAGAGTCTAGACTTGCAGACTGCTCCTATGGCTCTGGCACCTCAAATTGTTCTCACAGTGAAGATGCTGGAGTAGTTTGTTTTTCTGTTTCAGGTAGGAACATAACCTATTACAATTCGTTTCTCTTTTTTGTGATTTAATATTTAATCCTATGCACACTTTAAGCTTAGTAATTATGTCTGGTAACAATGTTATTTTCCATGCTTTGGTACACGAGAAACGGTGAGATTTTAACGCATTTGAAACACACACACACACACATAACGGGCTTCTTAGAGAGTATTGGGAAACTCCAGAATGAAAGAATTTTGACTTGATGCACACACGATATCTGCTTATTGTAATATTCCAGCATTCAAAAATTTGTTCTTCTTGACTATGAAAGCACATATCAGACTACTCAATAAGTATGAATATTCAGTGCCTCTATCTACTGCAGACTGGATCACGATTACATCACCCAGAGCTCTTTCAGGATTCATGAAACTCAGATAATGGGTACTGAAGTGCAAGTAGACCCATAGAGAAATTGGTCATGAAATTAGTACACTTTCTAGAATAGGGTATTTTTCCCACATTACTTGGTACATGCAGATATGAAAACAGATAATGCAAGTGTATTGACGACCTCCATTACCAAGTGCCACCTGAAATACCATTACTAGAAAATTAACCATCCGTATAATAACATGTGTAAGCAGCGAATGATTATTATGGAAAACGATGTTATGAAATTTGAAACCGGGTGGATTGACTGTGATAAAACGAGGACTCCGTGCATCCCTCAACAATGTATAAGACATCACTTATGTGATCCTGGAGGCTTCCTCAATATGGAAAAGGGATGGTATCATCGTCAAGTTTAGATGAATCGCAACTATGACGCCAATTTAGAAATGACCTACGAACATTAGTATTTCACAAATTTTGGTCTATTACACAGCTTCTAATATAAAAACGGACAGGATCTTTGTTTCTTCACCCATAAGCAACTCGATGGTTAATCACTTAAATCTTTTTGACTCAGGCTCCCAAGTCTACTCTTACGATAGTTTACTGTTTTTACCAAAGGTCTACCGCGCTACTGGAAGTCTTTTTGTGAGGAAACTCTTTAAGCAATTCCCATCACATACTCCCAACATCCAAACTAAGCTTTGAATGAACAGCTTTGAATGTGACTCCAACTGGGTCTGTTAATAGAAATAGTATCAAGAATTTTTAAATTGTCATTTCAGAATTAGAGGAGATTAATAGAGTAATGTTCCGCGTTACAATGGCAGCAAAGAATCGTAAATGGAAGAGAAGTGAGACCACTAAGCTGCTGATCAAAATATTTTTGTCACGCATATCCCTGATTCCTCGGGTCATGAGTTTACAAAATGTGCAGATGGGAGACTATGCAAGTTACAAGAAATATGCCTGACAAAGCTGGCTCTGCCAAAATATCTTAGGTAACTTTGTCACACATCTGTGAAAACGTATCAGGCATAGACAGTTGAAGTTGACTATGGATATCATCTTGATTGTCATAAAAAGCTACGGCACAGTATCAGAGGGAGATCTGCCAATTTCAATTGCCAAGGTGACTTTCCAATACCACCCAGAGAGTTGCCTTGAAAGATCTTCGTCATGAACAGTCAGAACGAGTTTCAGCTAGGGGTATGATGCTAGATTAAAGTCTCGTGTTTTTTACTCGTTAGCATCAAACGTTGTGCAGAAGAAGGTGGTTTGTGGGTCAAGGTGGCAGCTACTTGTTGGTGAGTGATGATGGGATACGAGAAAAACATCAGAAACACACAGAAACACACAGAAACACCTGCTTAGCACTCTGATAACAATGGAGCAGATACTAGAGTGATTCTCTAAAGTCCAATGCCCACGAACAGGGTCGTGACATAGTACGAATCCGAAGTCTAGACAGTGCAGTATTCCTTTTTGCATTTTATCATGCTGCAAAGTTTTCTTCCATCTTTGGCACTGGCTCTTTGAACAAAAGGACTTATAAATGTATCTGATTTAGCAAGGGAGTATGGCCAAGTAAAGGGCACAGTTCTCATTTCTGTTCATGGAGTTACACATTACACCATCAAAACTCCCATGTTTGGTTAATGTTTCAAAGATTTGTTTTCCCTCATTCTTGCCAAGTCATTTTGATAGAAGGTGATCAATCATCATGCGCATTGTACAGTAAACGTACTGCAAAGTACACATATACGAACACCTCATGTAGCTTACATCACACTTTATCATGGCTGTTTGTATTTACAATTTCAACATTCCGCACTGTATCTTTGTTCTTTGAGAAGTTATAGACTCTAAACCTAATAACTATGCAATAAGGGCATGCAAAGAAAGGGGTCCTTGCCAAAGTTCCGACAGGCCACAACTCGTGAACGGCTTGGAATTTTAACCTTAACTCTTGTGTGTGTGTTCTATGTACTACTTGAACAGCACTTCAGATGTTCTTCATAGTGCGAGACGGTGATTTTCCAAAAATTTGTTGAGTCAGCAAAGGAATGTCTTTCATGTAATTATGGGATGGATATATTGCGTTTTCTTGATTTTGGGAGGTATTGTGGTTCTCTCAGTTGTAATAGCAACAATTGTAATACTAACAGAGGTGGCAGCAACAGTATATATGGGCATTTGCTATACATGGGATCGAAACTGGTATTGTACTTACACGTGATCTGGAACAGCTTCACGGGTAAGGACAGAATTTGTGCTTGTGTGAATGTCTGGGTGTGGGAAATGTGGGCTTTTCTTGAGGACTTGCAAATATATGAGCGACTAATTTTAAAGTTCGTAAGCGTGTACATGATGACAAATGTTCATTTTACAGTAAACTGAGTAAAATTTTATGATCTTTTTCTTTTTTTAGAAAAGAACGTTTTAGCACTAAAATTTCAAATTGAAGCATATTTTGAGAACTATTTTAGTATTTATATTGAAACTTTGTGAAGACTTACCAGAAAACACAATGTTAACCATATATTACCTTTATGCTAGTCTGAGTAAAAATTGCTGGGTTTTTTTTTTTCTTTGCATTTTTGGAACTTCCAACTTGGATTTCCACCATATCTTGAGTCATATAAAAAGTCACTGAAAAGCTTGTAAGACCTAACGTGATAACCTGATGTTGTGAGAATTATTAGGGCATTTATTGTGACACTTTGTAAGGGTTCACCTCAGAACACACTGTTCCAGATATACCACTGGTATGGGAAATTTAGTGAAATCTGATGTTGTTTAGGAAGAAAGCCAATTTGAATTGGAGGATCTTCGTGAATCTTTAATGACATCATGTTTCTAAATGATGCAGATAAGATGGAAAAATTATACGTCCAGTTTAAATGTTTATTTTACATTTTCAGCTGAGGTAAACCCACATACAAGAGTTATTGGACAAGACTCTAATCGGACATTGAATTACGACATCCCGTGGAAGTCATCTAATCAAAGTGGGAATCAAGGTATTTCATTAACATTCCTGTTTACCAGCCTGGTTTTTGAAATTCAGAAATGTGTACGTATAATGATTGTTTATTGCGGTTTATCGAGCGGCATGTGATGTTTTACTGTGCACCTGATTTTTTCAGATGATACGTAGGTCATTTAATAAGCTCTTCGCGGGAACACGGTCTTGTTCCACTGTTTGAGCCACATATTCACTCCACTCAGGTCGGGGTACGTCGATTTCTAGTTGTTGATGTATGGCATATGTTTTTACGTACAGGTGATGTTTTGTTCATTCTTGAGCTATGTAGGTTTGATTGTAATGATAATAAAAACGTTCAAGAATTTGTAAGAAGTTTATGTGACAGCCAGTGAACAATTCATATTCGGACTGTAAACATGTATTTTATTTTCTGACTGAACTGAAGACGTGTAGGACTGAAAACTTGCCGGAATGAGTATTTGTATAAGCATTTTTATTGTATTGTATTTTTTCGGATTGGAAACATATTTTTTTAGCATCAAAAAAAGTGTTATTTTTTGTTAATGAATGCCTCGAATATTTTTAGTTTTTTTTTTTCTTTTATATTTTACGCTAGACACTACTTTGCCAACAACGATCGAACACCCACGAAGTTCAAACACAGACCCAAAAAGTGGAATAGTGCTCGATGTTATCATACTACTTCTCCTCATCATCGTCTGCGTAGTAATATTTGTGGTCATCATGAAGCGCAAAGGTGTATTTACACGGGAGGTCTAGGAGGAGACAGAGGAGGAATTCCTCCGCACAGATGGAGCCAAAATCAACCACACAGGTTAAAACCACTTATTCACTTAGTCCTTACCACAAAATTCGATGAAATAACAGCAGTGGACTTAGTCGTCCATAAGAGTATAAGTGTTGTGCGTTACTCCTTGGTGAGGACATTTTCGTCTTCTTGAATCAATATTTTTTTCTGTACTAGCCTTTCGAACTTAAATAACATGTTAAGGTGGAATGTTTACAGTAGATGCATTGATTGGGAATTTGGTTTGTTCGATTTTAGTGCGGTTCAATGAATACGATCAACAATGTTCGTATTTGATGATGCTTCGCTGATTAGCAACACAGGTACCTATCACAGTTACTGCACACTGAGTATCATGCAGGAACTTATTATATTTCAGAAATATCGGTGATCGCGTGAAAAGTGATAAGTGCATTGCCGCTTTGACAGGTGTGCATATTTGACAGCGATTTTTTCCTCACTAGCATTACTGTTGCTTTGACATTCTATTCGAATATAAGCTGGCTCATCACGAACTGAGCCACCCACCATATGTCTGCGGCAATGACTTAAATTTAAAATCTGAGTAATTTACATCCATATTTTTTTATGTTTCTTTCTTAATTAGCAGAACCGTTCATGCGTGTTAGTCCTGCGCTAAAATCGAAAGAGGTCAGTCACCGTAAAATCACGCTACAACAGGAGGTCGGAAAGGGACAATTTGGAATAGTCTACAAGGGACTGATCTACGGGATCACTGGCTATCAAGAATACTTAACAGTAGCTGTCAAAACTACCAAAGGTAAGCTACTAGCATCCTTAATCATGATGGGATCCCTATTATGACGTTATTCATCCATGTGGTATTGATAAATTGGAAATATTTACAAGATGAAATTCAACGACTGAACGAGATAATTATGTTACAACCTGTAACTTGGAAGCTTGAAGTAATTTATGTGAAGAAAGTTGATAATGAAATGAGATTATTGTCTAGAATGCTTTAGTAGAGAACTTCAGCTATTATTAATTTGTTGGTCAGATGGAGCCTTTGATGATGTCAAAGAAGATCTATTGGATGAGATGAAACTGATGATTCAGCTGGGTAGTCATCCAAACTTGATGACCTTACTGGCCTGCTGTACTCAGAGGGAGCCATACTATCTTATAACAGAGTTTATGGAGTACGGTGACTTACTAACCTTCCTTAGAAAATGCAGGGAGGTATGAATTTATACTTCATGTAATTGATATTTCTATAATAATTTGTGCAATCAAGTGTGAGAATTGGTAGCGACGCCCTTTACGTTACTTCTTAAAGCTGGAATATTAGTTGAAAATTTGTCATATGTTGCTGAAGGTTAAATATGCCATAGCTACTACAAGAAAAACATTGCAGAAGTCCCATTTTTCATACATGAATATTCATACCCATTCCTATTGGACTTTTGTTTTTGTTTTAACATTGCACTGACGGCTAGGCTTTCTTGTAGAGTCTGGATTTTGTAGGGCCAATTTTCATATTCAATTATCGGGAAGGTGAATGTATAGTTGGCTATCAGAATTTGTGACAGGTGGTCTTTTCCCCTAAATTCTCTTCCCTGAAACACTGACAAAGACCTAAGGTAGATGACATGGCGATCGTCAATACAACCCTAAATCCAGCTTCAATAGGCGAATACTCACAAAATACGACAATCACGATTGTTAAAGTATTGTGTTATTGTGGTTCGCCATTAACTTAGCCAACGTTGCCTTCCTTTAAGCTAGTACTTATTCCATACCATGATTCCTAGTCTGCATGGATTCCATGCCCAAATTACGCAGAGGATATTTCTCTTTTGATCGTCCTCACTTGGTTATATGATAGGTTGAGCTGTAATTTGAAGAGCCCTAACTTTGATCGTTCTGTATTTGTTTCATAAATGTCTTTATTGAATTCCTGCAACGTGATTTGCTGAAAACTATTAGAACCTGGTCTTAAATGGGATTAGAAATTGGTCAGACCTTCAAAAAGAAGAGCAGCACCATGATTAACTACTACAGTAGCTGTAATACATTCATCGTATGTAACTATAAATGTCACAGAAATGGTAACTATGGTAACATGTAGTGGGATATGAAGCTTGCGCTGCCTGCGAATAGACTGTGGACCGAATGTCTAAATTCCCTCTCTATGTCAAAAAAAAATTTCTTGCACATTAAGTAGTGATTCTTAGGTAAATTTCAGGTTGTTTGAAGTACACCCTCTACAGTAGAATGAATTTTCTCTTTGCAGATGTTCCACCCCCCCCCCCCCCCATAGAATAAAATGAATCTTAAGGAAGTAAAGCGCTGGCAAAATTGCTGGTTATTTCCCCGACAGGAAGTTGGAACACTGCACGCATCCACTGGGGACGGAAAGGAGGAAATGGGGGACTTTCTTCTTTATCACCGGAAACTACATATAAGTTATATAGTTCTGCAGGATACGTGAGGTACACATTTTCTAGTAAATGGAATGTAGTCAGTAAATCACACATTCCCTACAGAAGGACCCTAAATTTTTGGGCGCTTCTCTTGCTCTATAAAATGTATTTACCATGTAACGTGCACACATGCCCGTCCTTATATATGCCCACCTTAAGGGTAGCCCTCATGTTATCCGCCCTTTCCACTTTTCTGATTCTGCCTCAGCCCCTGCACTCATTCACACAGTGCATATATCTTCCCCACGTATGTGCAGTAAAAGTGAACAACTTTTCAGTACCAACGGCAGCACTATGTATGTAACAGTTTACATTGGAAGTGACCATGAGAGACTTCAAACTCTATGAAAAACAGAAATAAAATACTAGTTGAAGTTAGCATCAACACGAATCCAGTTGTGCAAAAAAACATCACTCTTTATCTCATGGCATTAAATAAGTGGCCTAACATTTACATTTTTTGAAGGTTCAAACTTTATTCAAATCAATGGTGCTTTACCCTTTGTGAGTTAGAGTGTGTGTACACTCTATCGGGAATACTTTAATTTTCAGAGATTATGCAAAGTATTGTGTAACGAAAGCCTTTATATCACCCATCATAATACAAATTTCGCTGACAAATTTTAAAGAGTCCCGTTGAATTGCTTCACGAAATTTCAAATATTGTGCCACATCTATTGTGTATTCCTCATATGTTGATGGTAAATGATCAAACTAGGAGATCCTTCCACACAGAACTCAGCATGGACAAATGCTCGTAAAAAAATAAAATTTCTCACATTTTTAAGAAAAGCAGGGATACATGACTAATGAGGCTAATTAGAATTATTGGCATGCACTCTTTCCATGTCACAAAATTAACAAAACCAAATCAATGAGTTTCTTTAAACTACAACAGGTTACACTGGTAATGAAAACACACCTTGGAAATGAAAAGTAATTGTGTTCATAGGTCTGCTCAAAACTGCCTATATTTAATTTTCTTAAAGTCAAAAGCATGGTATCTATGACGTGGTAAGAAAAGAAAGTAAAAAAAAATTGAAGAAAAAAGTTTTTGAAATTTTAGAAGTAAGAGCAACAACCAGAAATACTCCAGTACAGTTTTAGGTTTACGAATGACTACAGAACACTTACAGCTGTAAAGGCTGCTTAAAACTCAAGGTATCACGGCGATGTCTGGCGTCCTTTCACATACTGCAGCTAGCCATCAAATAATGCCACATGGAGCCTTAACTATATTTATCCTTTACATCTTTTTTGCCATACCTCCATGATGACAAGACGAGGGAGTCTCACTTAGGTAGTATTGTCACATCCACTCGCCACGCTAGCAAAACGGTCACTTCTTCCCTCGTGGAAACAATATCAGCATTGCGTAATTAGTCAAAGAGTCACTAACCATTTCAGTTAGAATGTTTCTTTTTTCCAATTGTTTGTATTCATTTAGAAATTGTTGACTGTGAATACAAATTATGATAAACAGAAGAAGAATGACTTGGAGATTCCTGTCCAAAATGCATTTAAAAATGGACAACACATACCAAATTTGAAGTTCAAAAACCTTACTCTTTGTGAGATGCCATGTCTACAAATGATCTCTGCTAACTTCACATGACCTTTGAACTCCAAAAGAAATGACAGACGTCATCTGCTCATCAATGTCTACCAATGTTAACAGCAACATCAGTTTCAGTCACCTGAAATGACCTTTGATTTCCATTAATAAATGGTATGGAACATCTACTTACGATTGACTATCAACACACTAAGTTTGAAGTTCTATCAACATTCGATTGATGAGATATCTTTCTTAATAGGTTTCCATACTAACCTCAGGTGACCTCAAATGACCTTTGCCTCCATGAAAAAAAACAGTAGGGATCATCTACGTACAATGGACAACCAACAAATCAAGTTTGAAGTTCCAGCAACTTTCTCTTATTGAGATACCGCGTTTACAAGGTTTTTAAAGTATGACCTCTGTTGATCTCACATGATCTTTGACCTCCATAAAATTACAGAAATTATTGACTCATCAATGGCTGCCAATGTGACTAGTATAAATTCTAGCCTCATTCATTTTGTTGAGATATCTCCCTTAGTAGCCTTTCATACTTAAAGCATCTGTGACATAAAATGACCGTTGACCGAGGTGTTTACAAGCCAAGGTGTCACACGCACGAACACGTGCATGCACACACACTCAAACGCGTGCCCCATCCTGATCGCATAGATACCTTGCATGCCTTCGGCAAGGAATCAAAGTTAAGTCTTCATTCTCATTGTGTTTTGTGTATTTTTTGCGTAGCCTGCAGATTGTTACATGGTCGGAAAGATGTTTCATGTTCATATTTATTTCTGTAAAACAAAGGAAAAACAGGTTGGGAGAATCGATATTTTGATCATGGATATTTTGCCAGTTTTAAGTCAATTATTGGTACTCATTTACAAATGGATTTCGGTCATTAATTTGATTTGAAACAGATGACGACGGACCTCGGTCGACTCACCCACTGTGATGACGTGATTGTCTCAAATCAAATTTATGACATTGAAAACTTCATAATTATATCCTAATTTGAGACCGTGTAAGAGTATAAATATAATCTTTGTTTTATTCATTTTATTCATGAATTAATTCATAAAATCGTAAAAAGCACGGATGTGCAAAAGACCTTCATGTGTCAGATTTGATCCCCCTTCATATGTAAGGAATCAAAACACACTGAGATGGAAAATTAATATTGATATTGTCATGACAGTGCTGAAGTAAGTGAGGATTAATATATAGTAATATATACTAAAATATTATGCCTGTCCTTTTTAGGTACTTGATCCACTGGTGGAACATGAAAACTATTGGCTAATGCAAATCAGTTTAATAAATATGAAATGTCTCGATTCACAGTAATGACTATAATGATCCACGTTAATCACTATGATTAGTAATTTAATATGATTCATGATTATGAATTGTTTTCATTTTGATTGTCACAGAAAGACAATGCAGAGACGGATCGCATGTACAATGTGCAGGAGATAGAAAAGCTTGGAATAGCACATCAGATAGCTAAAGGAATGGTAAGTTGATGGATACTTTGTGCATGACTTACTTTGGATTTATATCAATTGGATGAGTATCGACAAGTTAAGCAACCGTAATTGTCAGTACAGTGATGTTTTTTATTACAAAGCCCCTCAAATAGATGATTGCTGTTTGCTGCTCAACGCAGTGTTCAGGGAATGTATGCTATGAATATTTTTAAATGTGTATACACACAACAAGAAGAAAGCAAACTGGAAATGTGGTTGCAAAATCATGACCACCTGGCTATGAGTTTACAGTTATTACGTAGTGGTCGAGGATTCGTACATTACTAGGCTATGGGCCTCTTGTCTGCAAGAGGTGTTGACGTGTGGGAGAGTTAGAAAAAATTGTGAAGACATTGGAAGAACTAAGAGTTCTATTAATCTTGCCACATTGGAAAGGCCAAGATAGGTAGCTAGTCCACACGAAAAAGACAGAAATTGAGTTCCTCTTGAAATATAGCAAGACGGCGTAGAATACAGGTAATCAAGCAAACATAACAACAATCATGTAAATCGGTGAAGGCGTAGTATGTTTGGAAAGAGTGGTTTTCGGCGATCCGGGGAGGGGTTGAAAATACAAAATTTTCAATTTTTTTTCTTTTCCACCTGATCTTAACCTGATAGTGATAGATATCGACTGGCATTTTTTCTTGTGACAGAGATGCAAAAGTGCTGAATGTGGTTTATAGATCTTTTCAATAATGTGCACGGACCTCTCACATTTTCATTCTGAATCACCGAGGTAAGAATGAATATTTCATCAAACAACATGAAACAAAAAATTGTGTTCAACATCTAGCATTAACTTTAGAACCATTTTACATCTAGGCCACCCTAGGTAAGCAGGGTAGTAGACACCCCTCCCCTTATTAAGACCCCCAGGACGCACCTAACTCATACACAAACCATCATCAACCTCCCCTCCTCTCCCCCCCCCCCCTCCCGCTTGGAGAAAACCTGGATCATCCCCTAGATATGTAATAGAGAACCTACGACTGGTGAACCAGACAGCCAAAAGGCTTTGTGATTCCTTGCTACTTGGTTATATTATAACAAACATGAATTATCCACTTGACAAGTATAAGATCAACTGCAGTTATTTTTCTTGATACACCACAAGCCTTTAACCCAAAATGACTTTTATTTTGGTGACCTGAATTGACCGTCACATTTGACGTCCACCAAAAGCAATAGGGATCACCTACCCAGTATGGCCAACCCACACATCAAGTATGACATCAGTCAACATTACCCTTCTGGAGTTAATGTGTTCGCAAGGTTTGACCTCGGGTGACCTCAAACGACCTTTGACCTCCACCACAAACGAAAGAAGTCTTCTACGTAGTATATGCAATATACACATCAAGTAAGACATCAGTCAAGGTTATACTCCTGCAGATATTGTGTTTACACATTTTTACAGTTTGACCTCTGGTGACCTCTAATGACCCTTCACCTCAATGAAAACAATAGAGATCTTCTGCTCATTATTACCAACCCACACCAAGTGTTACATCAGTCATGGTTACTCTTCTGGAGATATTGTTCTCAAGTTTTTACAGTTTGACCTCTGGTGACCTCAAATGACCTTTGTCCCTCACCAAAAATGATAGGGATCATCTAATTAGTATGATCAAGCAACACACTAAGTATGACATCAGTCACAGTTACCCTCTTGGAGATAATGTGTTTACAAGGTTTTCACAGTTTGGCCTTTGGTGACCTCATATGACCTTTGACTTCCACCAAAATCAAAATAGGTATTCTACTGACTATACAAAATCCACACACTAAGTATGACATCAGTCACAGTTACCTTTCTGGAGATACTGTGTTTAAAAGATTTTCACAGTTTGACCTCTGATGACCTCAAATGACCTTTGACCTCGACCAAAAAACAAAAGGAATCATCTACGTAATATGGACAACCGACACACTAAGTATGACATCAGTCACAGTCACTGTTCTGGAGATATTGTTTAAAAGGTTTTTACAGTTTGACCTCTGGTGACCTCAAATGACATTTGACCTCGACCAAAAAACAACAGGTATCATCTGTTTAATATGAACAACCCATACACTTAGTTTGACATAAGTCAAAGTTACCCTCCTGGAGATATTGTGTTTACAATATTTTCACAGTTTGACCTCTGGTGACCTCAAATGACCTTTGACCTGGACCAAAAAAAATAGAGATCATCTACTTACTATGAGCAACCCACACACCAAGTATGACATCAGTTACAGTTACCCTTCTGGAGATAATGTGTTTACAAAGTTTTCACATTTTGACCTCTGGTGACCTCAAATGACCTTTGATCTCTACCAAAAACAATAGGGACCATCTACTTAATATGTCCAACGCACACAGCAAGTATGAGATCAGTGATGGTTACCTTTCTTGAGATATAGTGTTTACAAGAAGCGTCACACACACGCACACACGACATCAGGACTGCATAGATTCCGTTTGCCTGCGGCAAGGAATCAAAGAGAAGCTTCGTTACATTTTACCTCATTCTGCAAAGTAAAAAACGCCATCACTCATCTGGTCTATCATCTTCCGATACTTTATAGCCATTAGAACGTCAAACTCAGGTTTTCATCCTGAACATTCCTTAGGTTACAAGTATGCATGCTAACCTCGAAATGTATCAATTTTCTCTGACAAAATCTGTATCTGACAAACATACAGGCTTACGTTCAAGGGAAAGGATTCTATCACGGTGATTTGGCGGCACGAAATGTACTAGTCGGAAGGGGTCTTACTGTTAAAATATCCTATTTCGGCTTGGCAGACGATATCTATTCCAGAGGTTACAAAAGGCGGGAACAGAATCAGAAGTTTCCCATCAAGTGGTGCAGCATAGAGGCCTTGTTGAATGGTATTTGTTCATCAGAAGGAGATGTGTAAGTTCATTCCGAATCAAAACATTAAGGGCAGTCTGTCGTTGAGCTTTCATGGGATTACAGAAAGTATCATGAAGTCAAAACCTTAATGTGTCTTCAGTTGAACGATTTCATACCATCGAATAACGTACAATAATATGCATATTTCGGGAAAGATGTTTAATGCCTGATGTACACCAAAGACCACAATTTCGTTTCGTATGACGAGCTTTTGCAATTTTAATGAAGCCATCGTTGAAGGAGAGACAGCAAGCTCTGTTCATGACTGGACTCGATCCACCGGAAGGCTGAACTAGAATGAAACAAATGCATTGACGTTACTATGAAGTCATGATTTAACAGTAGGTTTTATTACATAAATGACTGTTGTGATCTTAATTTTCTGCACCACCATCGAATAGTAAAACAGGTCATTGTTGATGCTAAACACCTAATGACCACAGAGGGAGTGTAGTTTCAACCAAAACCACTGGACTCCATACACTTCAAAGGAAAATTTAGTATCCTAAGTCTGACCAAAAAGTTAACAGGCCTTATTTCTTGCCGATAATACTTATATGTCCAAATGCTCTTGTGCAATAACCCTGAGAAACGTAGTGTGACACACCTATATCAACTCAAGACGTCTGTACGTATATAACATGTGATGTGGCAATCATAGTCTTTTTCTGCTTTTGTTGTAAAAGTGTGAAAACGAAATTTCACACAATTCACGGAATTTTTCCTCAAATTCCCTCCCAGGTTTTTAATTGATTGTTGTTAATTCTGCCACCAGCAAGTGATATATAGATATGACAGTTAAAATTACATCATTGATGTTAGTCCATTACAGCCTACCACTCACCCCTTGGCTGGGAGGAAATACACAAATAAAACTACTATCTGTCTCAATGGCTCATGGTTAATCCATACTTACATGACAAATAACTTTTTATCTGGTTGTGCTGACACCCATTGCAGCACCTAACTGTTTCAATACGATCCCTCTGGAATTGATGATGAGCTCCCCTCTGATCATTTCCTCAAAGGTCAATGGTTACATCATCAAGAAAAAAGAAGTAACACACAGTCAAAAACCAATTATTTGTTCTTTGGGAATTTTTCAATTAATTGTTGTAATTTGTTAAAATATAATATACATAAAATGTATACATATTATTATAATATATATATATAGCAAAATGTTATAACAATTATATACATTTTCACCTTGAGACAATGTATGCACCAATTTTTTACGTTTCTTCGCTGATGACCTGGATCATGTTTGACAGAGATCTTCTTTTTACCAAGACCAATCAACATGCCATTTCTTCATAGATTTTTTTTTTCTTTTCATTGAAACCAAGAATCGATAACAACTGCAATTGGAAGTAGAGACCGTGTCACTCAGATACTAAACATCTATAGTATCATGTACAGCCATTTTAAAATGATAGCTACGTGAACACCTTTGAGATTCGGTGGAGTCGTCGAATCACTTCTTGACTAAACTTGACGAGGTTATCACCACTGTCTAGATGATCCTCCATTATTTCTACAAGAACGACCTCACCATTCCACAGTCCCTTTATCTCGTTCGACATTTCAGTGGTTGATATTCAATTAATTGCAGACGGTGGTGTGGTGTTCTTGGCACTAGTGCCATTCAGAGAAGTGTGTCAAAAATGCGGAAAGTGTTGAGCGGTCCGTATGCCAGTTGCTATGATAACCTTTCTAACAACATTTTCATATACATGATTCTTTTCATACAGATGGTCGTATGGAGTGGTCCTGTACGAGATATTTACATTAGGGGGTTCTCCATACCCTGGCCTAGTCTGTAAATTCCTCATTGCCCAGTTGAGAGAGGGATATCGCATGGATCAACCACGGGGGTGTCCCGATGACATGTAAGTTTCTTTCAAACGCGACCAGTAACCTCAGAGGGTAATGTCTCATGTCTAATTTGTCCCATGTGTATATTCACTTCTCTAGTGTAAATGTTAACATTATGTAACATGGCTACATTCCCTCTTAATGTGTTCAGGTATGTTTCTTTCAGTTCTTTCTTGGCTGAACAACTATCTAAAGACCATTTAATTTTGTTTATAACATTTTGAAATTGAAACTTGTTTGCAGTTTTTTCTTGATACATTTTTTCCTCACAGATATAAAATCATGCTGCAATGTTGGGAGGAGGTCCCGGAGAATAGGCCGAGATTTGAAACGATAAATCAAGATATTGACGCTATGTTGGTGGAGAGATCTGATTACCTATCACTTGAAATGGAATACGACTACGAGGAGAGATGTATTCCAATGCCTGTGAGTGACATTGAGGTGCGATGTATTAGATTTGCATTTAATGTAAAACTGCTCCATGTACCAATGAACAACTTTGATAAATTACCAGCAAAATCAATTATGCAACTAGGAATCAATGTAATCGTCAAAACATTAAACATCCTGTTTTTAGGTTCAAGCCACGTTCATGAAATATAATGTCCTGGTACTGTGCCGAATTTCACACTCAGTGCAAACTGGCCTACATCACGATTTGGTGCCACTGTCACTCTTCGTCAGAGTAAGGGAGCGCCTTCTCTTACTACTCTACTGATAGTGTTCATATGCCTGATATTAGGTAGGATTAACTGTTAAACATGTGTTTCAAAAGTTCACCTAAGGACTGGCTAAACTCATTACCGTTGTATACAGCTATATGGAAAGCAACGTGCATTAATCCTTTTTTATCAGAATATAACAAAATGAAAAGTCAAATCAATTTTCAAAAGAAATGCTTTATCCTAAGAGTTTCGTTGTGGTTAGTTGTGGAATTCCCTCATATATACCACAGGATCCAGTTGCGGAAATACTTAGGAATATAAAAGTCTTCCTGTTATCGTAATCAACACTCCCATTGGTGAAATCTCTCATCTCAAGAAACAAATGTGGGTGTAGCAACATCGTTGATATCAAAATGGAAGAGACAGACTTAATGTTAACGGATAAAGACCACTATTTCTCACTACAACAAATACATCCTTCCTGTAATACATTGATCATGAACTTTTTTACTTGTTCAATGTTGAGGGAAAAGGTATCTTCTTGCAGATTTTATTTGTAGTCAGTGCACTCGAACAAGAGTTACAACCTACAATCTGATTAAAAATGTTCTGCATATACCAATCGCAAAAGTTTATGGGAATAAATAGCCACAGTAATTACACCTTCAAAACCTTAGAAGTTGGAAACTGTCCTTACAATGAACATTAACGAAGAAGATGATGATGATGATGATGATGATGATGATGATGATGATGATGATGATGATGATGATGATGATGATGATGATGATGATGATGATGATGATGACGACGACGACGATGATGACGATGATGACGTTTTTGTGTTTCTGTTCTTCTTAAAAGGACAATAGAGATGCAGATGGCGGAAGGTCGAGACAATTCCCAACCATTCTCGTCACAGCTCCGGAATATCTCGAAACTTCAGATAACTTTGCTCCTATTATTGAGGAAGATAACGACATCGACCTCGACGAACTCCAAGATATCCTTCATTCAGAGACCAAACAGGAAAAGGATGCGAACGACACTTCGAAACTTGACTTGAAATAGACATTTCAAAGATTGCCAGGCAAGCCGCCGTATTAGTATATAATACACGTTTGCCGTGTGCGTTTGACAGCCTATCCAAAAGTCACAAGGTATTAAACAATCTTGTTATATCCCACAAAGCACCTTCTTTGTTAGTAATATTCTACGTGCTAGACTTTATAGCGCAGACTCTTCAACATTATTACGACCCTTAGGACCTCACAATAGCCAGTTTCAGAGAAATCATATTTAACTTTTACATGTATAATGATGGTGCTTGGTGGTATCAACTTTGCACGTCAATGACGTGTCGTTAGATTCTCATGCCCGACATGTCTTTTCAGAAATTCGTTGTTACTTTTCTAAAGTCTGACCAAGTGAATCATAAGGACAAATACAAAACATGTTTACGTGCTAGCAAGGACCTAGTTAGGACCTAGTTAGTGTTTAGAATCTATGTGGGCATGCAATCAGTCAACATCACAGTGTCCGTTACCATGGTGTTCCATAAGCGTTTTCATAATTCAATCATTTATGGTGAATTACCGAGGTATCAGGAAAGAGAGATATCACCGAAATGTGTAAATGGAGAATATTTGTAACCAGTGAATTCTCAAAATCTGAACATAGGATCAACTTTATATATTCACCTAAACTGAACTATACGGGATGATAAGCATGGACTGGGGTTGTATCATTTTTTAATGTTTGCACAACAACTACCATAATTTAACTCGCCTTACCTCTTTTACACAAAATGAGGTTTTCGCTAACAATAGCATGCTGTCGTGAGTGCTTGATCTGTAGCACACATTTCCCAATCCTACCGTTATATGTAATGAATAGCATAACATGGGTACGCATTGTTTTCACTGTAAAGAAATCAAATCAATATACCACTTGTGACAAATGACAGTGTTCTTTAATAATTTTACCTTAATTCAAAGTAAAATAGATTGATCTCAACGAACTCATGAGGGAGTTGCAGAGGGCGTTTATTTTTCTATTTTCATGGTTGTTTTCATTGCATGCGATAGCGCTGGAGCGTTTTCAAACAAATCATTACGCGTGGTAATTTAGGAACATAATTTATTTTAAAAAACTGGTGAGGCTACTTTCTAGCCATAGTTATTCGCAAGCAATAGGCTAACCAAACTTAGCCACTGACTTAGTCAATATGTAAAGTATTACATTGACTACATCAGGGGTAATAATTGTATGGACTATCGAATATCATTTCCGTGTGAAGTATGATTGCATGTAAATATTAGTTTGTTGTTTTTTTTTATTTCAGTGAATCCGTCATTAACTGTGCAAATAGTTCATGATCAAAGTTTCAGCTGTTAGTATGTGACTTTGGGAATCATGCTTTCTCTTGTTTATTGACTGTTTTGCTTGTTGTTTATGTGATAAAATTGTTAATTCAGATTTTTTTTTTATGAAACTGATACTAACCCGCTACAGTTTATCCTGATGTCCTCAAGTGAATGCTTACAAGATTAGGAGGTTTCTTTTAGGAAGATAAATACGTTCCGTATAAGACTTTTAGTTGAAAAGTGGAAAATTAGAAATTAAGTTTATAGGGGGATTAACTTAACTTGGAAAACGTTTACTTTTTTTTAGACTTTGGAAAATTTTTACTTCACCATTTGCTGTTGTTGTACGGATACAAAGACTCCTTTTTTTAATTTCTGTACCTGCATAGAATTATTGGGACTAATGACTTGTTGTCTTCGTCCCTTTCCTTTCCTTCCCTATCTGTTTCCAAACAATGTAATATTTTGTACAACTATTATTTTTCTTCGTTTATGAATATACAAAGTATGATATTTAATGTATCTGGAGAAGCAATTAAAAGATAAAAATGTATGGATTGTCAAATATCATTTCAGTGTGACATTCATGTGTTTGTATATAAATATTAATTTATGTAATTATTAATTATATTGTATTACATAAATTATAGTAAATCAAATAATGTGTGAATAGTTCGTGATGGAAGTTTCAAGTTTCTCTTTGTGGCTTTGGAAATGAAGCTTTTTATTTTTCTTTGATGATTTTTGATTGTTAATTTACGAAATTATATATAATCATGTGTAGCTTATAATGAACTATGACGTCTTGAAACAATGGAATGCTTACAGTCGTTCCGTAAAACACTTTAATTTGTTGATTAGAAAAAAAAATCCAGATACCTTTACTTGGAAATCCATTTTTACTTCACCATTTGGTGTTGTTCGAGAGGCAAAGATTCAACATTTTTATGTTCGGTACATAAAACAAAATATTGGAACCCAAGAACCTTTCTTTATTTCGTACTGTGTTTGCATTAAAGAGATGTAAAAAAGAACCCTCTTTTTTTTTGCTTCGTTCTTTCTCTTCTTTCTTTTTCTTTTCTCTTCCGTTTCCAGACAATATTTTATTCTGTATAACTATTATCTTCCTCCGTTTATGAATACGTAACATATTCAAATTGTGCGATTAATTGTATTATCAACAGATCAAATTTCATTTCAGTAGGAAGTACTTTGTATGTAAATATTATTTTCGGTTATTGTAAATCACTTTATAATTAGTGGAAATTGTTCGTGATGCAGTTTTCAAGCTTTCGTTTGGGAACCATGATATTACTTTTTGTTGTTAATTGTTTTTTGTTAATTGTTACATTCTTTTGGTTCATGCAAGCAATCGTGTTTTGTACGTATGATCAGAATTATGACTTCCAAAAGCTCTTAACGCTGGTCTCCGTAAGTTGTAGCTGCAGTAATTTTTTTATATTCTTCAACAAGTGGCGTATTCAAGCTTTTAGTATAAGATAAAATATAGGTCTTAACGACCACTTCATTCTTTCTATCAGGTAATCTTCTGATGACATACCCCGGTTTCAAATGATAGATACAAAGATATTTCATTTGATGAACAAATCTGAAAGTGAAATTTAACTTCTTGTACATTTCATGTTTTGTGGATTAGAACCACTTTTTGTTTTGCTTCTGGTGTTACATAGACGATGAATTGTTGAAATACGTGATTTGGAGTACGTGACGTCTACGAATTCAACATGTAAGCCTAACAGATGAAGATTTGTGTCAGGCATGAAGTTAGGTCTTCGTCGGGACACGAAATTTTTATGAGTTGCTATAATCAATTGTGATGTCACTTTCTTCAGAGTTATAACATGACGTATTTCCATGCAACAATATTGAATGCGCTGCGTTTGTCTATTTAGCGCCCTCCCTCTGTTCAATATATCATTGACCATACATGCAAACAATGCTGTGATCTATCGACGAATGTGAGACAACGAAGTGGGACAACGACTGACATGTATTCGATTCCAGTATGAAAATTCTACAATGTCCATCAACTTCATAGAAAATTATTACTTTTTATTTCGAAATATAAACATTGATAAATCGATATCTGTTGATATATCTTTATATTTTTCAGGCATGCTTGGTATATTTATAATTTAAATGAGTCGAATTAGTATATTTTGCATGAATTTCCTTTTCCATTGGAGGTATTATGTTGCATCATCTACTTACGTAATCTCGTTACACCATCCCCTCCTCTCCCTTACGCTAAAGGAAATGCACACAAACGGGTTCACATCATTGAACAGATTGAGCGATACAAAGACCTCCGGACATTTCGCACCACTTCACCACACCATATAAAACAGGCACACCGTATCACCTCTACAGGCAAATATTCCCATCAACTTATCATCATTTTTATATTTTTATACATAATTTCAAACAATACGAGGCCTTAAATTCCATCGCCTAAACGTTAACATTAAATATCACTTGTTCAACATACTACGGTGGCGGTATTCAATGGAGGATGCGATACTATGGAACGCGAAAAGGACAGATAAAAACTTCGTTGCCATGTAACAAGACAATGCGGCACAAAGCTGTTGTGAGGTCAACCCAGACTATATTTTACTACATATTTTCTATGAAATAATGCCTATTTAAGCCACCGAAAGGGAAAAAGAGAACTTTAACTACGTAAGCTTTCTGTTTTCGTGGAAATCGTTTGAGTTGCGGTACATTTTGTATACCATTTAGATGTGCTTTGAAACTTATTTAGCACGCCGTATTCTATATGATATTGGTAGTTTAGCCGATAAACGTATTATTAGATGGTCACCATATTTATCATTACAGCATTTGATCCTCTTCGCGTTCCATAAAATACTGATTAAAGAAAATGCACTCAGACTGTATTCTTCCAAGTGACACACTTACCAATACATAAACACATTGCTTGATGTTTACCTCATATTTATCACCGACGTGAATGTAAAGAGACATTAATTTACAAGCAATTGTTATATATATATATATAACAATATATATATATATATATCGTGTCGTGGTATATTTCGTGTCGTGACACCGCTCTCTGTAATTTAGAACTAATTTATCATGACGTTATCCCTGACGTCATCCCTGACAACACTCTGGTTTCAGTTTATTCAACATAAGCTGTCTCTCGGTAGCGGAGAAGCGGTGTATCATACAGGGTCGAGGCCACTGGAGGATAAATGGAGTATTTACGAACTTTCCAGCCCCAACATAAAATAGACATAGTACCCATTTAGAGATATCCCCCCAGTCTCTGCTTTCTGATGGTGACCTCGGTCATTTTATCTATCAATGTTTGACCTTGGATGTACATGTGATACATCTTCACATAACGAGATATCGTAAGTTGGAGGGCTGATGGTGTAACAGGCTACGATGACATCCTTGATGCAGATGTACTAATAGTTCATTGTTTCACGTGTAAACCATGCAGCTGTGGAACGTTACAGCGTCAACTCGTGCACTTTGCTGAGGTGATTAATTGAGTACCTGAATCAAGAAACAAGCGACCTGACAATTTGATTCCTTCAATGCATTCAGTGCTAATTACATGAATCACTATCGACAGTAGAATCTTCAAAATCCCAAGTAAAGTTATTAAATGCAGAATCTTTTCATTTGAATGGTCATATGTATATGTTTCATGTGCGTGAGTGGGTGGATGGATGGATGGGTATGCATGTGTAAGTGTTAAACATCAGTCGTTTTACTCTGTAAAATAGGCAGATACAGCCAGGTCTTCGGACCTGGTACCCTTGGAGACCCTGGGATGATTGGTATCGATGGAAATGGTCCATTCTTATCGTTATTATTAATTTTTTGTTTTAACGAATCGACGCCACTATCAGCTAACGATGCAGTATCTGATGTACCCTTTGAGATGTCCTCCAATGTCACGTGATGGTTAACCACGTGATCCTCGGACATCGGAAGAAAGACACTCGTCTCTCCCACTTCAGCACCTGCGTCCGACGCTAAATGTCCAGTGATTGAGGTATGTCCTCTTGGTTTGTCTATCGTCTCCACTTCTCCATTAACGTGCAATGCGTCCTTGACCCGGACTGTTGGACTCTTTTCATCCGTTTTATTACTGGGGCAAATCTTGTTTAAAGAAGAAGACAGAAAAATAAAAATAGCAACGAAAATAAATAAACCCAGTGACTGCGAATAAAGTTTACCCTGAATCCCCACTGCCTACCGGCCTCTTTAAGAATTAGTATATAATACAAACCCCTAAGCACATTTTGCGGTGACCGGTATTTCTGAGAGGCCATATTTCATATTCCTGTCTGTGGACACACCTACTTTTGAAAATTTGGAAGTAAATCCATTTACTATGAAAACGTTAGACATTAAACAATCAGAAATCAATATTTACGTTTCTCCTCTCACTATAGCAAATGCAGCCAATATGAAGTCCTATCCTCTACTATGAATGTAAACCTTGTGATACCATATAGATAGCTTTCCGTATCTTCACTCCCACTCTACAACTGCCTTGGTAATTCATGTGGGGTACACTGAATTTCGTGACAAGCGTTTCTTTGTTTTTTGTTTTTTTTTCTTCTTCCTCTGCATTCTTTAAAACCATGCAGTTGTCCTAGCAGAGCGGCGTAAATCCTATGAAGCTCGCATACCAAGTCCCACCCTTAGGGGGCACCCAGTGGGTTTGGCACTTATCATAACTACAGTGCATTTTAGCCACAAGTCATCCACCATCAGTTCGAACTATGTGAACATGGATATCAACATTCTCAAACTGAATATGACGACCCGCTCATGTTTAACATGATTAGTTCATTAGACTACTGATAAAAAGATATCATTTGTGGCTTTCAAAACTTATTTTGTTCCGCAGCATCACTCATACACGTCACTTATCTCAGGGGGCACCCAACCTATTCTTGCTCACTATTAGTCAGAGGCACCAAGAGATGCTTACAAAAGGGGTCAAGAGACTGTGACGTGTTTCTATGGGACCCTTCGATATTAAGGAGAAACCGTAGTGGGTGTTTCAATTTCAATCTACACTTAGTGCACGTCTATTTACAATAATCACGACGGTATTGCTTTAATTTTCGTGATTACCTCTTTCCAAATATAACTTCAAACTTCCCGAGGTTGTTGTACAGCGTATCGCCATTTTTGAAATGTATGACGTATGACGTCACGAATCAAATAATTTCGCAACAACATGGCGACTTTCGAGTGAATAAAATGAAAAATTCAACTTCATATTTTCTTGTTAGTGAATTTATTGTACTACCGAATGGTGTCTTATTGTTTGAAAAAGTATATTGGAGGTATCAGGACTATCTGGAAGGCTGTACAACGGTTTTCCTTTAATGGGGCACGAGTGTGGTACAGAGTGATACAAAATTATAATATGCTTTTAATACAGGGGCGAATCCAGAATTTCGACAAGACGGTAGACAGTAAATATTTTCGGAAGACTATAGAAGGAGTGCCACCATCGGCTCGCGGAGACTGTAGCAGAAACGTTTTACACTGTCCCACTTTTCGTGAGCACCATGCACTGAAGTTACTCCAATGTCCTGCCAACGAGAACTAGTTACTTACCTGTTGTATGAAGAAGAACACAACCAAGGTAACGGCACAAGCCACCGAGAAAGAGCTGAATGTTGTCACCGCCCCGTACTTGTCTATGAGCAAGCCACTCGAGAAAGAACCCAGACCGTTACCGAGGCCAAAGTAGACAGCCCCAAGAACCCCTTGAGCTGTTGCGAGTCCCTCCCTGGAAACAGCACTAGCAAGGTAGGAGACTAACGTAGTCCAAGTCATTAAGAAGGAAACTCCTGCAAAATAAAATGACATTTCTCATTGAATCGATCAGGATTTGCAACAATATTGCTAGAATTCTTTGCCTGTCACGTTATCAGTGTCTGCAAAGAAATCGGAAGATATAAAGTCTACATTGACAAAAAAATAGAATGTCAAATGACTTTGTGATTGATTGACAATATCTCTTGTTTTCATACAAACACAATCACAAATAAAAGCACCCAGTGGAGAAGGGAAGGGACCATATCAAAATTAAAAACAAAACGCAAGAGTGACAATCACATTCTGTATCACTAATGGGTTTGATGTTACCAAATGCTGATATGAATGAGTAATGTCATTCACTCAGCATTGATGAAAATTGTGGTCATGATGGTATCTCTTACCAAGGTAATTCACAAGTGGATAGAGAGTTCCTGACACCAAATTGTGTTAAAGATCTGAAATAGTGCAAGTCAATAAAAGCAATCTGGAGTAGCTCTTCCCTCCTAAGGGTATGTTTACTGTTACTAAAGCAAAAAAATTGTACTCGGTAAATCGTGACAGGGAGTTGCTGGCATTTTTGATATTCTCTGAACGCTGTTATGAAATTAGATGAAAATGAGAGCAAAACCTATCCAGCAGCAATATCTGTTTTTGAACATAGATCTACATTTTAGATTGATATGAAGAAATTTGTATTATTTTCTTAATATGAATGACATTTACCCCTTCATATGCTCACATTCAGGACATGTAAAACGGTATCACGTGCTAGTCATCTGAATCCAGGACAGATCTTTGGAATGATAGAACTTATTATATTCATTTTCATGTCACATTACAAAGATGAGTGTCCCATGGGACAATTCAAATGACAGACATCATCTACTCATCAAGTGCTCCCAATGTTGACACTTTGAAGTTATAGCTCACTTCAGTTGCTGAGATATCTTCCTTAATAAGTTTTCAAACTTTGAGCTCTGGAGACCTCAAATGACCTTTGACCTCAGTGAAAACCGATACGAATCATGTACTCACAGTGGGCTTCCAACACACCAACTTTGAACTCAAGTCAAAGCACCTTAACTTGTCGAGATACAGTATTTACAAGGTTTTCACACAATGTCCTCTATTAAGCTCACATGACCATTGACCTACATAAAACATGACAGACATCATCTACTCATTAGGTGCTAACAACGAAAAAAGTGTGAAGTTCAAGCAACAATTAGTTGCTTAGATATCTCCCTTAATAGCTTTTCCTACTTTACGTTCTGGTGACCTCAAATGACTTTTGACCTCCACGAAAAACATCAGGGATTCTGTACTTACAATGGGTTACCAACACACTAAGATTAACGTTAGATCACATTTCACTTTTTGAGATATCGTGTTTACAACGTTTTCATACTATGTCCTCTATTGACCTCATATGACCTTTGACCACCATAAACAGTGGCAGATATCATCTTCTTATCTATTGCTATCAATGATAAGGGTTTGGAGTTCGGTTGCTGAGATATTTCCCTTGATAAGTTTCCATACTATAAGCTCTGGTGACCTCAAATGACCTTTGACCTTCTTGAAAAACAATATGGATCATCTAGTCACAATTGACTGCCAACACACCAAATTGACAGTGTGAGCACCGTTCCCTTCTTGAGATACCGTGTTTACAAACCGAGGGCTTACATACATGCACACACAGACAGGCCATTACCATCACTTACATTTCTTGCCTGCCTACGGCAAGGATTTAAAAGTAACATATACGTCGATTAGTCATTCGATGTCTCAAACTTGTAATGTCTAATACTATGACTTAGTTAATAAATATTTACTACTTGAAACAAGTACTACTTATTACTTACTATCTTGTTCCATGCCGGGGATATTTCTTGCAATACTGCTTAGATGAATCATGAATGATTTTTTTCTCGTACAGGGTTGTCCTTGGTCATCATTAATTCTACTACTTAATCCCTCGCTGTACAGCGTCCTAGGCCATTTTATATTTTGGATAGGGCACTTTATAAAGTTCTAAAATAATAGTAATCATATTAACTACATGGTGCGAAGGTTTCCATCTACTTCACAGGAATGACGTAATGTACCAAGTGTGTTTCTTTTTTCTCTTTCTGGTTTGCTTGCCAATTTCTTTTGAACTAATGAAGTGGTAATCCTTGAATGTCCTTATGGCCAACAAGACCCAATACTTTATAGCAACCATGTGAAACTCAAAATGGACAGAGTTTTACGAGTGTTAAAGTATAGACTGCCAGCCTGATGCACGATATGCACTTACCATGAGCAATCTCCACTGGAATCATCCAATAGGGGTTATCTATCAGGGCGTAACATGCAAAACGTATTGCGTACAATAAGAGACCAACGCAGAGAGTATTCACGTGACCAAACTTCTGTAAAATGGAGTGACAGTAGAACCCAATAACGAGCTCAGATGAACTCTGAAGAGCTTCAAGGAGACCAATCAGAAACTGCGAGGCACCTGAAACAATTAAAGAAAAAAATTTCTCTGTTTAGTCTCCATTTTTCTCCATTAATTTCCTCTACTGTGTTTATAACATCCAAAAACGTAATGGTCTTCATTGAGACATGCAATTTTAGTTTCTTTGCCCTGGATCTTTTCAGTGAATTCCCACTAAGTGACAACATGATTTTTCGATCTCATGCCGCTCACGTTGTAATCCGCAAATACAGTGAACCACCAATCTTGACGGCGTCAGGAAACAGTGCTTGATTAATGACGTAAGCTTGCGCCTTTCGAAAGATTGAGGTGTAACCGTAACAATGAAAGTACCCGCACTGATAAGTAAGTACCAGTTTACAGGATAATTATCCTGTTGTGATACATTTGTAGATAATATTTGGCATCGTCTCCCCGTTGAGAAGATGTAAATTTCGAGGTGCAAGCAAGTCGGTATGAAACGCAGCAAACGCAGTAATCATTGTAGTGCGTCGCACTACGATCTTGTCGTTGTCGGTCGAATGCTAAATTCTTTTGATGAGCCTTGCAGGGCTCACAACGCCTATCCTGCGCTAAGTTAACATAAGTTAGTTCATACAAATATGCACGCTCAACCTATTGACAATATCATTAAGTGCGAGCTATGGCCGTCTTCAAATCAAAATCTACTGAAGAAAAGCAAATGCCACAACTGCAAGAACGCTTTAAGGAGTTAAAGTGATGAGAGAGCCCTGCGGATAAATTTCCCGCAAACGCCATGCAATGTGGTTCGGCCTTTTTCAAATGAGTTTATATGGAGTATCAATCGCTGTTTCCAAATTGATATGCAATACAGGGCCATTGTGTTTTATATGGTGCTACAGAATCGTGCACTGCGATCACTGCTTTTTAGCGGGTACAACATGACGTTCTTATACAAAATCGTGTACTGTTCTCATGTTCCATCTCAGTGGTGAAACAGAGAGCCGGTTGTGACAAATATGCAGCAGTACTAGAGTAGGCCTACTCTTTTCAACTCAGAGCAGTACAGTCTTGACTATATAGTAACGATAAGCGTCAGCAGTTTTACAATGCTATGAGAGAGATCCAATGGATTTTTTTTTCGTCCAACGTGATATCAGATAAATTGGAATGGGAAAGGGCCAACAGTAGACGGCACTCCTTTCCCCCAAAACGCTACTCCTATGAGGAGTAGATCCACGAAGACTGGCTTAAATCCACCCCCTCCCCCCCCCCCCTCTCAACAACAAAGACTTGCTTACACTGTAAAAAATGTCTGTAAATTTACAGAAAATTAAACAAAGAAATAAGTAAGAATTACAGAAATTGTCTGGAAACTAATTACCAGAACATTTTTGTATTCCCTTTGTATTTCTTTATTTTATTTTCTGCAAATTTACTTTTTACAATTTACATTTTTAACAGTGTACGGCTCGCACTACAATTCTGCGTATTTGTAGGCAAATACAGTCCTAGTTGCCTGTTTTTGTTCACATTTTGCATCTGATCATGCATTACCGGTGACTATCCCATGGGTGAAACACCATAGGTCTGTATGATGACATATTTCAGCGCAAATGTCCTTGGAGACATGTTGGCGCTACGGATAGTCAAAGGAGGTGCATTCCATTTGAGTATGAGTCCAAGTAAAAGCAGCAGTCCCTCTTTGTGAGGAAAAACACTCGGTTTCACCGTGTGTGTCTCTTCTTCGAATTCCGTTGTCTAACAGTCAAAACCGGAGGGAAAGATAATTTTTATCAACATGTACGCATCATTAACGATCGAGAAGAAATCTCAAAGTAGACGCGATTGATTTTCTTTTTTCAACTCCATTTTGATCGCATCGCGGCCAATGTGAATAGATCTAAGTAATAGCATTATCTCAACTTTGCGATCACGGCGTTTAGTGGCTAGTGTGAAAGGGCCTGTGTTCCTTAAGTCGGGACGTTGTGCAATTCAATGTTTCAATGTAAAGAGTCAACGCATTTGTGCTACAACTTCTAACAAATCTCAGTACCCTTCATTGCATTGCATTGTGGTAAATGATTGCATGATGATCTTCCATTCGCAGACTATAATCCGTCAAAATATTTTGACAGCGAAACAAGAGAGTAAATTCTCTTTTCTTTAACTAAGCAAAACCACATCTAATTAATCCAATTTTCTGAGAAATTATCAACACTCAGGCAAACCCTGCTACTACCACTTCAAAAGTAAATGAGCGCCCTCTAATATGCTCTACGTGTTTTGGAGACCCACGACGTCACTATGACAGTGGCACAGAATGTTAGCATGAATCAATTCTTCGTACATAAAAGAAGATTATGTGTTGGCCAATCACAATGATGCTTCAATAAAGGACATCTTTGTTTTGATCTGGGAGCATAAATATCCTATTGAATGTACTGTGTAGAAGGTAACAATAGCCTATACTAACAGTCTGTGCCACACTCATGTGCATTGGTGATGTGCCATCTTTGATTGCATTCGCTATCGCTTGGATTCCGCTATTAAAATTCATGTATGCCAACGTGAGCAATTACATTCAGTAGCGTTTAATACTTCTAAGAAATAAATATTCAATTTTTGAACGATCATCCACCTAGTCCAAACAGAATTCCCATAATGTGCTAAAATCATGTCTCAAAAGTAACCTTTTTCCTCATGATAGAACATTAGGGTTTGTTCCTTCGATTTACTCTTTCTTTACTCTTTATACCCCCTAAGAGGTGTGAGAGTCAATACATACATGAAAATAAGAAACAGAATATTATACAAAAAACAGGGATATCAATAAGAAATAAGTAATACAAACAAATTATACATTCAAATACACACAAAATTAAACCTAGTCACCAGACTTCTACTGGAAATAATGTAACTAAAATACGAAAAACAAAATGGATAGATACATGTGAACCACAAAGCTACTTATGCACAAACACCAACGTACAGACCTAATAAGCGATGAAAGCTTGTCATGTATGATATTATGTGAGCACTGGCTGAATCATCACACGTGAAGTAAGGCTCACTAATGTAGAGACCTTGGGTCTTAGATCTGACAAATCTGTAACAATTTGCGTGTGTTAGGGTATGTACGTTAGAAAACAGTACATATCAACGCTTGCTTCGAAAGTTAAGTATTTAATAGGATGCATGCTTCCCCAGCTTATTTTTTTTCTTAACAGAGCACATAGGTCCTAAACATTACCCATGAATTTTCAAAACTAAAAAGAGGTTTGAATTATCTGTATTAATTATGTCCCTATGTCACTTTGCTTCCAGTCTTTGTAAACAAATAGGAATGATGACTTAATTACATGTTTCAACATAGAGGAAATTCTTTTGCAATGTTTGCAATGTTTACACCAATGAGTCACATCATGTTGCTGTTATGTAATTATTGCGTCATGATCACATTCTGCCACT
Source organism: Stichopus chloronotus (assembly GCA_021234535.1). Lineage (NCBI taxonomy): Eukaryota > Metazoa > Echinodermata > Holothuroidea > Aspidochirotida > Stichopodidae > Stichopus > Stichopus chloronotus. The sequence continues at coordinate 18,399,899 of CM037840.1, read as the reverse complement.
AGGTGAAAGCTTTGTTCATGATAACGACCGATAACAATCACAGTAGTTGTGTATTGGCATGGAAAGAGATGCAGGCTTACTGGTCTCGTCACAGTTGGACTAGAGACGATCAAATTTTGGCGGAAAAAAAGAAGTTTCACCATTGAGAAGTTATAATTGTATGAACTATATATATCAACAACTTAATCTAAGAAGTTTGCTGATTTGCAGTCCCGACCACATCTGTGAGCCGCCAGGTTGACAGCCCTCATAAAAGCAAAAGGCATTTTTGTAACGTCGTCGACAGCTGAGTATTACAACATTGATACAACAAATGATGCACCGATGTATCGGCACAACCAGTATACCTGGGCGACAGAAGTTGCTGATAGTCTTCAAAAAGCTGACAAACTGACAAATACTTGTAGAACACCTGCGGTGTGAGCTATCTAAACTAAACTGTAAACTAACTATTCATGGCATTACAATTAATCATATCTTTACACGATAGGCAAGAATTTAATCCAAATTTTCAAAAAAATGAAGAAAAAATTCATAGACCCCCCTCTACGCTATGAGTACGTCACCATTTTAACACGTCCTTTCATGGCATAAAACATATAACGAAGTCACATTTGAATATTCATAAAGCAGCGGACTTGCAGCAGTTCTTTGGAACAATAAACAATGTGGTATACCTGTTGATGTACCCCTTGGGGTTTGAAGAGAAAAATGTCACCAAAAATATGGGAAAACGTCGTTAAACCTCCTTGACGAAAGTTAAGTGTCAAAAGTATGGGGGTAAAGGTCATGTTTGCGTCGTATCAGACAATTCATTTACGAGGTGAGATCAGCATATACCTTTGGGAATAAATCTCACAGACTTATCGCAAAACAGGCCTAATGGCAGGAGCCCATTATCCTGGTCTCATTAATCAATTCTAAAGAATGAGTTAGCCGAGATAATATTTTCCTTTCTGTATCACATTACGGTATAGCTTTTAATACACGACAAAGTTTGATATTCCATGAATCGTATTTTCCAGGAATGGATTTAGGGCCCTTACTTATGGTTCAATCATGCAGAATAAGACGAGAGGTATGCTGGGAGGCCTGACCTGATCGGCTGCATCAACAAGGACCTCTTATAATCATGAATACACCCAATCACAGTGATCGTTTAAGGATGACACTAATTATGACACAAGTAAAATCTTTAGCACGGTTTGATAACCGATGTCTGTCCCAAAAGTTGAGGATATTTAATAATGCATCGCCTTCAAAGCTTTATTACAATGATGACGTGAACGTATCAATTTAGTTCCAGCTCGATAACTTTTGTTCTTCTTTTCTCCTTCCTTTCTTTTCATTACACATTGCGTTGATTTTCTGTTGCAATTTGGCTGAAGACATTGTAAATACGTTCCTGGAGGTCACACAATTTCATATAATGCTATTGACTTGATTGGGTTGGTCCTTGCGTAAGTCAGTTTTGTTGCAAATACTTTGTTTTAAAGAGATTGATCCTGCTCGTCAATCCATGCTAATATCAATAATTAAATTGGTGCCTTGAAATATTTAACGTATTTAACGTCTAACGTTATTTAGTGCCATCGATAACCTCAGTGTTGAACTACGCGATTATAATGACGGTCCGACCATGGGGAAGTTACATAATACACATACGACGAGTGACGACATATAAAGCACGTAGTAACTAACAGCTCGGTGTACATGTCCTCCCGTATAGCCTATACCTATTTATGTATAGAGTTGGCCTATACTGGTTATTGAGACTAATTTGTTTGATTACTTAAACTGCCGTTAAACGACCAGTCATCTATAAATTCTTTGCTTATCGAAAAGGTACTTCGACTAGAGTGTCAGGTCTGGTCCAAGTACCACGATCAGTCAAAAATTACGATTGGGTGTAAAATATAGTTAACTACCATACTTCTTTTGAACCTAGTCCAAGTACAACGATAGTGTTGGGCCTAAGTCTGGTCCAAGTACCACTATTCATAGTTCTTAGCCTGGTCCAGTATCGCGCGTACATCTACAATGACATTTTTAAAGACTATGACAGCAAAGAAGAAGAACAAGGTATGAGAGACTGATTCTGATTTATTTACTCGTGCCTTTCTGATCTTAAAAATCACTCATTGCAGGGCATGTGATTGTCAACGTATGTTCTAAGGATACTTCTCGCCTGGGTAGCGAATGCAGTGTCGCTTAACACGAGCGTAGCTATTCACAGCTAAGTGGCCTTCGCTAACCTTACAGGCCGATTGTGAGCAGAGTTTGGTCTTCCGGTTAAGTTGCTTAGAAAGGTAGATTAACGGCACAGTTATAATGGTCCTTTAAGATCATCTAGGTATCGTATCTAATTCAGTAAAACGTTTGCCAACGAAATTTTTTTTCTTCTTTTTTTTTTTTCTCTCGGTGATTTAAAGGGAAATAGGGTGTCTCAAAAGCATCAAAGTGCGATACAAGCAAAACAGGTTTCTCCATTGTTAAACCATTCAGTTTCACCACTTAACGAATGTGTTTCAACTCCTCGAAACACCATGCATAAGATGAGTTGCAGAAGATGCAGTAAGTGAATTGGTTGAACAAATAATTCTTGAACAACAAATAACTGAATTTCTGTCTGTAAGAATTTTTTTTAAAGAAGAAGGCCACCATCCTTCTTTATGTTCAAAAATCTGTCATTCTGTGTCCATAAATATTGGTTGTCAAAGTATGACCATTTCTGTAAAACAAATACCTTTTTTCCCTGTAAGGTATGGTCTGCGTGGTGAGGTCTGTATGGTGAGTTTCTGGTAATTCGACCACATTGATTCACAATTACTCACATTCGAACCAAATGGTTTTGGTTCTCAACGTTTATCGTACGTCAGACGACGACCACAGATTAATCCACTTGCCTCAGTTTTATTTCGTATCGGTCGTTCATTTTTCATAGGAATTCTGCTGTGCACGTTGGCAAGCATAAATGTAAGGAAACATGAAATTGTTTACCAAGCATATGGGTAAGGTTGCTAAATGAGTTTCTCCTTTTCTCAGTTTCTTTGTAATGTTATCAATCGAACTCCAGCAGTCGCTTTAAGGTACTGCATTGTTCATTAGACATCATGATATTACACGATGCACATTGACAGTTCAGTTCACCCGTTATTGATACTGTTTATTTCACATCTTGCTTTAAGATTGTTGTACTATTCATTGTTATCACAAATTACGTTGTAACAAATTGTGATAAAATGATGATGATGATGATGATGATGATGATGATGATGATGATGATGATGATGATGATGATGATGATGATGATGATGATGATGATGATGATGATGACAACACACTTTAATGTGTTCATTGCACCAGTCGGCTGTGTTTTTCATTCATTATGTTATCACAATGCACGTTGATGATACAGTAGGTTCACTTGCCGCTTTGAAATGGCTGTATTGTTCATTCGGCATTATCATCATGTTGTCACAATGCGCAATGATGATATATGCTGTTTATTTCACCTGTCGCTTTCAAATGGCTGTATTGCTCATCCAGCACTATCATTGTGTTATCACATGCGCATTGACGATACATACGGTTCATTTCACCTGTCGCTTTAAGATGGCTGTATTGTTCATTATGTCCCACAATGCCACGTTGATCGTACTGTTGGATAAGTTGTTGTTTGAGCTAGGTTTTTTTTTTTTCGTTTATCTTCACGAATGGCTTTTTAAGCGATAAACAAACGCCTGTATCACATACTCAAAGTAGATTTCTTACAGTTAAGTAGCAAAGTAAACAAACCCTAGAAATATAGTTTACCAACAACGTTTAAGTTTGTGATTAAAACCTATAGATACCCTTCACATGGAATGCAGGGTTTTTTTGGTTTTTTTATTACACTCATTCGCTGTCCTGTCTATCCATCACAGGAACATGTCGGAACATCCCTTTCATAATGTCCAAAGGTATATGCGGAGAACACTGATTGTAACTATGTTACCACGGCCTCCTCTGAGTGAACTACCTCGTGTTTGTCCTTGCCTCTGTGCACCCTTGTAATCCTGTGTCCGCAGTACTCTCTTACTCTCTTAAAATAAATAAAATAAATTTTTCAAAACAGTCTCATTCCACAAATTAAGTTTGCATTGCCGATTCATTTTAAGAGTGTACCAATACTTCTCAAGGATCCAAGAGCGGGGCAAACGCAAGAGTATGCCATTTTTTTTTTACAGTATTACACGAAAGAAAACGAAATATTTAGAACTTACAAAATTAATATCAAAATTGGCATCTGAAGATATTCAGTTGTAGACAAACTTTCCAGACTATGGGGCATTCCAGTCATATCACTTACCGGTCACGCATACTGGTCCCTAACAAACAATGGACTTGGATATATCACAATCTATATTCATATATGTCATATAAAAACTCGTCAAAAGAAGTATATATAAAATGTTCCTTGCTTTCATCGCGAGGAACAATATTTTAAAATTTTGTCTTTATATTTTTATTAAAACCCTCTTCAGATCTGTACATATCTTCTTTTTTTAATGCGAGTCTTTGCCAAATCACTCACAAAGTCCTTAACAAAATGTTAAAATGGTAGACGGCGTAACCGCAGTTATTGCATACTTATGGAACTACATTGGCCGTATCGGGGCATCTTGTAATATACCTTCTTGGTACAAGTTGAGGGATAATCCCTTGGCCCGTAGCCAGGTCAGATCCATGGGGGATACATACAGGGTTTGCCCACCGGAACATATGACGTCAGTGATGTTAACAATTTGATCACGCTACTAGAGGGGAAAATAGCCAACTAGGCCATTAAGGTGTTCACACTAGAAATTGTTCAATAGCTGATGTTGGTTAACTAGAAAGAAAACATTCAAGATCACAAAACTGAAAGTATCGGAGGGGGATTAACCTGGTCACGTGTAATCCATCCCAAACCAGCTGGCCTGTGGATTGTCTGTACTGATTGTGTACTGAGTATTAACATAACACCAACGTACTTAGAAATGAGTGTCGCACAGTTGATTCTAGTTTTCAAAGGAACTCCTGTAAGTAGATAGTCCAGTACAGACGGTTCATCAGCCTTCCTACTACTTATGTTAATAATGAACGGTCGAAACTGAAGATAACTTCGAATGTTTTGTTTACCTAAGTTCTGGAGGTGCCAGAGTAGAAATCCCCAAGTACAGCCGTTACAGAGACCAACAAAGAAGGACACAGCTAGGATGGATGCGTTGCGAATGTTACCGAACAGCCGCCGCAGCTCCGTCCACTGGGTGTCCCACTTGTGCGAAGCGACCTGTTCACGAACAAGAGTAGATGGATCAAAACTGACAGTTTATTTCAAGTGGTCTGATCCCTTTTACCTGCTTGACGGAAGCTATTTTTATTAGTATTATTTTTCACTAGGCGCGACGGGATGCGATACAACAAGGCACGATGATAAGAATGTTGCCCAGCAATACTGGTTTTGCTTTTACCCTACAGGCTACATTTTCTTTATCGCTCGGCGATTTTTCCATTGTTCTGTTTACAAAATGATTTTAGGCAAAGATCGAGGGCAACGAATGGTCGCAAAAAAAAAAATATCGTAGCGATACGCTAAGCGATAAAGTTTTATCAACTCAATTTTTTTGCATCGTATCGTATCGCACCTGATGTGAAAATGTCAAATGAATAAGATCGTTTCGCATCACATCGCCCCTAGTGTGAAAGGGAATGCATGTCAATTACTAATTGTTCTTACTAAAGATAATATATGTCGCTCGATTGAAAACTGAGCGTTATGACAAATTCTGATGATATCAATCCACTTTGTGACAAAACGTTCATCACTAACAAGGCAGACGGACAGACGGACGGACGGACAGACGGACAGAAAGACAGGTAGATAACCATGACGTGCCTATAAGAGCCTTTCATCGGCATCATTTGATAACGGTCACAATCCTGTACATCAACAGGATTACTAATGCAGATTAACGGATCTTCTTTTGGACGATTGAAGAAAAACAGCCTTCCATGCACGTGATCATTTATCAACTTCAACAATCCTGCACATCTAGGCATGCAGATTAACTTGATTTCCTTTTCTGTGAACTTAATTAAAGGACCAATGCCTCAGGATAATTCTACATATTATTCTTTTTGTCTTCTTACATTTTATAATTCAGAATACATATACCCATTGGCGGGTGATTAAAAAGGAACCTTTAAAGAATTGAGTTTTATCAAAGGCAGCTTTTAATGAGGTTTACTGAGTTGTTTCGTGAAATTCACGATTTGTTTTTTTCTCAACCTTTTAAGTTCCTCCAACTACGACTGACAAATGGCCAAACTAAGAGGATTGCATGGCACATGCAAAGGTACATTAATGAGTGAGTGATTAAGAATTTAATTTGGTTTTTGAACATTCGTGACCAGACGCTTTTCATATTAGTACTTATTCATATGCACACATCCAGTTCAAGTATGGTTCAAAAATTCAAAGATTTTGGCAATTTTATCAATTTTGGATGTGAGATATGACTAAGTATGCTAATTATAAGTATTGCTATGTGTTTTCCCTTTGAAAATCTAAACTTATTCAATATTAATTCAGTAAGCCCCTTAAACTTTTGTTTCATCATCGCGTCAAGCAAGAAGACAAGTCTAAAGCATTCTAGCAATGTCCAGTGCAGTGTTCATGATAGGGTGAGGATATTACCTCAACAGCAACAGATGTTCATGTCATCAACACCACAGGTAAATTTGGTGGGGATTTTACTCACTCTTTTGTTATATGCTACACTCAATTATCAACAAAACAGACATTACATAAGACTTTCACATTTCCAGCTTTCTGTTTTGTTATATGTTCGACTATCCGTATAGTAGACTACAATTTGTTAATTCCACCCCCTGGCCCCCACCCCCTGTGGTGAATCAACAATCTCTTTTAAGTGGAGACAACTTGTGAGAGAAGATACCTGAAGCTGTATAGAGAATGATAAATAGTTTATACTATGTGATACTACGCAACAACGTTAAGGCTATAGCTACACAAACTCGTATTGAACAAAATTGACATATAGTGAAGCAAGTTGCCAACTGGAGGCAAACCTCCAGGCTCTCCGTTTCTACACTATATGCATGAATAATATGAGTTGATAACTTTGGGAAAGTTTTTCTCTTTAACTATTATTTCTAATAATTTAATGAAAGTACATTCGAAAGACAAAGACACAAACCAACAGATGCGGAAAATATTTTGCACTTTTAAAAATGAAGTAGTTTTTTTCAAAACTGAATAAACATTCTTATGAGGTTTACAAGTAATTTAAAGCAAGATGTGCTGTTTGAATGTGAACAATAGCCTTTGTCGTTAATCATCTCTTATTCTGTTCCATGTGATACCAGGCTGGAAAACAGAAGCTGTGCTACGTTTATTTCAGGAGAGTTTTCCTTCATTGTAGTAATAATTACGGCAGAAAGAAGAGTGATTTACTTTTTCGGCCGAAAAATTAGCGGAACGGGGCCCTGTGATGGATGTAAGGCACTGTAAATAATCTACTGTACAATGAAACTCCTATGCGAACGACTTTCGGTTTGGGAAGTAGGCTATTTTGGACAAACAGATCTCGGTATGGTAGTTTCTATAGCTTTTTACAACTGTTAGAGCCAGTACTTCGGAGTGCTTTTGAAAACTCAGAAGTAAACAGCACATTGACTATTGTATAACATGCCTGGGAGTGGCTAAAATGTTGTAGGATTATGTAAAATATTAAGGATGAATACTTTATTTGCTTGATTCAATGAGAGATAAAATTGGAGATAAAGAGATAATCAATACTTGGATGAGCAACCTTGCCAAAGTCCATCCAGAAGGAACAGATAAACGCTAGCATGGCCACGGCACCGAACATCAGGAAGGCAACCCGATAGTCCGTGATGACCAGAGGTACCCCGCAGATGATTGATTCGGTATTGGTGGTGTACAGGATAGAACCAACAACCAGAGAACTAGAAATTGATATGGAAGGGAAACAAAAAAAAACAAACTGATGACACGTTACAGGATAAAATTCACATAACAAGGGCAAGCACATTAATTCTATTTGGTGAATTAAAATGTTTTCAATTCATTCAAAAGGTATATTCTAATCAAAGCTGCATTTCTTTTAGTAGACATTGATATTTTTCTTCCTTTGTTTTCACAATTGGAATCTACTAATCTTTTTCATCCTCACGTTTATTTGAGACAAGAATTATGCGACCCTGTCAACATTGATTTCATAAACTGCGCCATCCTCTTTAAGGCTGATTTAATTAGTAACTCTAAGCAGACGATCAACTTCACAGAATTAGTCTAAAACAAATAAAGAACCAAACGTATCTCTTGCCGGCAGATTTGTAATTCATTAAGACGGTGAGTGTATGTGATTTTCGTGTGTGTGTGTGGGTGGGTGTGGTTCTTTCTTTTTCTATTTGCATTTCTCGTGCACTGTGACATTTCTTTGGATTTTTTTCTTTCATTCTCATTTATTCATCTAGATATGTATTTACAGACAGTATAGAGTAGCAGTTTCTTCAAAGCTTTCTTACAATGAGTGAAAAATTTAAGAATCAAAGAAGAAAGAAGTACAACCCACATACATTTCTTTTTTCATCTCCGTGGTGGTATGTATTACACGGTTATTTTTACGAAGAATACGATACGAGAAAAATTATGAAACCAGAAAATCAAAGGACTTTCAAATGAGATTTCAAATGAGTCAAATGAGACCAAGTCCTATTCAGCAACGTTTATCTGCCATTAAACATCTACTTATTTTAATATTCGGCAAGGATCAAGGGAGTTGATGGGAATGATCCTTCCTACTATATTTCAGTGGTGACAAGATGTGATACTTGACTTCCCCAAAATATTATACGAATGTTATCTAAAAGTAGGTCCACAAATGTCGGTTTTTGCTGAAAATACAAGTTTCTAAGATCGCTAACTTTGCGATTTAAAATTTGACTTAGGATGAAAACATGATTTTTTTTTTCTTCTTCTTCTTCAAAGAGCAATAGGATACTCTTTAAAACCCGTGGGCTGAAGAATCACTCTTTTAGTCTGAAACTGGGGCTGGCGCTTTTTTTTTTTTTTTTTGGAATGAAAAAATTCCTCTGTAAAGTACTCCTTCTCGCGCTTTTTGAGTGAATATTCAGTCTTAATTTTGGAGTTATCCCTAATTTCACTCTTTGGAATTTAGAGCGTATGTTGAGTTAGGAACAAGATATTGACATGGGGTTTGAAATGCCTGCAATGGAAATTATTCTCTTTCATTGAGGCGAACCTTCAATTGTCAGTAAAATATGCCTTTTAAACTTTTGTATTCAGATATCGCATAACGGAGAACGAACGTAAAGAAAACAATTTTTTCGTTGAATTGTTTCATGATCAGTCTTTGGAAATATCTGAGTTAGGTTTGAGATGGTTTTCTACAACAAAACAAGATACTGTTCAATTTTCTCCAAGTGGAAGAATGTGAATTATGGTGAAGAGATTAAGGTGAAGTATTCTTGTGGAACTGGGTGTAACTTCGGTCCTATAACAGCACTTTATACCGTATCTCCTACCCGCTGCGAGACAAGAACGTGTATAGGCTCAGATCTCAGTCTACTGTGTTAGAGATGTAGTTTGGTTTGCATTTTGATACCTAATCTGAAAAAGTGAAATCGGGGTCCCTCCATCTTGTTAAAGGATACATTTTGGAAGATAGACTCGCTCTTACTTTTGTCTGAACATGCAGGCTTTAAATTTAACTCTTCGTCCCGTGCACGTGGTGACACACGCGCTTGCTTATTCATCACACCTTTCAAGACTTGTTTGACCACAGTAGGCAATTAACACATGCACGGTCGTGTATGTGTACACTGCAATGCAAATATCACCTGAAGAGCTTATAACGCTAAACCCTACGGGTGATACAACTAAATCACGTAGGATATCGGGATATCAGTTAAACCTGGGACAAATGTGTTAAATCGTATTTACACAAGGACACTTTCTATCACGTAGTTACAAAGAATTCATGTGGGTAATCGATAACGGGCCAGTGCACGGTCAACGTGGTACAGGATCGCTGATGAGTCCTCAGACTTTCTGATCCTAATATTCTAAACGATTTAAGTTGTCATGGACTACGGTATATGTTAACCCCAGAGAGAATAACAAAAATTGGTGCACAAATCTATAAAATATTATTTTGAAACAACAGAATTTGTGTATTTATTCGTTGTAGTTATATCTGTCCTAAAGGGAAATAGGGCGTTTAGAATACACCAACGTGACATACAAGAGAAATAACGTTAGTCATTGTTAAACCATTCAGTCTCATCAATAAACACCTGCCAAAGCTTCATCTCCTAAAACGTTATGCATGTTATGGGTAATGGGAGATCCATCATTTGAATTTTGAAAAGTTTGGGTGAACAAATTAGTATTGAGCAACAAATAACTGAGTTTCTATCTGTGAAAAACTTATTTCTTGAAAAGAAGGCTACTGTCCTTCCTTATTTCGAATAATCTATCATTCTGTGTCCACAAACATTGGTTTTAATAAATATGGATATTTTCTGTTTCCCTTTAAATATGCAAGCTTTCACTGGATCTAACACGGCTGTTCTGTCAAACTTGATAGTTGATACTAAACACAAACATTGACTAAGTTTCGTCACTCTGGTATTGTTTTGCAGATGTAGTTTTCACAAGGGCTCCACAAAGTTAACTTGACAGAGTCACATTTGCTAAAACAACATTTGCACACATGTGCGTATGCCGATTTCAGACCAACGAGGCCGAAGGTCCACGAGGCCGAAGGTTCACGAGACCGAAGGTTCACGAGGCCGAAGGTTCACGAGGCCGAAGGTTCACGAGGCCGAAGGTTCACGAGACCGACATCAAACACCTCGTTCGGAAACCAGGAACTGTAATGAATCGTGGGGGAGCTGTTTATGCCGAACCACCCATCAACTATGCCAGAGGTGGGTGTTGGGATTACTGGGAGATCCTTGGTAAGACTTTTGACCAGTAGCATTATTAGAAAAACTGTTGGCACGGATGGTCAATGATGATCGTAAAAACTGAAAAAAATCGTGTATTTTCAACTCAATATGCATGAGATTTAACCTTGAGTAATTTGTAAATAAAAGTACTACAACAAAATTAAACTAAATTCCTTTTTCTGTTTAATTAACATCCTAGGTTTGCATTTTCAAAGGTAATCCACAATATTGACCAATAACACCCCAATGTTAACCTGAAACGGGCAAATGACCTTGTAAAGGGCGTTTTCTTCTTTTTTTCTTCTTTTTTCCCCCTCGGTCTTGAGAACCCTTTTTGGTTTTCTGTCTCGTGAACCCTTTTTGATTTTTGGTCTAGGGAACCTTCGGTCTGGTGAACCCATTTTGATTTCGATGAAATCGCAACCTTTGAAATCACGCGGCGGTGTATGTGCGTATGTGTATGTGTGTGTGTTTGTGACGCCTACCTTGTAAACACGATATCTCAAGAAGAAAAGCTCGGACAGATCTCATATTTACTACATATGTGAACATATATGGTCAAAGGTCATTTGAGGTCAACAGAGGTCAAATTCTGAAAACCTTATAAAAACGATATCTCAAGAAGGGAAGTTAGACAAATGTCATGTGTGGTATGTTGGTGTACCACATTGAGTATAGGATTCCTATTGATGTTGGTTGAGTTCAAAGGCCACGTGAGGTCAACAGGGGTCAAATTGTAAAAACTTTGCAAGCACGATATCTCAAGAAGGAAAAACTTCATATGTGGTATGGTGGTATACCACTTTAAGTGCAACATCTCTAGTGATTCTGTTGGAAGTCAAAGTCATTTGAGGTCAAGAAGGGTCAAACTGTGAAAACCTTGTCAACACTTTACCTCAAGAAGGGAAGCTTAGACAAATGCCATATGTGGTATGTAAGTGTGCCACATTGATTACAAGAACACTTTCGGCTTTGGTGGAGGTCAAAGGTCATTTGAGGTCAGCAGGGGTCAAGTTATGAAATGTTGTAAACACGATACTGTATCTCAAGAAGGAAAACTTAGGCAGATCTTCCATTCAGAATGTAGGTGTATCCCATTCAGTATACATGAATTCCATTGTCTTTGGTTAAGCTCAAAGGTCGTTTGAGGTCAACAAGGTCACATTATGAAATTCTTGTAAACGTCGTATATCAAGAAGGGAAGCTTCAATATTTTAAGGTATAGCTACAGAAAATCCAATCTACATTTTCATTGGTGTCAAATTTCAAGGTTACATGAGGGCTTCAGTTTCAAAGAAAAATAAAGACTTTTCCAATAGTTAGACCTTTTTGCAGCTGCTGTTAAATTGCGTTTTCGTAACATTGAGGCAACTGAAAATCTGTATTGACCAAAAGACGTCTTTCTCCAAATAGCAATATCTTGAGTGGAACAAGATATTGGCATTGGGTTAACATGCCTGGGGTGAAAAATTGTTTTCTGTCATTGAAGACCCTTTCAATTGTCAGTAAAAGATGCCAAGTAAACTGGCTTATTGGAGGGAGTCTGGGTCAACGTTTGGATTTTTCCGAATTAAAACTGTACCGCAATTGCAGTAGGGTTGATAAGATCAAAACCACATACAGCCTCATAGTCGGATAAAAGTCAGAGACCAGGAGCTTAAGGGGATGCAAAATATACAATCGCATCGATAATTCGACAACAAGCCTCAACGAATCTATAACGAAAATCATCCATTAAATTTTGACATTCTTCATATTTGCGTCACTGTTGTCATCAGTTACTGTAGAAGAGGTGACAGAAAGGTCTTCTTTATGAGAGTATTGCACGAAAGGATACGGAATTTGGAACATCCAGCTATCTCTTTTACCATCATATTATCCCCTGACTTCACCACCCAACACCTCCTCCCACATACACATACAAAAGGACCCACACCTCACATCAGACAATTTCAGTTCCGTAGATTTTTTTAGCTTTATAGTCAAAAAGTTGGAGCGTCAACAGCGGTAAAAACACTCGGGTTAAGACAAATGTGATTATATAAGGGATTTATTGCTTCCTAACTCCCACTATCTTGTACTGCGTATTCACGGGCACAGCCTCTGCTAAATTGTTTGCCAGTCAGCCTGATTCCCTCATGCTGTGCGTGAGTGTGCGCCATAATTCCCAACATTTATCATTTTGTCAACAAAATGACTTTATTTCATTTCATCTGTTACCGGTTGTCAGAAATTTCTCTTCCCACATCGGAATCTAACGTCATCCTTGTCAGCTCTCATGTAATGTAATGCATGAATGTGTGTATGGGGTTGCCAGAATTCGAACGTATGGACGTTTGTCCAATAAAAGATGGGGGAGATCTTGTCACGCTGAAATAACTGGAAGGAACGGCTGCAATAACCATTACAGGTCACAGTTCGGGAAATTCATTGCACGGCTGACACGTAGTACACTTTGATCTACTTCTCAGTTCGCTATACTGATCACATTTCAACACATACCGACTGATATTCTAACACTGAATGATGTAGCAGGGAAGTCGAGGTGTGACTTCACATGAACTCCGTCAACTACCGCGACCAAAGACAACTTTTATCTGGGAGTCGTCACAATATTCAAAACCATGTAAAGTAGAGCAGAAGTTGTTAAAACCAACATACAATGTCTGCGTTCAGTGCAATATTCCTTCAAAATCAGATTTTCATTTGTCTCAGTATTGACACTACATTGATCTGTCCCAGACCATGAAAAGGCGTTGTGAAAGAATGAAAGTAAGAATGCAGTGATTATGACAATATCGGGCTTTACTTTGCAGTGACTGCATAGCACACCATGAATTATTACACCATGAGACGTAGAGGACCTTTGATTATTCAAGTATCAACCAAGTGCTTTCAGAAGTTCAACCTGTTTTGTCTACTGAAACACTGTTCAATAAAAACTCACTATGCCTTAATATAACTTCGACTGACTTCTAACTCCATCACAAAAAGTACCACAAATTCCCTTCCGAAGTTGATATTTTAACAGATTTCTTTACTCTACCGATGCACAAATTTTTCTGGCAGGGTTTGAACATGAGTAAGTGCTCTGCCAGAAGTGATACTTGTAAAACAAGTAAAATTCTGAAGCATAAATGCCGGAGTTCATTTACATGGTTAAAACAATGGACCACCATGATCATCGACCTATTAAATAAATCGGTGACTTTAGAACGCAATACTGGATACCTATCTTCATATTTGACATTGTACGAAACTTCGTTCTTTTGGCCAATACCTTGATCTTTACAAGTGTTTTGCCATTGGCATCTGTTGATCCACAATGACCTTTGACCTTCTGGAAGAGCAATACCAACTACATCTATGGAACTTACAACATATACCGAACTTTATGAAAGTTGAGCACAGAGCACAGAGATATATCGTATTTTACGTAGCTAAGATGGACTTCATTGATGAGGTAATCTGGCCATGGTACATTAGTACAAGCCGAGTAATCGAGTTACGTTCGGTATCTGAGATGATCATTAACGTTCTTACTGATTGCTATATAAGTGAAAAGCATTTCGAACGATTTGAATCTATTGCTCTTAACATTGGCTGAGACCTTAAATTACTGTACACCATCTAGGCATCTAGGGTTTTGGATTCATTACTTAGGAAATACTATGGCAAACTGAGTCATGATGCAATGGTGCGTGAGAAACAACAGAGGGAAAATTACCCGTGTACTGTCTTTGACCTAAAACCTTGGAACAATACATACGCACAATGACATGACGGCCACTATCACTGACTAAATTTAGTGAATAACCATTCACTGACTGCCACTCTAGGATTGGTCTCCACTATGTAACGGCAAAAGGGCAAAACGAATCGGTAGTACAATGACATAGTAATGACGTAGTGGCAATGTGAAATAACACAGTAGCCATGTAAAACAAAGAAGTAAAGCCATGTAAAATGAAGGAGTAGCGATGTAAAACGAAATAGTAACAATGTAAAAAGAAGAAGTATGTAAAAAGAAGTAGTAGCAATGTAACATAAAGTAGAAACGGTTTGAATGAAGAAGCGATGTACAATGAAATAATAGCCAGTGTAAAATCAGACCCTATCGAGGGGTTCAGGGTGCCCCCCCCCCCACCTACATATCTAATGGATTTTAATTTGTTGGTCATAACTGTAGGGTAAAATGTTCCACTTATGGTAAAATCGAACCCCCTCCCTACTGAAAAAGCTTCATACGGGCTATTCTTGTGTTAAGACGATGGTCCTCCAATAACTTCTTGATACATCCCATGCAGTTCCAGAAACTCATTCATACAGCACGCGCCTACAACGATATACGAGTCGATCACTGCCCAACTATCGCCTCGTCAGATTCCTCAGAGCGGGTTTATGATTCTTTTTGAAATCAGGCCATTTTCCTTACAATCCAATCAAATCGAAAATGTAAAATAAGTGGTGGTGATGTAAAATGAAGAAGTAGCGATATAATAGCGATGTAAAATTAAGTTCGTTTTGCCCTCTTGGCGTCCCATACGCCGCTGAGGATTCGTTTTGCTACAGCCACAGCTATAATCGACACTTGTAGCACCTTCTCCTATCCTGTCTGGGCGCTCCTAATTGTCTTTTAGAAAGAAAAAGCGAACAGCAGCATCTGGTAGCTCTAAAAGCACTGTGTACTTGCAAATCTTAACCTTGTTTGACCCATAAGGCTTTGATCATTATTTTTCTGCACATCGCGGAGAGACCACCATCCAAGCCCTGATCCAAGGAAAATTGTTGGCCAGGGTTGCCAAAATCCATCAAAGCATTTACAAAGACGGTAGTATTATGAACAATTGCGATACACCTCCGTAGATGGATGATAGGGCTCTGTGATAGGCCCTTAGATTTCTAAAACATTTTCTCAACCCTACTTGATCTAAGATGACGTTCAACCTCCACAGAATCCATAGGCATCTTCCAATTAATACGGGTCACACAACGTGCCTAATACAGAGGCCTATCCAGGCTTGCTTTTGATATTCGGTAGTCGGTGCACTGTAAAAAATGTCTGTAATTTTACAGAAAATAAGAACTAAGATTAAATATGAATTACAGAAATCGTCTGCAAATTAATTACCAGAACATTTTCTTTAGTATTTCTTTATTTCATATTCTGTAAATTTACATTTTACAAGTTACACTCTTTAACAGTGTACAGACGTTCACCCATACCAACACCTTTAACCGACAAAGTGGCCATAATTTGAATTAGATGAACACAGAAGAATAATGAGTGCGTTGAGATTGCGGATCAGCTAGTGATGACGTGAACACCTGTTCAAAACTCGGGTTAAATATCCGACTCTCAGTATCAAAACGTGAGAGTATTCAACTCCAGCCAAGTCCTTTCACGTTGGTACATTACTGTTCTATGTTGGCCAGATACGTCTGTCAATATCAATAACGTCTATTATTGGTTGGGTCATGAAAGGTAACGGCTCTTCGCAAGTTGGTTGTATAAACTTTAACAAATTGATATGGGGACGTTATAGGGGGTTCATAATACGGTCACCTGTGTAATCACGGAGTCAAAGTTCACTGACTGAGTCGGCACTTACAAGCAATTATTCATCAGAGTTATATTGTAGGATAGGGACATGTCTATACGCTGTATTGTTTGGGATTGGGGTTTTTTTTTTCTTTCCGGGGGGTAGCCGGAAAACTTCTTTCTTTGTTTCATTGCTACTGTGAATGTTGCCATTGTTGAGATTTTTTACTACCTATATGTCGCATTTCCTACAAAACAACTTATTTTCATTTCATTGTTTTCTTGTCGTCCCATCTGGGTAACGTTTCCTTCCAATTGACTTGCAGGCGCTGCCGTCAGTGTAGCGTACCCTGTGGCTGGCTGTACTGCCAGTTCCAGTGCATGAGACTTCTGTTCACGATGGGCCTACATATCCTAACCACTAATAGAAACATTTTAGGATCTTTTCTAATGGTCTCATATATACTTGTTATCCTCACGTTATTGTAAGGCTATCAGCTTTAGTACACAGATAATTGAAACTTCAATTCATTGTCGTATATGAACTATGGTATGTTGTAAAACTATACTTCCCATCGATTCTACATGACTTTAAATCCATGCATCTTCAGGGCTATAAATGACTGAGATATTTTGGATTCTCTTCCCCACCCCCCACTTCCTTCCCCTAACACTTCCATTCTCCGACATTGTTATGATATGTTATGTATGGATGCCTGCAGGGCTAATTTTCGGTTAAAGCTTAGAGAAAGGACTACCACACATTGTCCCGTCATCATAACGTTTTAAATAACAGCTGAACTATCATTTTACATTTCTTGACAACCATAAAGCGGACTGTTTTTCAGCACGAAGCCAAAAATAGTCACATGGGTCCCGAAGGATAGACGCCGTGGGCCTTTGGTCTAATGAGACAAAAAGCAACGGAACTGTATGGTTTACGTGAATAATAATTGGGTTGCGAGGCACAGACATGATCCAAAAGTCAGTATATCATATCACAACCGTACGCAACAGCTGCGTCATTCATTTCTTTTCTTTTTTGCAAGTGACAGTTGCTGAGGAAATTGAAGAAATTGGACTTGATCCCTCTAAAATCCCGAGTAACGGTTTTTCGCTTGGATTTGATGCCTTTTGTCACCACATAACAAACACTGAACATTACAGAGGCAAATATGGGAGAAAGTTCAAGGGTCATTTTATGAACACATACAGATAATAATAAATTAACAACTGTTTGTCTGTTTCGTGAAACAAAGAGCCAAGGTTGAATTTCAGCAATTGGATAGTTGTTAAAGTAGGAGCTCCGTGGTTATACATGCTCGACTTTGGGTACGTAGCAGACTGCACTGACCGAACATGACTACGCACCTTCGGGTTCATTCAACATGGCTGCATTGAGAGTACAGCAGAGCGGAATAAGCAAGAAATGTGCTAACGGCATAGAACCACGTGAACCATATGAGCGGTAAATAACGTTGACCGACGATTAGCCATTCATACCTGCGACGGTACATAACGAAAACCAACGATTAGCAACAGACATTAGATGGTACATTACTTTGACAGACTGGTACATCTCGCAGATCGACGATTAGCCGTAGACAAGAGTGACATGTAACGCTGACCGACTATAAGTCATACACATGAACGGTAAATCAGGCTGACAGACACTACTTAGAAACAGTCAAGGATTACACTCGCGCGGGAAGGCGACTGGACTTTTTGATTTTGTAATTTGAACAGGAAATACCATCGGCGTCTCCACGGAGAGTCACTTGGCGTTACGATATATTAGTTTTGATATGAATATTGCAGCTGCTAGATGTTAAATCATATGTACAGGTTATTGAACGGTTTTCGTCTTTTTACCACTGAAGCTTTACGGAGTCACGTTATGTGCACCGTACAATAACAAGACTCTGTTTATTCATGTGAGCAAAATTATGAACTCTTAACACCGGGCACTTTTAATGTCCCCATAGGGCCTTCAGAAATATCATACCACCGATCTGGGGACCTTGACAAATATTCTGATTTTTTTTTCTTTTTTTTTTCAAATTATTACACAGAGTTCTGCAGTCTACAGTTACATCCAAGTGACACAGTATGTCTGTGATTACAGTTGCAAGTGAGCAGAGGTACATATTGTAGAAGAACGTGGGTCTGGAGTATGTTGACATATATGACACTGAGCATAGTTAGTGGTTTAATGCATTGTTAGCTTCTACTGTGTGCTTTGATGTATGGGAGACATGGAATGAAAACAAAACAGTTCTCTTAAGTGCTGCATACCAACGAAGATAAGCTTGGACCGGGGAGTTGCTACTTAGCAACTCCCTGCTTGGACTCACGCAAAGGGAGTCAAAATGGTGGGTTGATGGAATCACTTTACATCCCAATCATTTGCTTACACAAGATGACCACAAAAATCTCTGGTCGATCAATGCCAATCTGACTGTACTGAAGCCGGCCGATCCTCTGTTTGAATGTACCACTTAAAACAGCAATTTGCGTAGTTACGCATGTGATTTTACAAACCGCATAGGGCAGTGACTGTAAAAAAAAACATAAGTATGGGCCTTATGATTGGTTGAATTTGAAAAAAAGTGGTTGCACGTGATTAGCAAGTAACCTCGGTATATATGCTTGAAAGTCAATTAAGGATTTTAATTACTCAGTACCCTATATGAAAATAACTACGTGAATATCTTAGTTAACTTTGATAGTTCGTGTCAGCATTTTAGGCTACAGCGAACTGGGTGGACGTAACGAGATTGGGTAAAATAAGTGTCCCAAGGAAAATTGCTGCTCTCAGAGGGTTCGGACTATATTCTCTTTTAGACAGCCGGCAGAGAATTACACAATGGTTTCAAGGCCTATCAATCAAGCCTAACCTTTCACATAACTTCGTTATACGAAAATGTCACATGATTTGACAGATCACGTGGATTAACATTCATGGAGCTTCCAAACTGACTTCCTAGTGTTTTGATAATCCAAAGAACGACCTCATGTACATTTTGAGATCCTCAAAGATATTAATACTCATTTAGCCTAGTTTAAATAGGTCTCATGGCACTATCATCCTTTCTGTTTCAATAATCTATCGGTGACTAAGTAAGCAGATTGACAAGTAATAATTGATTGCCAATATGTGACAAACACATAGGACCTATCAAGAACCGATTGAACGTCAGCGTGGGACAGTCACATATAAAAAGTTGAATGAAGCTGAACATTAACGTATGACAATCACATCTCAAGCAATGGGTGAACAGCAATGTAATACAATAAGATATCAACACGTGTTTCCATCGAGTACCAACTATGTCAGGACCCAGTTTTGACATTGGTATACGGATCCATTTTTTTTTCTCTTTTTTTTCAACGTACATTGTCCGTGTGTGAAAATTCAGCCTTTAATTTTCAGCCTGTATGCCCTTAACAAAGAACACTTCTTGTCATACCTGAACCTAAGGTAGGCCTTCATGCATGGTGTTATGAATAACATACAAGCAACACGTTGTATTATGGTTTCGCAGCCTATGATGGAACGTGTAATTTTGGATAACGGCTACCCGATCGACGATATGGACGACGGGGTACCCGGGTACGAATTTTGGTCCCGGTACAAACACTTACATCAACACCTGAGTGAACATCAATGTAGGTCACAATAACCTGGAGATTTTTTTCTGGTATTTACGTATCACCCTCCTCCGCTAGGCATTAGATGTGGTATGAGAACACTCGCTGTAATTTTGGTAGGAGAGCTTACAAAATATGAAAACACCATACCATGACCATAAATTTCACTTACAGCTTAGACTGTATAGAAGAGATAGCCTAACTTCTAATTTACTCAACACAATTCAAGTTATACACAAAACAACAATGTTAGTATATGTAATTAACAACTTGAATTAGAAATATTTAAATGCATTCCTTGGTTGCTGGGGTTCACACATACGGCCATATGCAGCCCGATATGCTATCCAATCCTGGCCACCAAACATATTGAGTAGGACAAAATATTATACTGGGTTTGACAATCGTGAAAAACTTGGGAGGATAAACCAAATTTCATCGATGCTTAGCCTAAAACCGCTGTAGTCAGTGACCCCAAAAAAATCATTTAATATAGTGCCCAGGCCCGTCTAAGAAATAATTGGGAACCCCTGCCTTAGTGTTTTATCAGAGTTAACCAGTAAAAGAAGCCTGAAGTATTTCATAAGAACATCATTTGTTTTCTAACCCCACACTGAGATTTTGGTGAAAAGAATACGATTTATTTTTAAAGGAATTCTACCAATTATGCAACATTTTCTCCGGGTTTTCCTGGTGGGAAGAATAACATACATGCAGTTGGGTGGTAATATTTACATAATTATGACCCAAAGTTTAAAGTTGCAAAATTTGTGGCTTTTGCGAAACTAGATGTGCACCCAACTGGAATACATAGGGTTAAAATTTGAATGGACTTCACGTTGCCAACATAAGGGAGGTCCATGTTATATTGCAGTACAATAACTTAGCTATGATTGGTAAAAAAAAGAAAGAAAGAAAAACAAAGATAGAACTTACATTCCTTTAAACCCTATATTCACAGGTACATTCGCTGGTGTAGTAAGTCGGGTAGATTTACGTTTTAATTGTTATAACAAGAACATGATACAACGACATGGGCAGATAATTTCAATAAGAAATATAACCGAAACCAATTCACATAATCTAAAATCATTGTAATGTTTTCAAGGTCATCACGTAATTGATATTTCGAGGACTGTCTATCGTAATTGCACCGATAGACAGCTGAGTCCCAGAACAGACTATTTGAGATGCCCAGACCAATTTGTCATCCTATACGTAACGGGCAGTCAGACAATACAACATAAATAAATACAACACAGGACACCAATCGCTTTAACGACCCTCCCCGTGCAGGGTGGTGGATTTTAACACTTTGAACATTAAAGGCTAACATTTGAGTGCTTTCTTTGAGGATAATAATAGACTCATCTCCAATGTCATTTTCGTATGTTTATTGAACAGTTTCCAAGACATCGAGAGTTACCTATATCCTGTGAAATAGCCTAACTTGTAGAGCTTCTATTAGAGGGTTTTTGTTCTTCTCTTAACCGATATCGTGTTCTTCATGAAAGAAACTAACTGATATTATTAAAACTTGGAAAACCAAGAACAAACAGCAGACGCTTCATTTAAGTACATTTTTAAGTAGCAAGATAAACACGCAGGAGGATAGGTCTCAAACTCATGAACTATACTGTTCCTCTCAAACGCCAGGCACATGCCCGTGACAGTTCTAATAAAATTAAGAAGCAAATGACAATCCGACGGTTTTCTGGTTCGAAATAGAATGGAACGATTACTTGTACCTTCGTCTGTTCGTCGCAGTATAACCTCGGGTACCCGTTAAAATTGGGAACATCCCCAACAAAACCTTGCTGTCAACTTAAGAACCCTCTTCGAGCAACTGAGAGGTGAGATCAATCAGCTAAATATTTCTAAAATCATTCTGTCATCATATAAAGATCTGATAAATATTGGGGAAGTTAAAGGCATACACTTTGACATTGCAGTTATAATCTGTTTGTACATACCCTGTGTACAAGAAACTTTATTGAGCGTGGGGCTGAACAAGAATTTTGCCATATTGCAAGGTATTGCGATGGTTTATGAAACGTATAAATATTTATTCACAAATCCTAATTTTTCGTTAAGTTATTGCCAAATATACATCTACTGATTCATGAATATATCTTCCGACTACGAAGATGTAGCCATAGCGAGATGTACCCTAGTAAAGACAACGAATCTGTCACTCACAATGCAATGCACTAGTAGTCGCTGGTGTTTAATCATTTGGGGCAATGGCGATCACAATTTGCCGATCAGTTTGTCTTCTAGTTACTACACAAAACCGAAGCCAATTGAACTGTTCACTCTTTACACAATCCTGTAGTAACTATGGAATGCCCATGTGTCAGAACTCGAATTTTATAGGCACGTGTCCCAATAAATTTGAGCAGTCCCACGAAACATGTCAAAACAAGAACATACATGTCCAAACCATTCATAAGCAAAGCGGGGAAAATACGGCAAATCGAAACGCTGGCACCTTTCAAAGCTATATATGTATCTTATATATTAGTAGTTAAAGTTAGAAGTGTTCGACTGCGAGGTATGAGTATTCAAGCTAATAAGAGAATACCCAAAGTACACATATAATAGTAAAACATTAAAATGGCAATGCCGAAAACAAGTAAGTGTGTCCTGATACAATTGCAAACCTCACACCTGTTGGTAGTTTCAGATACTCGTGCGTTCGGGGGTTAACGCTATCGCTGGGTGCACTGGGGCTGCCCCCTTATGGCAAGCCGTTTTAACCTTTAACTCACAATTTTACTTAGGCAGAATTAATTCTATTGTCAGTTCTACTTAAGTAAGATTAATTAGGCTTAAGTAAAATTTATTTCGCTGAAGTAAAATTCATAATGCTTAAGTAAAATTGAATTTACTTAAGTGGAATTAACGAAGTCGAACTATCATTCAATTCCACTTAAGTAAAATTGCATTTAACTTAAGCAGAATTCAATTTCGCTTGAGTGGAAAAACACCTTCACTTTACTGAAGGAAAAGTAAATTACACTCAAGTGTAATTATATATTATTTAAGCTTAATTGTATTTCACTTTAGATTAACTTCAATAAACTGGAGCGAAATAAATCAAAATGGGTCGAAATTTTGCTGCAGTAAAATATAACTATACTTCAGTAAAATGTTAATCTACTTAAGCTTAAACATACAAACATATGATTCTTAAAAATGACAAAGAGTTCAAATGGCAAAGTATAATTGAACAATATACTGATTAACGTATACTGTATTTCACTTCAAAAAAAATTCACTCTCAATTAAGCAAAACTGAAGGGTACTTAAGCTTAATTATATTTCATTTAAGCTTAATTCATTTCAGCTTAAGCAGCATATAATTTTACTTGAGTAAATTTTATTTTTACGTAGGTTAAATTGTATTCCATTCAGCTTCAGTAGCAATAAAGATTACTTAGCTGAATTGAATTTACTTAAGTTAAATTGTTTCAGCTGAAGTAAAGTAGATTTCACTTAAGCCACGTTATATTTTACTTAAGCTAAATCGAATTTTACTTCAGCTGAACTGAATTTCACGTAAGTGAAATTAAATTTCTTGCATCTTTGCCTGAGTAACATAGCTCACATTTTACTTAAGCAGAGTATAATTTATCTTAAGTGAAAAACAATTAAGCTTAAGTGAAATTATGATCATATTTTACTGCAGCGGAATTCAGTTTTACTTAAGCCAAATTTATTTTTGCTTAAAAGGAATTCCATTTTACCGCAGTTAAATTGAATTGAGCTTAAGTAAAGAAACGGACCGATTAGACCATATTTAGTTTTAGAATTAAATTTGACTTAAACTAAATTGAATTGTACCACAGCTAAATTAATTTTACTTAAGCTAAATTGTATTTCAACTGAATCGCTGTAATTCATTCCAGTTTCAGGAGGATTAAATTTTACTAGGCTAAATTGAATTAACTTACTGCAGCTGAATTCAGTTTTACTTCAGCCAAATTTATGCTTGCTTAAGAAGAATTTTACTGCAGGTAAATTGAATTGAGCTGAAGTAAAAAAAAAATGAACAGATAAGACCGTATTTAGCTTTAGAAAAATTGAATTTTATTTCAGCTAAATTGAATTTTACCTAGGCAGAATTTTATTTCACTTAAGCGAAATGCAATTTTACGAGGTAAATGTTAAAACGGCTTGTCATACATGCGAGATTGACAAAGTACTAACATGGTTTCGTTCAATATAAAGGACTATAAAAACACTGTCGATTGACATTTTCACTGTATTCATCCACCGGTGATTTTTACTCTAAAATTGACAGACCGTGTATTATTTGTAGGATAATACACGGTCATTAACCTGACTGTGACGTTGACGTAGACGTTGAAGATTCTCACCAAGTATGAATAAATGTGCGATGAATGTTATGCAGAACATCGAACTGTGATCTTAGTGTGTCGACAATTACAACAATATCCTGTATAGGCTGTGTGAAAGAAAAATTTTATACACTTGTTCCAGAAATTACTAACCCTTGTTGGTTAACCCCATCGATGAGTTAACCACCAAGCACTAGGTCGAAGCACTGCTTTTATTTCGGTTTGTATAATGAAAAGTTGAGAATTACAATTAAACCAAAATAAACATTCCCGACAGGAATTGGTTTGATTGGACATGTAGTATAGGCCTCTTCTATGCGCAGAGGTTTTCAATAAACTGTATGGAGTTACGTTGTACTCTTGCATCGTAACTGTGGAGACAAACTGAAACTTAAAATATTTTACTTCTGTCAAAAATAAACCGAGATAAGATGACAGAAGTTGCATACTTTACAGATAAAATTTTGGGATTTTTTTTTCTTTTTGATTTCTTTGTTTACTTCATTTATTCAAAAAAGTGCGCCAGACAACTTACATCTGGCTCTTAGTGTTTTGTTATGTCGATAGGATTTTGCGATGTGTGATATGCGTAATTATGCACATTTGTTAAAAAAAAGAAGAAGTGAAACAACTAAATAAAGAAATGGATATAGATGTAGACAGATGTATGAATGAACAGAAATACTAAAGTATAGAGCTATAGAGATATTAAGTATCGAGCTTATAGAATTTTGGACACGTTCGCTTGTATTGTTTGACATGCTCACATTGTATTATTCATGACATGTTTTATTAGACGTAGTTTGGGGTTTTGTGTGTGTGTATGTGTGTCAAATAAAGTACAGACCAGTGGTGACGGGGGTGCATCTGTCTAAGTGCAAGGGTCAAGTGGCGATGACGCATCACCAGTTTCATGCTAGCTAGCATGTAAGTGATGATGACGTCATTAAAAGGAACCTAAATTTCAGAAACCCAGTGTAATGCTGCAATTTGATGCAGCCAAGTACGTTACACAGTGCGACAAGACGTAGGTGTATAAGTTAATAAAGTATTTTTCATCAACAGGGCACGAATCTGTGGGAAGGATTGTTAAAACGTTTAAACTATACTTATATCCGAGATTAGTTAACGTTGAATGCACATGCTGTTTCCCTGATTCTTCTAGCTGTGTTCCATAAGGAACTCTGGCTTTGTAAGTTTTCTTGCGTAAGATTTTTACCGTTTAATCACATTACATTGCATGCTGAGACCACGTTACAGGCCGAGAATCGTCTATCAACGTTTATTTCTAGATTACCAGGTGCATTTACGCCGCTTTAATTGTTTGTGACTGAACATAACGTTAACTTTGAATGGCTAGTTAATGCAACGGTACGGCTGTCGAATCGACTGTTGATAAACGTCCATACAGAAAGAAAACAACTCCATGTTAATTCCCAACTCACATATCACTCTTTTCATCTCCGAATGTTTTTTCACTGTTCCACTTAATCTAATTCCAACTAAGAACAGCTGTTTAAGTACGGAAATAGTGTTCACCCGTGGTCCAGGCCACGCAGATCCACCGTATACACCTTACCGAATGGCTAATCCTACGACAGCGCTAAGAAGATTTCCAACAGAGGAAAGCTGGCCCACTCGTGAACTTGAAGCGCGAACTCGATCGAGAAGTGACGGCCTTGGACGTGTTTATGAGGGGGGTTTCCCCTCACCTCTAGAAATATTTGATAATTGAGATGTTACATGATGCTAAATGGTGCAACTTCAATGACATTTGCTCCATTTAAGATGGCAGTATAGCCTGTTGTCATTATTTTTGGCTTCTGTATAGGGGTAGGAATCTTGCCCCCATAAAATCCCCGTGGAAAAAAAGAACGTCATCACTTTTTGCTCCCTGCAATCATACATTCAGTGTCACTTTGTTGGACTTAACCTGAAGATTTTACAAGAAACAGAAATACAACCACTGCAGGAAAATGTCCCACTATTTTCAAGACCGCAGCACAAACCTCAGATTATTTTCAGAGTGCTGAATTTTTTAAGACGATCCAACTTGTGGGCCATAGACTTCTTTTCGTTGGTTGTATGACCAACCTCAAGGGAAATTTAGCATAGGCCTATAAGTTTCTCAGTTACTGGTATTGACGTTTAGCTAATATGTGTTTGTGTGTACATGTTATATGTGTATTACTCTTTCTGTGTTAAAAAATACAAAACATTTCAACGTCACATATAGCGGGTATGAATGGTTGTATGTTTTCAATAGAGACAAGGAAGGTAATGCATATAGCCTATGTCGAAATCCCTGACATCCGGCAAAGTTACTGTACGTTTTTGTCCAATACCTTTTTGGAGAATACCTTTAAAGTTCTTAGCCATCCCAATTTAATATAACCTGTCTTGGTGGTTTAAATATCTCCATCGCATATTATTTATGAAGTGAGACAATGATCTATAGCGAGTCTTAATTAAAGTTAACAATATCTGCCATAATGAATCACGGGAAAGTGGACATTGTGTTGTTATTTGAGCCCTGAGGAGGGTATCCGGAAATGCCACATGATAGTAAACGGAATCTAGGATTTATTGAATAGCTGCAAACAGAGACCCCACCGTGGTCTTTTATTACAGCATATCTTTCACTTGAGGGATCTGCTCTGATAACCTGCCAGATTCGTAGCAAGTATGCAGCCTATGGTGGATCTAAACTACTCGGAGATTTACGAAGAGACAACGGCTGAAATCAATGACAAAGACGTGAATGGTACCAAAGGATATTATGTATATTATTATTCAGGATTCTTCTGTCTAGGGTATATCGTTGTGTTTTATGAAGGGAAATGAATAATTTTTTTTAATAAATTCAGGTCTAGACAAAACGTGACGTTCAGAAAAGGTTTACAATTGTTACTAATTAATTAATGTCGACTTTTAATTAGTGTTGTCTCTTCTGTCGTAAAATGAAGCAACACAGGTTCAAGTAGTTATTTTATTTGCCTCGAGGGATACCAAGCAGTAAAACATTGCAAATATCGCACGACAAACAGTTACCGGGTAAAGCTGGTCTTCGAATTTATTTGCAAAAATGAAGCTTTCCCTAACTGCCGGCAACTGCCACTTAATTAAATGTCGATTGTATCTGTCAACCTTCAAGGAAGTGATAAAACAAGTATTGTCAAACTTTATTGATAATTAAATCGTGTTTCTACTTCAATATGCATCTTCCATTCTCTGGCATTGGTAACGAGGAACCACCTTTCACCCCTCTTTCTTTAACGAGACACATTTATGTCGACGTTAAATTGAAATATATGCATGCGAAGCTTGAACTTAAAAAGTAGCTGAAAGCTGAGCTTCAGGTTTCGCAGTTGTATAATTCACAGCGAGAAGCAAGTTCTTTCCTCAAATGGATTTAACTATCACACCACCCTGCGCCATGATTCCATCCAGGCTTTCAATTTCTGTTCTCAGTTGACTTCACACATGCTCAAAGTTCCTGTTTTATTGTTTAACACATCAAAGGGTTGCTACCGTGTTGGACCTTTCGATTGGCATTTTTAAGTCATTTTCCCGTCCTTCCATTTGCTGAATCACTCAATAGTGCGTAAGTATGACTTCCTATGAACGTGTTCAATTTTCTGACAATACGTTATACACCTTTTAGTTTTCTAATCTTTGCAACTAGCAACAGGTAATCGCATGTACCATTTTCCAAATATTTGGTATATTTTCGATCGATATTGGAATGAATTCATACGTCACAACTTCGACAATAGCAAGTAATGAAGTAACCATGGTTTGCTTCACAATTTGCGAACCATCAAAGCTTTGATGCTATTCAGTTTCAGGTAAGCTTCCCAATAGCCATGAATCCATATTTCCTTTGGTTCCCTCACCCACCACCACCCCCCCCCCCCCTTCGCCGTCTGTTGAGGAGAAGCATGTAATAACTAAAAAAATAAGTGAAAAAAAAAACAGTTTAAAGGGTGACAAAAATTTGTGTCCTTCCAGTGTATTTGTGAATTTTGTTGCAAATATAAGTCAACTTTCAAACAACATATGGAAACTACTTGAGTGAGTTAAACAACTTTTTTTTTTTTACTTACGCAGGGGTTGTTTAAAGTGATCGCGCGCGTACGCAAAAAGTAAAAACATTGAAATTTCATCTCCAAAAGTTTGGTAAGGCTTTTAATTACACCATTCAGACAATCTGGGAAAATATATAGGTTTCGGTTGGTTAATTTTGCAATATGATTTCAAATTCTTCTAACATAACGACAAAAGTGTAGAATACGATAATGTAGTGGTTGACAGTTTTCATTCAAATCAACGTTGTGCTTTTTTTGAGCAAGCCAATGGGAAGTATACTAGTATTGAATATTCAGTTACCAACTCAGGATCACTGACACCGCAATGTTGTGTTCAGTTCGTAGAATATTTGTAAATACAGTGTTTCCTTCCACCAAATACTACAATTCCTGATACCTACCGAGGACCGACGACTTGAGTAGTATGTTTTTGATACACTAGTGAGACCTGTACTGTTGCATATTCATTATGTAGGCGGTTATAGTAAGAATCGTTAATCTTCACATATGATTTCTGTTTTTTACTATTTTATGCCAATCCCGTTGCTTTTCGAAGTAGTTACTGTCATTTTCCTTCATTGAAAGACATAGTCCGTTCATGTACAACCTGGCGTGTACATTTAAAAATAAAGAAACAGTTAAGATCAAACATAATTTTATCTTTTTGGTTTTTCAGTACACACGCAATCACTTTAACTTCCCCTAATTAAAATGGGTATGGGGGTGCTAACCGATAAAAACGTTGATCAGCCATTTGTTGACAGCATTTGTTGCCTTTGCGGTAGTAATACTCTTTAGTATATATTACAACAACATTTTACAACGAAACTGGAGTACAGGGAATATCCACATTATCTGTTGTCAAATGCCAAATGTCGCAGCAACTTAACACCACCGAGGGGCCTGATTAAGTCCAAGTCTGTCGGAAACATTCTTTTAATTTCATAACCATGACAAGGGTCTACGGGGTTGAAATAAAATATCACCTTGCGAAGTTGCGAGTGACAACCATCTGATCGAGATAAAAAAAAGAAAGAGTAATGCATGCATTGGAGGTATAAGAGGCGAGAGATCACATGATACTTTATTGGAAGGCTAACTAAATCTGAAATGTGTCTCATGGGACTCGTCGATAATAGTTACTGGTGATTTGTTTATGCCTAAGGTAGACTAATAAAACCTAAACGGAAATAGAACATACACTTTCTCCAAAAATATGTTTTAACCTAGTGAATAAAAAGGACAGATGCATGAGAAGAAGAAAAAAAGAATTCACTTGTGACATGTCATGACAAGCCTTTGTTAAAGAGAGTCGCTCCCTTTCGTTACCCGTTTTCCAGGGGATCTTATAAAAACTATCATTTAGAAACCCCCCTTTACATGATGAAAGTGTCCACGGCAATTAACTCAGAACAGAAGAAATATGATTATTCTTTCTTGACATAATTGTTACACTTTGGTTGTTATATTAAATATGATATCCATAACGGAAGTAGTGGAAAACTGCAAAGCTGAATAAAAAAGGCTCCTCAACTTTTTCTATTCTTTGTTTAGAGGGTTATTAGCTTTTCTTGTTTTATTTTTCGGCATCAAAACTGCCCCTAACATTACTTAGTACATTTATAAAATAGTTTGTCATCACTTTGTTTGAATTAATTAACAAATAAATTAGCCTACTTGTTACGAATATAATGGATCTGTGCAATTGATGGAATTATTGCTTTCAATCCAGTACATGTATCATGCTGCAAAGAAGACATGCGTGATATAAACGACACTGTATAGCTATGTCGTAAACTGGCATCATCTCTTTGCTGCCCTCTACATTCCATTTGCATATATTTTTATATCTGTCCTCTTAAAGTTCCTCATTATAGATCGAAGTGATGTTCCGTAACCGTAACCATTACTAATCCTGAAACTATTTGTGACGTCATTGAAATCATCCTGTACTAATGTTTTCATGTTATCATGATTGCGCATCCCTACTTTTCGTTCTATTTTTTTACACAGAAAGTGAAATTTGATGAAGAATGCTCACTGGTTTTGTGCCTGCACGTAATATTTTCCTGAAAGATTAAGTGCCATGAATCTAGAAAAGAGCTGGATTCATACAGAAGATGCAGAGGTAAACCCTGAATCACAATCCGTTTGGTTGTACTAAGGCTACTACGGTTTATGAGATATGGTTGTGCAAAGTCTGATGTAAATGCAAAACAATGTGGGGTGGCGCACAATGTCAGTATTTCCTTCATTAAATTATTCTCCTAATTGCTTAATTTTACATTGGTAAGTGATATCAATGTTGTACATATGAAATAATGTTGTCCTTGAAGTAAAATTGATGGATAACATAAGGCAAATCATATGAGTCCCTGCCTTGACGTTAGAGACTTGTATATTAGGTTTATGTTTATTCACAATGGTATTGTAAAGCAAACAATTTGTTTATAAAATCGTCATGTTTGATAAATTCTGATGAAAATTGAGCTTCAACTTTTTAACTATTAATTCCGTCAATTCTCCAAAGTGCGCTTTTCAAGTCACATCTGTTTTAAGTACGTTTAATTACAAAGGGCAAATGGTAGCCTTATAAAAGTGAAATACCCCATTGATAAACAATAATGCAAGATAAACAAATACGGCATGTATTTCTATGTTTACGTCTTCTGAACCAACCAGTTTACTTTTGTAAACAAGATGATCTGAATCGGAACGTTCCAAGTTACACTGTAGACCTGCAAACGACTTCATATGTGCCAATTAACATTATCAGGTACGGGTAAGGGTTCAACAATTCAAGTTGATTTTTAGTGTCCCCACACTGTAATTAATATTTTACCTGCAGATAAGATACTCAACTACAGATAATATCTTTAACTGGAGATGAATGTAATGAAAAGAAAATATTTCATTTAATGATTGAATACAGTCCTGGAGTTTTGAAACATAGGAATTAAATATTCTGCAATTTATAGCATTTATATTCTTAAGTAATAACGCAATATAAATATGTGATTCGTTTCACGATTTGTGTTCTCAACTCGACTTTTTATTTACAGCCATGGGCATGATGCAATGAAATAGAGGCACCTATGCATACAGCAAAATACGTAGGAAACAGGATTCTTGCCATGTGTGGTTCACAGGGATTTTAATGTTGGCTGTTATTGTTATTTTTCATAACTTTATGTTGGCGATAGTTTTGAGCTCCCAACTATGTCTGAATTACGACTTTTCAAGCGCTCTGGTTATCGATCTGGAGATAGAGGGTGATGTACGGGTTAATAGTTTCATGCATCTCAATTTAAGGCCCTTTGGAACCAACTAATGACACACACGTTGATTACGCATCTAAATGTTTGCGTCCTTGAGAGTTTAACCATGATAGGACTATGACCATCAACCTAATGCTCTCAGTTATTCGAAATTTAAGCCACGTCATCAATCAGGTCATAATAATTAAGACTCACCAACCTAAAGAAATGTGAAAAGAAAACATTTTCTTCTCAATTTTGTTACAGTGGATCATATGACTTCTACTGCCCTTCCACCACAGTAGTATATCTTGTTATTGTCTGCTTGTAGAAGGCCTACATATATATCGCAATTATTGTCGCATAAAATCTCTTTGGCGGGATTTAATTTAATTTAGAATACCTTTGAAAAGAACGCTAGTTACATTGCTACATTGTAAAGGTTGTATAAATTAACATAATCATCTTAATACTTATCGCAGAGATAAATTTGTTTGTTCTTCTGACTGCCATCTTCGACAATGACTAGTCGGTATAATTGATGAGGCATCTTCATCTATATTTTGGAGAAGCTCAGTTCCTTGGTGGAATATCCTCCTAAAGTGAGCAAGTTCAGACGCTCTGCAGTTAATTAAATGAGCAGGGACACCCGACCAGAGAAAATGCTTTCGTAAACGAAGATGTTTAAAATATCTCCTCCTAGAAATCTACGTGATGAAACACTCTATAAACATCTGTAGTATATCAGCGAGTATTCTGTAACCACGAGGACGAATTTACCTTCGGGTTATTCTCCCCTTACTAAATAGATATGTAAGAGTATTGAAATCATAACTTTGACATACACACACGCATACACACACGCACCAAATAAATGTGTGTGGAAGGGGGCTGGGAGATCCAGGATTATGTGGGATGCAATATGTTTCATGTGTGTCTTTTCAGGGGGTTGTCAGGGGGGTTCTTTCAGTTTTGTAACTACCCCTTT
Source organism: Stichopus chloronotus (assembly GCA_021234535.1). NCBI lineage: Eukaryota > Metazoa > Echinodermata > Holothuroidea > Aspidochirotida > Stichopodidae > Stichopus > Stichopus chloronotus. The sequence goes on along the minus strand of CM037840.1, from coordinate 18,366,963 downwards.
CATCGTCTTGGTTATGTTTTTTTATGAGGGAAGAGAAATTGTTGGGATTACACTACGAGGGGAGGGGGGGATAATTGAAACTAGTCATAAAACACAAACGTCATCGTAAGGGACTAGGGTATCGTACTACATGCTTATCTGTCCATTCGATTGACATATGGCTACAGTAAATTTTAAACCGGCTACTGTCGGGAGAATTAAAACAACATAGAAACACCACATGGCAATATGCATGGCATAGGGGAGATCATGGCTGTACCATGAGACCGGACATTACCATCTCCATGACAACGTCTGCAGTCAGTAGAGATTTTAACAGGAGAGAAACTAGAGACAGAGAGAGACAACAAAGAGGTTAGAGATGAGACAAACAAAGATAGTAAACCGCCTGGAGATGGGCAAAACAATCTAACGCTTGGAGATTGGATGCATGATCTGACTGGGGAACAGTTGTGGGCGTACTTTTTGCTTTGGTGGGAATTATTCATAAAACACGAAGTAACATCCCCTCCTGAATCGGCTGGCGGATAGGCTGTTGTTGCTGCTTTCAGGTTTGACCCTATAGTAGAAAAGGTCTCCTACAGCAATAGTGCGTCAGTAATAGTGAAAATGACTCTTACTGCCTAAAATTGAGCTACCGAACAGTTCCTTTCCAATCAATCATCAGATACAGAAGGGAAACACATTTCTAAAAAAAAAGTCTGGAATCTTCAATAACAAAATAAAAAATAATAACAATAAAGGAAATGGTAAGACTGACGGCATTTCTCCAAATCAATAATAGACGATTCGTTTTCCAGGATTACGGGAGAAGTTATTCACCCCTTGTGACCGGGGATATATTAGAAGGTTACAAAATGTTACATATTAATGTATTTGATGTAAAATTCCCAGGGAAAGGAATTAGAAAACAGTGCGACAGTAAGTGTGGGTTACGTTGTTAATGACTTTCGAAACCTCAGGAAGCGAGGGCGACCTTACTGACCAGGACCAGAATCTTCACCATGGTTGCATAATTCAAATCATAAATAATACTACATCCCGAGGCCTGAACAAGAGCATATAAGTAAGAAGAGAGACGCACGGTTAGTTATTCTTTAATCCTGACTGTTACGTTCCATTATTTTCACATTGAGACCTGCTTGCTCTAGCCATACACACATTCAGGCCCCCGTAGGAATGATATTATAATATACGATTCAATTCAGGCCTTTAACGGCAGTTATTTCACGACCCTAAAGTCACCACAAAAAAAAGCGTCCGTAGAGTTAAGCCTGCAGCTTTTACACATTAAAACTTCAAGTTGACCAATAACACAATTTTGGTATCAAATTTGGTATCTCTTTCAACAAGGTCAGTTCAGAAACGAAAACTTGATTACCTTTGGACGAAAAAAAAAAAACATTTTGCAGAGGCCCGATCAGGAATTGAACCACGTACCTCCTGGTTGCCGAGCTTTCTCGCGTCATCTGCCAATATTTTTATCTACTCGACACAGTGCCGGTAGTGAACAAATTTTTAAAGCAGCTCAGGTCGTATGCGTTCCTTTTGTAAAATGGGTCCAACTTCTGTAGCACTTCTCATGGACATCTGGGCTACAAGCCAACGTCAGGTTCATATTTCGGGAAAACATTGGGACCGTCTGCAATACGCTTCGAAAACTTAGTAGTGTGGGCTATATGTTACTTACATATTCATCATTCAATAATACGCTCTGCATAACTGAATCTAAGGGTAAGTAATTATAAACATTTAAATTCCTGTCGGAAATCAATTAGTACATTCAATCAACTATCTCTACTTCCAATCAGAATTGAAGTATAGTCTAGTCACTGAATTAAACTTACGTTACGGCTGTTGCTTTACTAATATTTCTGTCGACAAGTAACTTGGAAGTAGTCACCAGCGAATCCGAAGGGGCAAGGTGAGCTAGGTGTTTTGGAAATTTCGCTCTATAATTAAGGAATAAACTGCGAAGTACGTAGGTAAACATTTTTTTGGAGAAAATAGCTTCACAATTGTGCACGTCTATTACACTAAAACGCATCTGAGGACGTTCCGTTCAAGTGAAAAAGTTCTAAAGCTCCCCAGCTCTTCTTAGACCCAGGCCCTGTATCACTTAGGCTCAGGCTCCGTGTACCACCCTATATACCAAAGGATTTGAATCCTTTGTGTTGAGAAGTGTCCGTCATTACAATTAATCCTAGTGACTTGAATTGGATTGATTAATCAGAGACCGTATTTGTTTTCGTAGCAACAGCCTTTTGTTCGCTCAATTTTCGTTCCTAGTATGGCATCAGTATGACGACATGTCCTAAAAATTCCCACCCCCTTCCCCCCCCCCCCACAAAAAAATGCCAACTTCCTGGTCTTCAACTTTTTTTTACAGTTCCCTCTGCTTTTTTCTTTTCCTTTTGCTAAGTTGTCCATAATCAGTGTATGAAGTGAAATACCAAACTTATATATGACTGTACTTACACAGTATGATACATCTTGATAAAGTTCACACATGTGTCAAGTATAGGCTACGAAAGTTTTACCTTGTTCATTTATGAAGGCTAATCATACCATACGGGACGTATGTGCAACAGTGCTACACATGCAGCTATTACAGGTTAGAACATGCGGACGGGTTCACTTTAATTCGAAAGAAATTCTTCTTTGACATGCAAAGGTACGTCATAACGTTTGAAAACGATCTAAAAATATTTTGGGCGGACATAAACTGGTTCAGTGATAACGACAGGAATTTGTTTTGAAGTATAGATAGCGCTGCTCCTGATATATGAACCATGAAACAGAAAAGTCGGTCACAGGATCGAAACGTCCCGTTTTTACACATACCACAATCCAGAACGTGACAGGCATATTTTAGCACTATCTGCAATAAAAAATTCAACCTGTGAACAGTAAAATATTAGGAATGATGAGCGTTACAGGGTGGTCTAGTAATTGACTCACTTGAATCACTGAAATTTGAAGCAGTGTTCAAATCTCCTCCTATCGATGAACTATTATTGTGTGATTATCCTTGTTACCAGGTCCGTGGTCAAGGAAGGAGAACACTTGTTTGCTCCACTAGAGTGACATAATATCACCTGTACCGGTAAAGTGTCACATGTGTCGATATAGTGTCACATGTGCTAGTGAAAAAAAAACACCAGTTCCATTTTCCTCTTTGTCAATCCATCCGAAGTTTGACATTTTGAGCGAAGGTTCAATACCACCAAGGGTGTAGCATCTGAAATAAACCACCCGAGTTCATTTCCAGTCATCTCTACGCTTCGGGGAGTAAGTCATTTGCCATGTGAAGGATATCAGCGTAACTGGATGATGTAGTATTATCCATACATCTGCATTACGCTTCAAATAGGATCAGACGATGTTCCGTAAGCTTAACGCTGAGTCCTTCCATAATCACAAGAGTTGAGATCGCATACCGTACCTTTCAGTGACCCTGTGTAGTGACCGTCCTTTAACATACTAACCTAGATTCACACAGGGAGCTGTGTTAAAAAGCCCTGATTCACATAAGGCTAAATTACCATGGTATTTCACGCATTCATTACTTCTAGAGTTCTTTGGTCTATGAAGTTAAAGTCAAACGTTTTTCGTGTACTCTCTGTGAGGGTGACGTAAATATAATTATACTATCTACTTTAATGTTTGGTTAATGTTGATTTCCTGTGAGAAAACTGATTTTTTTTTTATAGATTTCAAAATTTATATCACAGAACCTTTGCCGTTCTAAACTTGACAGCGATCATCTAGTCACCAAGAGCTAGGCCTACACTTGCCAAGAATCAAAGTTGAAACTTTTTTTTTTGCTTAGTCAACAGAGCAGAAAAACAACGGAAAAGGAGCAAAACGTACACAAGTACAAAACTTCATGAACCAATCGTGGAAGTTAGTGGTTCGGCTACAACGTCCACAGTGAGTAAATTAACGTAGACCCGTGATATCACAGTGAAGAAACTCAAGAAAACAAGGCGGAAGTTCAAAAATACTATAATATGATTGGATTAACCCCATTGCAGCTGACTACATTCCTCCCCACCCCGCTTTCACACACATACACATATTTTCCTGTTACTTCAAAAGAACTTTCATTTCATAGTTTCACTCATACCGCCAAATTGTATGAACTGTCTCTCGTTCCCGGCATTTGCTAAACAACAGAAAGCAGGTCACATACTCCATAAATGCATATTAAAAATCCTTTATTAATCACGTGACCTTTCTTGGCCTTCCTGGTTCACTGGTTCTTAAACCGTCTTTTCTGACTGACGTGTGTTTTTTCGATTAACCGTTGAAAGGTTATTTCGAGAAACCCTATGCGTGACTTTCTACAGATTAATCTCACTACAAATATCCGGTCTATGATATGATAATCCCATGAAGGTACCATCTGGAATATGAGTTATGAATGTTACGCAATTGAAAATAATATAAGATCAACTATATAAAACCCACATTGGGCAACTGAATGCTTGCCTAAAACAAAACAAAAAGAAAAACAGGCAGCATACCACAAGTATGCACTTGACAAAGTAAGAAGCTAACTAGAGACCAAATGACTTTGTGATCCCTTACCAAAACATGAAATTAAAAGGACAATACCTACCAAATTTGAAGTTCAAACACCTTACCCTTCTTGAGACACTATGTCTCAAAGATTTGAAACTATAACCTGTATTAATACCCACGTGACCTTGACTGCCATAAACCAAAAAGTCAAATAACTTCGTGATTCCTTTTCAAAAGGCATGAAAATGAAAGGACAATACATACCAATTTTAAAATTCAAACGCCTTATACCCTAGCTGAGATTAATCTGTCTCAAGGGTTACAAACTACAATTTCTACTGACCTCACATGATTATTGACTGCCATAAAAGTGACAGCTACCAATGATTTTCAAATTTTAAGCTTTGGTGACCTCAAATGACCTTTCACCTCTATGAAGCAGATAGGAATCACCTACTCACGATGGATTACCAACACACCAACTATTAAATTCGACCACCATTCCTTTCTTGAGATGTTGTGTTTACATGCCAGGGCATCACATATGCACACACGCCATCACATTCGCATAGATTCCTTGCCCGGCGCGGCAAGGACAAAAAAAAATGTATTGAAACATTCAAGAAACCAAACCTAGGAATCGTGACTAAAGGTTAAAATATGGGATAAAAGGATCTGAAAAGGCCCCAGTAGGCAGGATAGACTTCTTAAAAAGTTAATATTCAAGTTGTTGAGTTTCCTACATTGTGGAATAAATGAGGAGGGTTTGTCTGTACTAGACCACTGAGTAGTAAACCAAGAAAGATACCAGCTAACACTCAGATGTCTCCAAACGACAGCAGAATTCTGAAAACTATAACTCATAATTTGCTAATAATTCAAAGTATATTTGCAATTCATTTTACTTTTTTTGTAGTCTTTAATTAAAGGTCGTGTGACATGTGTCTAGAAAAGGGATGGCTTTACTTCAAAATTTGCAGAGTGAAACCCTGAATGAAAATCCGTTGTAATAGTGTTTTATCTACCAGCGCTTTTTTAGATATGGTCTTTCAAAATTTAATGAAAATACAAATGCGATGACATGAAGTGTTGCAAACTATCAGTATTTCTTTTGTTTGACCTACATATATATTACGTTATTAATGACTTTCACATTGGTAAGTGATATCAATATTTGTAAAGAAGAAAATACATGCTTCCAAAACAAAACCCAATAAGGCAGTAAGGGCACATAAAATTCTCAATTGCACTTGAAATAAAGGCACGGTTAAGTAAACAATAACATAAAACGTACCATGCGAGTCCCTCTCTTGAACTCATAAATTTGCATACCTAGCCAATGTTTATACAAAATGCAGGTATACGACAGAAATTTGAATGTAAATTCGTCAATATTGTGGATTTTAATGTAATTTGTGGCATTTTAACGATTAATATACACCTAATACTCCGAACTGTCAATTTAATGTCACACGACCTTTACATATTAATTTCTGTAGGTTTGTGACAGTGAAATTAAGCGTTTGTTAACAGAAAACAAGCATATTTTTAAACCATTGTTTGTGTACAGAATGAGAGATTATTCAAAATAAGGAAGTACAGTAGCTTTCTTTTCATGAAATAGGTCTCTCACAGATAAAATTCAGTTATTTGCTACTCAACAATAATTTCTTCACCCAAACTTTTCAAAATTCAAATGATGCATCTTCTATTACTCATTACATAATGTTTTGGGAGTTGAAGCTGTTGCAGATGTTAAGTGGTGAGAGTGAATGGTTTTACACTGAATTAAGCTATTTTCTTTGTATGCCGTGTTGGTATATTCTAAACGTCATGTTCCCTTAAATATTCCATTAATCCCATAAAAAAGGGACGATAAAAAGTTGTGATTTAAAATGGCGTTGCGTTTTTATGTAGGGTTAGTATACGACAAAAGGCTGTGATCTTAAAATCTATAATCTCAAAATCCAATTTCTCACTTCTTTCCAAGGGAATGAATATTCGGCAGTTTGTAATAATGGCTGTGGAATGTTGAGCAATTTAGCGACAAAACGTAAATACATGGAAAACACTTTTGTGCCAAGTGTGAGAAGTTCATGTGGGCTATATACGCACTGCATCAGCGTTTGTAAGTGCTGTGCAGTAATACGGGTTGATCAAAAGTGGAAAGGAAACGGACGAATGTAAATATTAGCCTGTGGGATTCCTCATCAGAGAAAACAGGAAACCATCAATTTTTACAGTGACAGTTCAAAGTTCATAGCAGGACAAACACCTCCGACGAACGCACAAAGTCGAACGTGCTGAAAAAGAAACAAAAAATAAAACTCTGAGATGTAGGTTATAGCGCTTACTACGTCACTTCGATGTGCAACACGAAATTTGAATCTGAGAGGGACATGTTGTACTGTATTAGTCTTAAAAAACTAAGACAATTCATTTACATGAATTACCTTAGTTAAAAGACTACAAAGGCGCCCTCTAAAAAGAGATCGGGAAGTATCATAGCTACATACGAAGAGGGTGAAAACTGTTACCAACCATGTACTTGACGATCAGGGTCTTGATTCACTTCCAAGGGTTTTGGAAAGTTTTTTTAATAGAACATTGGGCATTGTAGCAGATTCAGTGTATTCTTAGTACAGAGACTTTCAAGGATTGTTCTCTCTATTCAAAGCAGTTCGGTAAACCTATTTGTATGACACAAAGCACATGCAATATTCTCAGTGTAGTGAATCTCCTAGGCATCTGTAACTTCAGCGTACCATCTTTGCAGAGAATTTTTTTTTTTTTTGTAAATCCTGTTTGTTTCTTTCTTTCTTTAATTCAGTGTTAAACACAACCGCCTTTCTTAGGTCACTCTTACGTTACTTGCATACCGATTACTTGAAAAGCCTATACTCCGTAATTTTTTCTCTGTTTAATCTCAACTGACAGAGAAAAATTTCTAAAGATTGTAAAGGTTTTAAGATTGGTGACCTTGATTTAAACATTTTAAGCTCGATCTACTATATATCCTAATTTGCTGTACTGGTGTTTCATGCCAAGGTATAGCCCTATCGTTAAAAATTGAACAATTTGTGAAAAATTCAAATTTTTCAGTGTCACAGTGATGCACATTTCTGAAAGCTGCGATGTCTTAGCATACCAACAAATTGAATATGAGGAACACCAACTGCAATACGTCCTCAGGAATTTAATCTTGCACCTCACTTTCTCTTTTAAGTATTAGGCTAAGTAACAGACCGACAAAAACTATAAAGTAACGGGCCGACGTTGTTTCTCTGCACACTGTAGTGTACTACATATTTATGTCAGATATGAAGAATATGTACCATTAACTGCTTATGTAGTTGGAAAGTTGTTGTATCAACTGGAAATGTTTCATTGCCATCTGCATGTGATAATTTCAAAGGTTTCATATGCTCAAAGAGACGAAATTTCTAAGACTGAACTGTGACCAGAGACTGGGACAAAGAAACTGCCAAGTGACCCTCAGCAATGTTAGCTATGTTTCTATCAATAGAAATACACATACATTGGGAATCTGTACCTTATATATCACCAGGAAGTTGCTATTTGACATGTATCACCCTAGGGATTCGGGGCAAGTTTATAAAACAGCGCATTGGGACTGCGCAATGTAGGGTGTTCACCAAATTCGGCTGTCGTGGATACTTCCATCTGGTTTCATAAACCTATCTCCAGATTTTATCATGACAGCAACAGTGCAGACCTCGGAAACCGAGAGAAATAAAAATAAACAAACATACAGCAGGTCATGAGGAGGATACTCCTCATTTACACTTCAACAGGCAATAGTAACAATCGTCCCGTTCACAGTGACATACAGGTATCGATCACGAAGTTTACCTCATTCGTGATCTTCCACTGTTTGACTCCCGCTCTCTCTTCATCCTTCCACATGAACCCCCAGCATCACAACACCCACCCCCCCCCCCCCCTACCTCGCCCATCCCACACCAATCAGTAAATTTCTTCACATTGCTAGGTCTACAGCTTGAATAATAGCAAGACATGGGTCAGGGACCACACTTTTATCCCCCATAAATACGTGGAAGAGTCCGTATGTGTACGTAGAACCAGCACTTGGCCGTGTGTTTGGTCATTTGGCTGAGACAGCTTACCGACATGTGTGTCGCTCGTCCAGTGCCGGGGAGGTAAAGCGCTTAAAGTTCCAAGCTGGAATGATTTGAAGGAACAGGTGGCAGTATGACCATTTTAACTTAATTTTCATCTATTGAACAAATGATTACCATTTAGTATTTACTTACTTCATCTGTTCATCCACAATTACTTGTACAATTACCATCCAGGACCTCATGGACTGCTCCATATTATCATAATTATAACTGGTTCTTGTTTTATTTTGTACCCTTTATTTCGCATTATCTTCTTTCTTTTTCAAGTTTTGAAAACCTCCCTGCATTAAGCTCAGTCATTTTCGCTCCTTTGTGCAGGTTCAGACTTTGCCCATGGGTATTTGGATCAATACGCAGTTGCTACTGTAAAGCCTGTACACAAAGAAGTAAACAGGATAATCTCTTCACGTGTTTATGATATACGAAAAAACCCAAATTCTCTTTGTAGTAGGGCCCCTTCATAAAATACAAAGAGTTAAGATTTGCATCGGTAAGTTGGGAATAAAACTATTCCTCTTGGCGATTGGACTGCTTTTTATCTTCCCTTCAATTGTTTCCTTTAGAAGCTCCGCAGAAGTAAAAGTTTCCTTCTGCTTTTTGATTTCTGTTCTTCCATTTCTTTTGTTCTGCTGTTGGACCAACAGCCAATCACACGCATGGTTTTTATTGACGTAATGAGTCACGCAGATTTCAAGTTTGATCACAATTTGTACATGTATTTTCTAAGAGTCTGATGTATTTTCATCCAAAAACTTTTCGAACCTATTTCATCTGATCATAGGAACAACATAGACTGAGATATAATGAGCAAAAAAAACAAGTAAATTTGTGCTGTCCTATGGTACTTTAGAGGGAATTAAGGCATTTGTTTTATAGCAAAATCTCATTTTGAAACCTTATTTTGTAGGCATGCAGAATGATAGATTATTCAGAATGAGTAAGGAGGGTGGCCTGATTTCTTTTCAGGAAATATTACTCACAGAGAGAAATGCAGTCATGTTCTAATACACGATATTTTGTCGTTAACGCGCTTGTACACAAAATATTGAAATTTGGTCACGCATTTTTCATTGAATAACGTTGGCGACAGCTTCATGCATAATTCATAAGAGCACCATAACCTGCTAAAATCATGTCTCGAGAAGACCTTTTCTGCATCATAGAACATTACGTGATATCCAGATATACCATAGTTGTGCGCGTATGTACCTTTCGTGAACGCATAAACATATAAGATATAATGTGAGGGAATGAGACTGTAATAATTGCACAGTGGTTTTGTTCACGCTTGTCGCTGTACAACTTTTAACTCAAAGCATTGTTCGACCTATCAAAAACTTTGGAGGTTTTCATACAATCCTTACCTAAAAACGAAGACTTCGGGTAGATTGAACTTTGTTGACGTAAATGTTGCTTCGCATCATTATGAGTTTTTAGCTCTTTTAACATATTTCCTGGTGTGTTGGTGTTAATTAGTCAAAACTAGTGTGGACAAACTTGCTAAGTTTAATTTAAATATGGACTGCTAATCATTACTCGCTTTACGTAGCCGATCCACCGGTCGTTTGCGATGCATGGTTTCTCAGAACTGCCAAATAACTCAAGAACAATTTTTCATGGCTTTCAATGACGGTCCTTCAACTTTCTGGAAAGAGAAGTTCAGCGTTACTTGTTCAAATGTTTACTAGAACACGAATATGCTTGGAGGGAGTTCTTTTGATTCCACAAAGAAGAGAATTAACATAAGAATGGAAACTACACTATACAGGACTTTCACCGAAATACATCGACATCAAGTGCTTTGAGTACAATGTCTTAAAGGAGAATAATTGAGAACCTGGAAAAGTTATAACTCAAATGTTTCTAAACCATTGAATAACATAAAACATAACAAAGCAAACATTACGCCTACGGTCTTCCTTTCAGGGCCCTTGTTTTTTGTAGGGTTGCATGAAATAAAAGACAGGTTGGTTTACAATATAATAGTTTCATGACATGGTATCTATCATTCCCTGCTCCGTCACTTCCATAATAGACCTGAAGCTACCAATATCCAGCTAGGTTGCAAAACACCAAAAGAAAAAAAAACTGGGCTAATGTAGTTATAATGGTTTGACGCTCACTGTCCCAACTTATAAGGCAATGACTGGGCTCCAGATCACGTGATCGCGATGTCAATATATTTCGTCATTTCATTTGACAGGTTACTGAACTACGATATGAGTCAATATTTGAAATGATTGTACAGGAAGGGGGGTTGTAGATTTATCCGCCTACTTCATCACTTCTCACGACTCTACTCTTGCAAGTCAAAACTTCTAACAGACCAATGCAAGTATGATCCCCACCACTGAAATACCCCTCCCCCCTTCCAATCCTCCTATCCAATTCCCACTTCTTTACGATTTTTAAAGGTGACAGTACAAAAGCAGAATCGACAGCTGTGCGAAAAATCTACTTTTGCATAGGACTTGTACACCTGAGGTGTACCAAATTTATCACCCCAAAAATGGTAATTTGAACTAAGGTGATTTGACAGTCGACAATCTGACCAACAAGTCTTTTTAATCCACAGGGAAAACGGATTATGTATGATTTTTCCTTTCTTTCTCTGTTTTTTCCTTAAGAACTGGGACACTCAAGTGAGTAAAAATTTTCTATCTACTATCTGTTTAGCGGATTTTCCATCCATAATGATTCTCTACAGGATGCAAAAATTGGTTTCTTATTTTGCGTAAGACCAAGAGGAAGAAACCATAAAAGTCTTTCTCCAAAGTAAGTCATCCTCAAATTATTTTTTGTAAAGACGTGTGCAAGAGGGCACTGAACGAGGCTAACAGGTAAAACGTAGTGACATCTAACCCAGAGATAGACATAAATCAGTTGAGGTGGGGGGTGGCACAATTCATGTTCGTGGCATAGAAATCTCAGTTGCTTTGTAGATTGCTCATGCAAAATGTTGGTAAAAGAACTTGGAAGATAATTCACAAATCATTTCACAGGTGAAAGGATATGCGAAGGGTAAAAACAGAATCACGTTTGCTTTTTCACAATATTCCATACATTAGAGCATATTTTTTCACAATTTTATTTCATAATCGGTTGTCAACATTTAGTAACAAGCTATGATCAGGGTAAGCAAATGTCAAGAACTGACTCCAACAACTACAGTTGAACCGGACGGAAGTATAACTGGTTCATTGATTATTATTATTGCCTGTTCTTATTATCAGTTTATAAGGAAAACACACACATTACGTGTGGTAGTTTTCAAGTTATGAAATTCACAAACAGACTCAATTCAAGCCAGTGCAAGAGAGCAATACCCATCACTATATGTTTAGACTGCATTTTAACGGGAGGAGTAATTGCTCGTAAAACGACATCGCTGTGATGAAATACAATATACAGTTACCATATATAGTCACCTATAGCAACCACAAACTCCAGAAGGATCAATTTTTTAAAAAACAATACTTTTTTCATTGCCCAAATAGCGGATTTGAAATACAAAGCACGGTTGCCAAGGACGACCGATGTATAATTTCATCCATCATTGCATCTATGTTCATCGTAATGTGAATGAAATGGTAATGGGATTATTTAGAGGGTAATTGACACGTGAGAGGGTGCAAGGCGAATCACAGCAGAGTGCAACAACCTAAACAAGACGTTTAATATGACGTTGTGGTTACTCCCACGGAGTCCCGCACATTTAGCACATGACCCGGTTCTGCTAAACATTATTGCTTCTCTTCAAAAGGAAACAAATGAGATAATTGTAGGACGAATCACAATGCTGTAAGTGTAAGGGGTTATGCAGGGGTTACGTGAACTTGTGAATAGCCATTCAATGACCATACAATGCAGCGTAGGAGCATGGACGACGCATTTTACACGGTTAGTATAACAGTGACGCCCACCTTGATATTAATCTAAAATAAGCTTGAGATAAAATAAAATCTCGAATTCCATATTTGGTCACCTCTTAGGTAACGTATCTTACAAAAAGGTTGCTATTTATCTAGCGATTGTTATGGCCCAGAAGAAACGTTTAACTTTCGGGGAGACGTCTCTCTACATGTGTAAAAACATGAGTTGAGCTTTTCATTGGTTGGCTGTTGAATCAGCAGGAAATTGGTGGTGTGGAAATGAGGCCAATTGAAGTAATATCCAATTTTGTCTTCTCCTTTTAGGTCGTGAAAAACCACAGTGCAACTAGGTAACGTACATACTACAATGTTTTTAGCAAGGTCGATGCCCTCAAGATAAAAATAAAACAATCAATGAGATACGGTAGACTGTAAGTGCCATATTAGGATCGGCCAAGTGTCAGCCTTGACCGATCAACCATTCAAGTGATTGTCCATAGTCCACGAAGGCCACTATCATTGCGGATATTTAGCACCAACGTCTGAACACAGATCCCAGTGAATTTTAAGGTCCATAGTACAATTACAGATGATTGACTTGTCTGGGGAAAATGTTATTTAAAGTGATTGTTATTTCATATTCATAACTGTAAAAAGCTATCTTGGCAGTCATCCAAAAACTCTTTGAAGCAGTTTATGGACTATAAATATTTTTTGTGCGACGAAACACCTGAGCACTATTTTCCAACCGCCACCACCAAAGATCATTATTTGCCTAAGGAAAAGATTTGACACTCCCCATATAACGGTAACACGTAAGGTTCCTTTTTTACTAGGATCCTAGTAACACGTCGGGAGTAGCGCCCTCCATTCGATAGTGAAACGCGAAGAAGTAACCCTGGGAAAATGTTACGTCCCTTTTCGTAAGTGAAGTCTGCGTCTTCTTTGGGTGGGTTATGTTTACTTTAACTGAATGTATCCCCCAAGATAACCACTTCTTCACTTTCAGTGTTTTCTACTCGATGGAGGTAGCAATAATAATGCGGTCTCTTGGTCAAGGTCAACCCTGTATAATTTTTATGGTCGTGATCGACATTTACATCCTTAACTGCAAGTGTCTCACTTCTACTCTGGGTTTTAGAATTGCTTCTGTCGAGAAGAACAATAATGAATATGGAATATTAAAATTTTATAAAATCCTTAAAATAATGTTTTCCTTTTTCTTTCAGTATGATGTCCAAATCCTGTCAACATTTGAAGCCAAAAACGAAGTGCAGTAAACAAGAAGGGAACTGATACAGTGAAACTGCTACTTCATCTCACTGAAAAAAAAATATACTGTATATTTATTTTGACAAACGTGTTACAACGAAAATCATAAGAAATCACCAGCAAATGAAATTAACAACATATGTATTCCTTTTTTTTTTCTTTTTTTTTTCTTTTTTGCTTCTAAATTCAATTTTTGATTTAAAGTTATGCACTTGACAAATGAAATCCAGAGGCTGACAGTTGCCGTTTTTGTTTTGTTTTGTGGTGTTGGAGGGGGGAGGTTGTTGTTTGTTTTTCTGTAAGTTTGCCCTTGGTTTTGTCTACACAGACCACCTTATCAATTGTCTTCAATCTTTCCGAATAGCCAAAGCAAGGTTGATTCAACTTCACTTTAAATTCAACATTAGGTAGGTGGAGTGTAATGCTTCAACTGCATTTGCATATTAACAATTCATATTGAATACAGAAGTAAATTCTAAGCATACTGTGAGTATGACAGAAGTCATTTGACATGACTTTTCAGTCAGATGTACCTAAGAATACCTTGCACCGTCCAAAAAGACGCTGAATGTTGAAACAACGGTTACAAATCAGTTTCAGGTTTATTTCCGGAAAGTATGGAACTTTGTAGTCTGACTAACATTTTCATGTCGATCAGTTTTCCCGTAGATGATTGACTGATAAATTGATTAATTGAACAACTGATTTAGGTTTTTTATTTCCTGATATATTGATTGATTGTCTAATTGATAAATTGATTTATTGATTGATTGACCAATCGATTGACTCACTAATTGATTGATTGAACTAGAATACTTCATCGATGTGTGAATTTTTAATGTGTTTAAACAAAGAAGTCAACAATTACCAAATTTATACTTGGCAGCATCTCTTACCATACTGCAGCGTTGGCATGGCGACATAATTAATGGACACCGCAAAGACGGACTAACAGACTGTTGGATATGTTAGCTGAGCCTCCAAACCAAACAGTATAGCTACTGACTATGGTCAGTTACAGGGTGTCACAGGGTCAAGTCCCTTGGATGGTTTATGGCCCGAGAGACCAAACGTTTAATAGTTAATAAATACCAACGCATCACACATGGCTATAAATTGAAGGATATCTACAGGTGGGCAAAAGTAGTCGAAATTTAAAGAGAGTTCTTTCACTTTTATTGCCACTGCACATCACACCTCCAGGAAACTGCTTGCAAAACCTCTGAAAATACAGAAATGGGGTCATTTCGTGATTTAAGTTTCACCTTCACTCTGAAAAGGTTGGGTACGTATGCTTCGTTACAAACTGTTAGGGTTGTAGAAAGCCCAAGTTGGTTAAGAAGCACCCATTGCAGAGTGACGTTTGAAGGCATATTATGCTGACAACTGAAGGGGATAATGTTCAACTTCTAGTTCTACAGCCTGCAATTAAAACTCATGCCAACATCTTGTTCCTAACTGAAGATATTGCTTTTTGAAGAAAATCTTCTCTGGTCAAGACAGATTTTCAATTGCTTCAGGGTCACCAAAATAACATGTCACAGTGGCAAATTATTGGAAATCCTTTGCTTTTTCTTTGAACTTGAAACAAAATGGTTACTATGGGGATACCGAACCCGTCCGCTTTCTACCTTCTATCAAATGAGATCTATGCAAATCGCTTCATGAGAATCTAGAGCGTTTTTTTCCACAGAAAGAAAATCATGTACTTAAAACACAAGACCATTATTTGTAGACACAAAATGGTTCATTGTTCAAAATAAGGAAGGTTGGTGGCCTTCTCTCCAAGAAAGAAGTTTCTTCTTGAGATAAAAACGTTTGGGTTCGCTCAAGAATAGTTTGCTCGACCAAACTTTCAAAAAACCAAAATGATGCATCTTCCATGACTCATCTTATGAATGTTGCTTCGAGGAGATAATCTTTTGCAGATGTTTCTTGATGAGATAGAATGGTTAATAATAACAACGATTAAAGTTGCTTTCTTTGTATGCCATCTTGGTACTTGTAAACGTCCCGTGTCCCTCTTTAAGTTAGTTTGTTCATTGTTGTAATGATCGGTCGCAAACTTGAGTCTGTGGATATTTTCATGATGGTCTGCGTTGGATTTAACAATTGAAATGATCTTTAAAATGATTATTTATCGTCAATAAACACCTTCCTTTCAATTCCACGGGGAAGTTTGTAAACCACGATCTGCCGTACCTGTTTCAGGTTTTGAGGTTTTAAAAAATTTACCAATACCGCGGCATAAGTTACTCCGGGATGAAGGGATGTGTTTTTACCCTACCACATTTTATATTGGCTTATAGACATGCACAGATTGCATTGATAATCGATAAATTTAATTTAAATTTTAATTTTAGAAATCCACGTGAAGTCAATTCTTACAATTACCAACATGAGTCCAGTTTCACATCCACTGGTTATGAAAACTGTCTAAAGGTTTTCAACTTGTCACACTGGCATTGTACTGGCTGTGTGCGTCTGAATGCAATGATTATGAATTGTTATGTTACTAATGGTGAAAAAAAAGTGTCTGGTCACAAATTTTCAAAAACTAACTTGTATTATTCGCTCACTAGTATTTTTCATTGTACGCGATACATGAATATTCTGTAAGTTTGACTATTTCCCAGTTGTAGGCGAAGAACACTTGACAGTATTGACAGGTTCGGAAAAATATTTGTGGTTTTTACAAAACAACTCGATGGGTCCATGCATTGATAATAATAATAATAATACAGGTTTTGAATGGTATACATCCTTAGTCCTCATACGCACTGAGAAGAGATACCTCCATTTAAGGGGAAATAAGGCGTTTGCTTCTCAGAAAACATCCATATTTTGAAAACCAATGTTTGTGGAGACAGAATGATAAATTGTGCAAAATAAGAGAGAACAGTAGTCTTCTTTTCACGAAATAACTTTCTCGCTGACAGAAATTCAACTAGTTGCTGCTCAACAATAATTTGTTCACCCAAACTTTTCAAATTTCAAATGATGCATCTTCTGATACTCATCGCGTGTATAATGTTTTGAGGAGATGAAGCTTTTGCAGATCTTTATTGTTGAGTTTGAATGGTTTTACAATAATTAAAGCTATTTTCGTTGTTTACCATGTTGGTTAGTATATTCTAAACGCCCTATTTCCCTTTAAGTATCTCCTTTTATTCTTTTTTGGGGGGTGTCTCTAAAAACTTTACTGCAGAATACTTTTTTTTTCTCTGTTCTCTTCTATTTTCAAATTGTTTTCTGGTTTTAGTCTATAAATCCCAATCAGTGAACCGTGATTTCGATGTACCATTAATCAATCTTACTGACAAGATTGTCGACTGTCTTCTTGTGGGGGGGGGGATTTATTTTTTATTTATCTCTCGGTTGGTACTCACCATACCGCCCAGCCGAGGCCACCAAATGACCTATGCCATCCGTAGTCCGTTATATCCTTCACTTTCGATTCGGAAAGGGTATTCAGCGTAGAAGTATCCGCTAATCGCATCGCAGGACCAAACGCACAGTATGTCAAGCATGTGATAATGAGTATAGTAATGAACGTGGCGTTGATACTCTCTGGATTATAATGCCAACTCTGATCCGCAATTAAACATTCACCATACTTCAAATGAATCGCAACCGTCGTTGCTTTTTCTAATCTATTACTAGCTGGCGTAGTGCCGACGGTTGTTCGATTTTCGGTGTTCACGACACCGGACGATTCCGAAACGAACCTACGGTCGTCGTCCCTCTTTTGCCTGGTAAAAAAAATCATTTCTAAATTCTGCGATTCCCTGAGTGGCATCGAATATCCACTTGAATTATTGAAACTATGAATTCTTGATAATTTTTCATCGAGTCCGCTTCTCGATTTTGAAAGATATTGCTTTGGAGATCTTTTCGAAATCTTAACACTGGAATCCTTCGAACAAGAAATTTCTGGAAGACACTCTTCTTTCGGAGGGGGCACAAACCCTAATATCACCATCATTGATATCCATATCAGAGTTGATATTACTAAGATAAGCCTCCTCTTACCGAACCTGTCAGCCAACACTCCGGCAAGAGGATTAGCTACGAAAGACGCAAACGGCTTACTGGCGGAGATAATCCCGATTCTGCTGGCGGATAATCCCAGCTGTTTGAAAAAGAGAGAACGGTAAGGAACGACGCAAGCCATCGCTCCGTCCGTGAATAAATAAAAAAGCTTGTATGGCAACATTTGAAAATTAATTTTTGATTGCACGACTCTTGTGAAACAAAACGATGATTCCTTCACAGATAATTCCTGAGCAGCTGCTGCCGCTGCTGCAGCGAGTTGCTGGGCGCTGGCGGCATCGGACTCTAATGTCAGCGAAAGGTGTTTACTGATTCCTGGCGTCGGTGGCAAACCAGAGTTTTCTTGTAAAACCCTCTCCAGTATATTTCCATGGATACGTCCTTGATGGTTATTGATTCCATCACAAGCCATCCTGTCTAAAATAAAAAGTGATTCAGTCGGACGGACCTGCTTAGCTTAATCCGTGCATATTTCTCACTTAACAGTTGACTGTGAAGAGATTTAACACCAGAATGTTGTTGACATCCGCACTGTTCGGAACTCAATCGAAAAATTACACCGTGACAAAAGCTCGACCTCGAAATCCCGAAATGAGATTCTGTATTAGCTCTGGAAGTTTTAAGGGGCTTTTTTTAAGAGAGCGCCCCCTAATATTTGTTACAGTACAAAGGGCAGAAAAAAACATGACACGGTAAAGTTGCGTACGTTTCTGTAGTTTGCATACCATCAAGTATATTCACGGGGAGTTGTTTTGAGGGTAACCGATTGAAGTACCTCACTGGATTCAACAGGGAGTTATCGACACAGGGAGTACACGATCTTTCAGAATTGTGGATTCATGAGGCTTGACTGGCATTTATTGTTGTGTAACTTAGCTTTCTCAACGCGATACTAGAAACAGAATGGGACAAAAAACATTATTATGTTGTTTTATGTTTTTTTATATTTCTGGGGACAACGTAGGCTATCAGCACAACTATCCAATACCACCCCTACCACTAACAACAACTCCCCACTCTCCTATAAGGCGAGTGGGGAGTAGTTGTTGTTGTTGGTAGGGGTGGCCTCGTGGTTGGTGGGTAGGGTGCTGCGTAGGGTCACAGGGTGGTGGTATGGCTATGGTGGTGGGGTTGAGTGGGTACGATTGCAGGCTTGTAGGAGTGGAGCCTTGAAGAAGGAAGGTAGACCCTTCCGAAACGTCGGGATTTATAATATAATATAATAAACTTGGAAGTCAGTGAAGTTACTTCATTTGTGTGTTTACTTATATATATATATATATATATATATATATATATATATATATATATATATATATATATATATATATATATATATATATATATATATATATATATATAAATATGTTAACAAATATGACAGTTTTGAAGCACAAAAAATTTAACAAGAAAAGGTGTATATTTCGGACACGCCTGTGTCCTTCTTCAGCACAAACTAATATTCAAATAGAATATTGATACAACTAATATTCGTAATATTCGTAACAAATATTCGTAATATTCGTGATACAACTAATATTCGTAATAATATTCGTGTATTCGTATTAATACAACTAATATTCGTATATATATATATATATATATACGATTCACTTAGTTTACTTAGCTGAGGATTTTGAACTTATGAACTCGATGTGACCCTCTGAAAGTTACGTCTCTCTGCAGTATTGAAGAAGGCAAAAGTTTTTTACTAACGGTTGTTTTGTTAAAGGGTTAAAATTTGTGGTAGGTTGATAATCTATTTACCCTTGAAATATATATTTTTTTGAAGTAACACTTATTGTACCTACTGACGACGGGAAATCCTTGCTTCGGTGAAATCTTACTAATCAACTGACCGCAACATTTCAGTCAGGTGGTGTGTGTGGTCATACCATTTCAAATATAGCTAAGACGTTGACATATCTTGGCTATTGCCCTTTCAGACTTAAGTATGTAAACGTATACAACTGCTTCTAGACATCGAATGATTTAAATATTCTCAGACAATAGTGGGTCAAATTTGTCAATTAATATTTACATAGTGTCTCCTATTGTGGTCGGACAACACACCGTTTTGCAAACACTCGAAAGGTTTAATGGGGGCGCTCGCTAATTCAATGACCTAGGGTTCCTTTATAAAGGAACCCTACAATGACCCAGCGGCTCTGCACTGACCTGGGAATGTAATCACAGATGACAGGTTTACGCTTCATCGTAGACAAGTGTAGAATATTTGAAAAGATGAAGGAATAAAAAACACTGTGTAAAGGTAATTTTTAGGTGTCATTCTAGTCATGATAAGAATAACGCAAGCTGGAAACTGTCAAGAAGTTATGTTTTGGTCAAGATTTCAGCTGGCTGTCCAGCCTGTTTCCAGTTTTGCATATTTCAAGCGAATCGACTCATTTAAGTTAATACTAAGAGAGGGCGATGTATAATCTTCGTTATTGCCACCTACAAACCTTGAAAATTGAGTCTAATTCAGAAAGAGATGGGAACTGCTTTAACCAGCTTGCTAATACATGCAGCTTAGCAAATTACTCACCTGATTCTATCCAAATCTTCCAGTTTCGCCTCCTTTGAAGTGAAGATCATGGAACGGTAATAATCACAGAAACAATATGACAAGCAAACAATGTTGGGACTTTGCTTGTGTCTGTTTGAAAGTATTGGACCTTCGTAACGAGGGCGCCATTTAAAAATAAGTCACCACAAAAGATAGGACTCTAATTTTAAATGTCAATGTATCGCTTTTACAGCATTCTTTAACGGCCTGAATACTGAAAAATAATTATTTCCGTTATCTAAGAATTAAAATCATTAGGGAATACAGCCGAAGAAACATTTTTCATCCATTTCAGTTTAGTGTTATTGAAAAGTTCCATCTTTGTCCTAGTTAGAAATAATTCAATCCGACGCAAGAGTAACATCAAACACCACCTCAGTGGTTATGAATACTGTATATTGCGTGTACAGTTCCTCGAAGTACCTTATATACTACTGCTGTGTAAGTTCATGTAAATTAATTTCTGATTTGATGCAATTTCGAATTTTTACGGCAAAAATCACGATTCGATAGGTGAGAAAATTGTAAACAATGGGGAAAATTATAAAGAGTGGAGGTCCTCTTCCGGACCAAGTGCATATGGCTTTGAACTAGTAAGATCACGGAGAAACTTCTGCAGTGGAAAATGCTGCCTGAAATGACTGACTATAGCTGAGAAGCTGTCCTTTTTGTAGGCTAATGACGTCAAGATACCTCAGAGCTATTTAGCTATAAATGATGTATCAGAGTTACTGCATGACAATCTTGCTCAGGAAATTCCCGAACGTTTCTATATCAACGGTATGATGCAACTATACTTCGTTCGATTCCAGTTTCGACGTACCTAGCACTGAAGAGTGAGCGAAAATTGCCGACCGCTATGTCGTAGATTGGCCCATGTATTGCATACATTGTGTATACATCGCAGTGAAATGGTCACAAGTTTTGAATGAATGAATGAATGAATGAATGAATGAATGAATGAATGAATGAATGAAAGGTTTAAGCACAGCCTCTACCTTGACTACAAGGCATGCACGGTCGTGATGAAAACACGAAAATTAACAATTTCAAATAATAGAAAACAATTTTAAACAATAGAAAACAAAATAGAAAGAACATCAAATATATGCAAAAGGCACTTACTTAACACTGAGCTTCATTACAAAATGATTCGCATTTGAAAAGAGTAAAATGTTTTAGGTGTTTCTTGAAACTATGTATACTGTGCATGTTCCGGAGATCAACAGGAAGAGAATTCCACAATTTAGGACCACAAATTACAAATGATCTGTCACAGAGGGTAGAATGTATTATTTGGTAAGACAATGGCAGTTTTGTACTTACCATTCGAAATAAACAAAATTAATTTTTGAAAATTCTGAATGGTCAAGGGAATAAGTATTATTTTAAAAAAGTATTGCTTTTCTATAACCGACCACCGGCGAATGAAAATTTTAAAAGAGTTATAAAGTGTAGACATGCAAGGTTTCTTGAGTAATTAAATCTGGTGCATCTGCAACTGATTACTGATCTAAGTAACTGTGATTCTAACAAAACAAATTTTGAAGTCAAATTTATCTGTCGTATATGCTTCGTCAACTGTTGCCTTAACATTCATTTTGAGGTTTTTTTTTGCGGGGGGGGGACTAAATTATACGATAATAACTTGCTTGAACCCTTCACGCCTTCCTACAGCTAGGATTCTTACCCAAGATTAATTCAGATCAATGAAATTTAATCGTTAATTGTTTACTCCTGTCACAAAACAAATTTGAGTTTTCAAGCAAAAGAAGTGATCTTTATATTTACTTTCATTTTGCTCACTCGGTAATACACCAGCAGAAACACGACACGTTTATCAAAACTAGGGCAAATTTGGGCAAACTATAGCGCAAACTAGTGTTTTGTTTTTGTTTTTATGAGGGGGATCTATCTGTAAACAAAACATGGTGAAAACGCTAAAATATTTACCCTATAAATCACATGTTCATGGCTACGGTGAAGGGATCCCTCTCCTTTACAATCTATTCCCTTCACCCCACTGTTTGTACATGCCAGTGTTCTTACACAGTTTCTCTATAGCGAGAGTCCGGTCAATTTTTCCTCCTACCTCGACGAACCTCGTAAAATCGTGCTGCCGAGCTCATAGCGAACTTCACCACCCCCCCCCCCCCCACACACACACACCCTTTCCTGGTAAGGCTCTGCTTCGGGAGCTAAAGCCCTTCCCTGTGACTTTGACGTTCCTGTACGATCTCTCTTCAAGAATCCCAAAGACATGCATCTAACGAAAGATTATGACGAGAAATTTTACTGAAGAGCTGTGATGTTCGATACCACTAAAACTCTCAAAGTTTGACACACCTTCGTTCGTGGGAAACATTTTGAAAAGCCATATTCTACTTAGAGTGGTCGCAAATGTATGTTTAAGTCTGAGCATGAAGAATGCCCAGAAAGATTCAAGTCCATTCAAGTCCATCTAACAATCACATACCACTCCCCTCGTGAGGGGGGTCGTTATAACAAATAGTGCTATGTTGTCTCATGACATGTTACACTTCATGTGACTTCTTCATGAGTTCGCAGTGGCGTAACCAAACTTTTCTTTTCGTCTGGGGGTGATTGGTGGCAAAGGGTTGACGTGGGAGGGGGTGGGGGGGAGGTCAAGCAGTAATTACACCATCTACGCAGGACGCCAACATCGGCTGGCTCGTATCGTACATAGAAAATTTTTGGAAAAAATGCCTCTCAGAAAATGGCACCTTCCAGTCTCTCCATGGAAGTACTACCTCGGTTAGTACTTCCATGGTCTCTCTGACGTTGTGAATTCCATTTACGATTTCCTTCTTTTTTTGAGAACACAGGCTCGGAAATGTGCATTTCCACTATGATTGGAGTAAAGGGGATGATAAGAGAATTTCATAGATATACAATTCATTGATGGATATCAATATGTAACCATCTCCCCACCGACTGATAGTATAGTCAAATCCCGCCCCACCTTCAGAATGCTGAATGACAAAAGTGGGCATGTTAGGGTTTGAGTATATGTTGGAAGTAAAGAGTCATGTTCACCACTAAATCACTGCCCTCCACGTCCCTTATGTTTATTACACAACCTGGTGGTCAGTGTTTGCCTGCATAGTGCTTGTGGTCTACTATGCCCTTTAAACTGTAAATGAACTAACTTGCTTAATTCGTCGTTAAAATATCAACAAAGACCATATATTTGCTCATAATTTGTTCCTTGTCCTTTTAATTATAAAAAAGTTTTGCTTTTACCGAATCAGAATCAAGGGTTGCAATTCTTCCTGTTAAAAAAAAAAACATGATAGCCTGTAGCATTTACCAATTTAGTTCATTTTTCGTTTCAATTGTTTGGTTTCTCTTTCTTTTTGATTTCGACTATTTATCGGTATCGAACTTATTTAAGCTCAGCCTACAGTATGCCCTTTTGGTTTCATGTAAAATTATACAGTATCAACGTCAGCTTTGGTCAGGGAGTTTCTAGCAACTTCCTGCACAAACGCTGCCCTATATTTTTTTTACATTCGAATTTCATTTAGAGGGCAACCGGGGGGGGGCATATTTGACAGGGGGATCTTGCCTCCCTGGTCCCAGGGGGTTTGGTTACACCAATGTGAGTTTGTGCAATCATCCGTACAATGGCTGACCTCATGGGAAGGCAGTGGGCGTTTAACTGGGATGGGCATTCCACCAGTCCCAGAGGGTGTGATCGGTTGCGTTATCCGCTTTCCTTGATCTAGTGCACGTTATTCTTTAAGCAAGACCTTTTACTACAGTGCATTTTTTTTTAACATAAAGGGAGACGGTAGGAAAAGCATGACCAACTACTTCCAAAGAATCATCAGCCTACGTCATTCTTACATGCATTGCTCACAAACAGTATGGTTTTGTGCATTTAAACCTCAAAAGGCTCTCTGCGTAACTATATCAATATTGAATATGGGTTTTGACCTTTGAAAATCAACTCGCCCCGGTTTTGTATATTGTTGTTGGAATGAGAGCAAATAGATATTATGTTACGTATCCATTTACTGCAATTATATTGGTTGCAACTCTTTGTTACACGGGAAGATCACTGAACGGAATCTGATCTCATAGCTAAACAAGGGTCAAACTGTATTCATTATGTAGTTTTTTTTTTTTCATTTCTCAAGTTGTTTACGAACTACTTGGTCATTCCAAAGGTTTCACTTCCAAAAAGTGAGAGTGGTACAAAACTCTCGAATTTGAGCGTACTGAATACCGTTTAAACCTCTGTGGTTATCGTAGAGCGTGTGTATGCGTGTGCATATGTGTGTGTGCGTTCACGATTGGATATATGGCTGTTTGTTTGCTACATCTTTACTTAAAATATTATTATGCACAGTACTCAACAAAGGGCCGTAGGAGAAATTTCTAAACTGGAATGGAGGTGTACAACATTGAGAACAAAAAACGCACACAAAACATCCAATCATTCATTGTCACATAACTTTATTTCAGTCTTTCGTTGTCAAATGAACAATGGGGAAAATTTACAATAATTTATTTAGCTGAAAAGACTGAGGAGTGGTAACAAGGAGATTTTTAAAGTTTATCGGAGTAATCACCCCTAAAAGAAAGAAACAAAGCTAGATCAAAATAGAAAATAAAAACGAAAAAACAAAAAATACCAAATAAAAATATCAAAAGAAAACAGAGCAACAAGGAGAAACAGAAGAATAATAACAAGTGAATTAATATTGTTTTCAAATTAAATGAGGTTTTAAGCTTTGTTTTAGAAGTGTTCCAGAATTTTGTTTGTCGCACATAATAGGGAGGGAATTCCAAATATTTACACCTAAATATTTAATACTGTTTTGGGAGGATTTTAGTCTATAATAAGGACAGTACATATATTGTGTGACGAGCGAGTTTGGTAGGAATTTACATCAACATGAAATGTAAAGTAGTATTTGAAAACTGGAGGACAATTACTATGCACGCAATTATAGATCAAAGTAGCGATAGGCCGAATATATCGGTTAAGAATGTTTAATGTCTAAGCATTTAATTTCGCAAAGAGCTTTGTGCTGTGGTAATAACGGGGTTTGTTCGATATACATTATCTCTTAATTACTGAATTTCCGGGTTTCACATTTGTAAGCAATAATAATATTTTTAAGGAAGTCAATACAGGTTCCCAAAATAACCATCGGAAGATGTAATAATAAAATAACACATAAAATTTTCAATCGTCTTTGAAATGAAGGTTGAGATAACAAAAGATTACGTAAGGAGTATCCTATAACGTCACAACTTTGAATAGCTGGCTTATATTTATTCATGCAATTGAAAACAGAAATTTGTTTGTAAACTAGTCAATATTTGATGGATTTTGATGGAAGTTGTGGCTATTTGGAACATTTTTAATAATTTTGGATCAATACTCAAAACTGCCTTTTTCATGTCACGTGTACTTTGAGGATATACAGGCGTACCTCTGGTAGAACACGGATTATTTCATAATATTACTTTATAGCACAAATCGTAAAATAGTCCAGCTCACAAACCGATGAACCGATAACTACCAGCCGATGTTTCACCGATATTAATTACGCACATTGGATATAACTCAGTCTTTACCTCTTGAAGATAGAATTAACAGCAAAGGAAAGCAACGACCTTTGAAACACAATGAAGTTTCGTGGAAGTTGCATTCAGAAATCAATTTTTAAGAAATGGAAGTTTTTGTTCATGTCTGGCGTAAAAAGTATTTTAACACAGTATAAACAGGCATTAACTAATATATTTCTAAAATATCAGAACAAAATGTCCTGACATGAATTGAAGGTTACTCAACGCTGGACCGTGTATTAAACGTAGGATAACGCACGATCGAGGTTAATGCAAGCGATGCACATCCATCGATAGCATTAACCCCCTATAGAGGGCATTATCCTACCGTTAATGCACAGGCTCGAAATTGATTTATCTTGTTCATATACACAACACGAAATTTTGATTAAAGAAAAAAAAAGAAAATTTGGTTCTTGAACAACGGCATTTTTATTGAAAAGAACCCCGAGAAAATGAAAACAATATTCACATGTTAACAATTTTTGTGCGCAATACATAAAGTAACGCTTGAACGAAATGAATAACAATCAAGCATAGCAACAGTAGGGAACATGCATGAGTAAGTTCGTGTGCACTTAGGTCGTACGTGTACATTCTGGCGATAGTGTGTCATGCTGAGGTTCAGTGCACGTGTATTCACTGTGTATGGAGCACTTACAGAGCTTTGTTTTTCTCTGTAATTGTACCAAATCATAAGACTATGCCTACTGATTAGACTGAATTTGGATGAAGACAGTTACAGATTTATTTAATGTACATTATGAGAAACACGCTTAGACGTGCTTCATGTCTTACTCTCAGGCCTAACAGTAACAGCAGTAAAGTTGATTTCGTTGGAAGAACAAATTTCATAGCACTGCATAACGTTATTGGGGGGAGGGTTAGGCCTACGTTATTTGAATTACTGTGTACGGACTCTTTGGCTGTGATTTTATGTAAAAGTTCGGAACTACAAAGTTCAATAAGGAAGAAGGATTATACATGAACTGTCCAACGTAGTTGTAAGATCACTTCATGGGTGGTTTGGCATAACTCATTTCAAGGCCTTTCCTGTCGATTTTTTTTCCAGCATATCGATAAATACATTGTTTACGCTTTGAAATTTTCAGTTATTAAAAATAACATTAATCTGGCGGTTGTGTGGAGTCCTTGTCAGATGGTGATGGATTGCAGCCATTGTACCTCTTTACGATTTTTCTCCCAGAATTTTTTTTTTTTTTTTGACTCCGTAAGATCGACAAAGGAGAAATACTAATTCAGGTAAGATACATCAAAGTTCTTCAAAATCTGCTGAATAAGCTTTCACGGGACACAATTCTGAAATTTAGAGAGATAAGATTAGTAAAAGAAGAATCACCACTGACGTTATATTTATTTATGATTTATATTTACATACATTTGTACTACACTTTTCAGTGGCCTTAGGCTATGCTGGCTAGGCCCTATGTCTAGGTATTAAAACCTCAAATCGATTATAATTTCACTATTGCTATAAGCCATTGTTTTGTGTTAGACAATAGACTTACAAAACAATGTCGATCTAACGCTTTATTTAGTCCATTCGCCGGTGATTTTAATTTTTAGTTAATTGTGGTTATCTGACTAAAATAGGTCAATAGAATTTGAGGATTGCAAGTATGCTTGAAAATAAGTTAATAATCTATTCTAGTCATTGGGTTTAAAAGAAACGCATAAATTGGGTCACCAAAAACTTTATCATTGTGATGTATAATGTATTTGAGAGAAACAGCTGAAAAAGTGTCTCCTATAGGTCAAACGAAATTAATATTAGCATATTTGTTTCTGAGCCAAACCAACGTTTATGCAGCTGAGAAACGCAAAGCTAATATTTGAAGGGAATATTTGGTTATGTTTGCAGGAAAATCATATTTTTAAAACCAATATCTGTGGACATGGAATGATATATAATTCAAAACAAGGCCGTACTGTATATATCCTCCTTTTCAACAAGTAAGAATCTCACAGATAGAAATTCAAGGATAATTAACTTAATTTTTCAATTTATGCTTCTTCATTAACTCATCATATGCATGATATTTTAAAGGAGCGAGGAGCTGTTTAGTTGCTGACGTTTATTGTGAGACAGAATGGTTTAACAAGTTTTCTTTGTATGCCATGTTTGTACATTTTACATTGAAACGCAATATTTGCAACTTAAGACCAGGTCAGAATGGTAAGGGTTGCACTTGAAAATTTTACATGGATCAACTTGAATGCCTGCTCCAAGTCAAACACGAGAAGCTTTCAACCGAAGTTCAAAATATTTCTGATGGCTTGACCGGCATACTGCGGTCAGTAATGGTAGACGAAGCTGCATTCTAAGATTGTAATTCTAAGATTGTAAAGAAATAAACTTTAGTGAAGAGGTCAGCAACTTAGGCCATAGATCATTGACTGGGATAGTAATAGTAGTAGCTAAAGATAATTTATGTATGTACTGCTTGACAAGGGGGAACTCAATACAAATATTACAACGACGTTGCAATATTACCGATGAAATGCCATGCAACCTCGAGACCACTGTATCAAATCAAGAATCTGCTAAACATTTGCATAACTAGTCAGCAATGTTATGGTACAACGCAGCATCAAATGCTATGGACCTTTATGTTCCCGGCCGTCTCAGCACGAGAACTAACACGGGTCCCTAAAACTGAAATGGAACTAACATTCCCCACATGGATCAACTCTTTGTGATCATTGTTAGCCGGCTATGTTTTCTGAGCAGCCAAAATATATAGTGGTGTAGGCTTCTGTCACGTAAGGTCATCCTCAACGTCACTGAGACATCCTGAACCATCTACTTAACACTGACTCATACATATAATTGGAATGATTTGCCATAACTGTTCATGAATGAGCCTGTGTACGCATGGTACACTGACAGAAATAATACAATATGGTTAAATGAAGTGGGGCACACACGATCGAAAGTATTACACAGCCATGCTCGAGACGACTTAACACTGAAGTATAACACTACAGCCAGCATGCAGAGAACTCTGAATAATGATAACACTGCAACTAGTCTGCAGAGGAACTTTGCGTTATGATAACACTGGCCGCTGATCTGACGAGATTCAGAACACTGCATCAATTAAAGGGAAATAGGGCGTTTGCTTAACAGAAAACATCTATATTTTTAAAACCAATGTCTGTGGATGCAGAATGATAGATTATTCAAAACAGGGAAGGACAGTAGTCTTTTTTTCCAAGAAATAAGTTTCTCACAGATAGAAACTCATTCATTTGATGCTCAACACTAATTTGTTCACCCAAACTTTTCAAAATTCAAATGATGCATCTTCCGTTACTCATCACATGCATAAGTTTTTGAGGAGATGAAGCTTTTGCAGATGTTTACTCTCAGTTTATTTCAATTTTCTGTGTTGTGAGGAAGACGATGGTTACTGTGTAGGTCATCGAACTTTCATTCCTGCCTCGCTCCCGATTCAACTGCGAGCCTCAACCGGCGTCCACCAGCTGTCTGCCGATGTATGTAACTGCGGGTGTTTTATGATACAATGCTAAATCAATTACACAGTGCCTATTCGTGTTGAAAAGAGCTCCTTACGTGACCTCTCAACCATTTGATGACGGTATTGTCACGTACATACCCATCATAATTTGTGGAATCACAATTGGGTGTAGATGCGTTTGTGTGGGTCACGATTCCAAACTGATCTATGTCATTTTATTTTTCAACACATTAAATAAATTCACCAAGTAACGCTCACTGCCATATCCACAAGATATGTCGCGTCACATTCAATTAACATGATATTGTATTATCTTTAAATAAACTATCAACACGCTTCGAATTAAGAATCTGCCAGCCGTGACCGTGGGCGCTTTAAAGCTATTTACGCCGGAGGCAATTCTGGCGGCAACCTTGGTAATATTGGTAGTAACTTGCTCGCTTTACAAGCAAATAGTCGTGCTCGCGGTATCCACTAAGAAGCCTTGTTTTGGTCGAATTCAATAAGGTAGGGGTTATTTTCTCACCATCTGACTTCACCATTCACCAGAAATGAACTTACCACACCTTCACTTACGACTCTATTCTGCAGGTGTATTATACTTGCAACTGTGAAACCTTTGGAATGTCACCAAAATGAGAAAGAAATTAAGTTCAAAACAAGTGCATGGAGGGTCACCAGGGGGTGACAAAATAAGGGCTGAATCTTAGCAATTGCGAAAAAGATGGTACTTATGGAAAAATTCATTCTTTTTAAAACTTTAGTTAAGACGATGAGGGTTAATTTAGCTTCGTTAAAAAGACACTGTGAATCGCGTTTATGTACAGAAGGGAGATGAATTAACAAATGACACAGAGGAAAAACGTAAATCTTCGTATGACGTCATCACATCATAGAAGTTGACCTGTACAAATAACGGTTACTGGCATAGGATATACTATTAAGGTCAAATGAACTTCTCGTGGCCATGACTCCAAAATCATCCATCCACATTTATGTTTGAGGAGCTCTTTAGGTCAGTTAAAGGCGACACTTTTAATTATCCCTTTGTTTTACCCACGATTTTGTTAATGTCTCTATATTTATTCATGTCTCACAAATTGCAGATACTCAGTGTGAATAGATTCTGTCACAAAGAAACCTTTAGTCCTTCAAAGTGCCAAGCTTTATTTTCATTGACTCAAATACTTAAAAAAGACATTGCTGCAGTCGGAAATATAACTAATTATGACCTTTCTTTCATTTGCTCCATTGGCAAAAATTTATTCAGTAAACATTCAAAGACTGAAATAATCGAAGTAATAACATATTTTGATGAATTCTGCACCAACATGACAACTCCAACAATAAGACAGGGTACAAATTATCCATTAAACATTCACCAACTAGTAATTCCATTAATCACATGTAAAACGGTGCCACTCTTAACTGCATAGCCTAGTAAATTATCTTCGCTCACCCAGCACTGTAGGTTTAATGCTATACCATTAGCTTTAGTACATCGGCGACATACGTTAATCCTCAGTCCGGATATGTGCCTTACTTGAGCAACGGGAATCGCTTTTGCGTTGTTTTCAATTATCATTATTATTTCTTTCGATGTTGAAGAACCTCAATTAAAATATAGATGATGTTAAAATTAGGACCGATTGGAGGATATTTAGATTGTTTTAGAAAATCGAAGGTGTGGTAGTGCGGTCCGAGCCCTAAAATGTCGCTATTTTAGTGTGTAATGGATTAATGGTGGTATGGAACTGGAAAACTTTACTGGCGGTTTCGAACACACGGGAACAGGGTGGCAACGTCTCTGATAGGCCCATAGTCACTATCATTCTCGTGCGCATTCGGCCTCTGGGGAATTACAGGACCAATCGGCGATGTTTGACATGGGGTTTAAAACAATCAGTAGAATGATGCCAAATAATGTTTTTTTAGCTATCATAAGCATTGCTTTAATACGATATTTAGTGTTCTCTACAGATTTTCAGGTGTGGGTGGAAGGGGGAGGGGAGGGACAGACATTTGGTAAAGAGCGTACGCGATCGTCGATCATCGGAGTGGTGTTTAAGGGGGGGGGAGGGAATTCAACCTGACCTCCAAGGATATTTGATAACTGAGATGCTAAATGCGGATGTAAAATGGGGCCACTCAGACTGAGACGCTTTCTTCTCCTATTTGAAATGGCAATATAGTCAACTGTCCATTGTCAACCTTCTAAGGCCTAAAAAAGAGATTTTAAAGCCAGGAGGGATGATTAGATGGGGGTTATTTTCGCTTCCGGGGAGATCATTTTCAGGTGAAGGACCACCACCTCTAAACCCCCCCCCCCCCACCCCTTTCCTGTGAGAGAAAACTAATATTATGCATTAACTCTCCGGTGTCTATAATTCCGATTTAATAATTC
Organism: Stichopus chloronotus; assembly: GCA_021234535.1. Classification (NCBI taxonomy): domain Eukaryota; kingdom Metazoa; phylum Echinodermata; class Holothuroidea; order Aspidochirotida; family Stichopodidae; genus Stichopus; species Stichopus chloronotus. The sequence goes on along the minus strand of CM037840.1, from coordinate 18,334,996 downwards.
AATTGGCTACGGATGGCTGGAGAGAACACTGTATTAACTGCAATGGTGACTCATTGAACAGTTGTTAGCCTACATATCTACTATCGGAACCATTTAGTTGGATATGACTGCTGGTATAATTGCATCCCTGCTACAATCTGCATTACATAACTTCACATCCTTCGTGTATAGGCTAGCCATATATAGGTGCTGCTACTATAGGAAAGATAACTTTCCATTCTGTCAGTGCTTCTGGGACAAGGACAGTTCGATGCCGGCGTAAGGTAGTAAGCGACCCAGAAGATGGGCTAAAATAATAAACTTAGCTCAACACTGTAGCAGGACGATATGATTTAAACTGGTATTGTGATTCACGCATGGTATGGGAAATAGGGCGTTTAGAATACACCGACATGACATACAAAAGAAACAGCTTTAGTCATTGTTAAACCATCCAGTCTCATCAATAAACACCTGGCAAAGCTTCATCTCTTCAAAACATTATGCATGTGATGAGTAACGGAAGATGCATCATTGGAATTTTGAAAAGTTTGGGTGAACAAATAAGTGTTGAGCAACAAATAACTGAGTTTCTATCTGTGAGGAACTTATTTCTTGAAAAGAAGGTTACTATTCTTCCTTATTTTGAACAATCTATCTTTCTGCGTCCACAAACATTGGTTTTAAAACTATGGATGTTTTCTGTAAAACAAACGCCCTGTTTCCCTTTAATGGACGTTAGGTCGCCACTACTGACTCTGAAATCAAGCATTTATGCTGTATCCATAGGGCAGCTATGTTGAGGTATATATTAATCCAAACAATGGATTCTTTTGGCAAAATGAATTTTCATTAATCATACATATTTTACACATTCCATAGAAGTTGATCTGTTAATTGATCCTCTCGACTTAAATAAATGGGAAATGTCATTTGACCTTTCTGGAAGAGGCTGACCTCGTTACGATCTGTTTTAAGAGACAGGTTGACCTCAATCATTAATAACGTTCCAAAGATAAAACAAAAGAACTCGAAAGTTAATTGCGGTTTTGTTTATTATTTTACCAGATACAGTAACACTGTTTCCGCGTATCTGTGAGGAAGGCCTGACTTTATAGTTAAAAGAGACCGAGGGAATTGGTAGCCTGCAGATACCGACACTAGGCAACGGACCAGTTCCCGATGGACATTTTTTTTTCCATATTTGTATTGAGATCCTTTGCATGGTATAATTAGAAAGTTTTCGAGGAACATTATTTGCAAACAGGATAATGATAACAACGTAAAGTAACAACATATGTAAATGGGACAAATTGGTAGAGCATTATTTCGAAAAAAGTGGAAAAATGACAAACGTTATGAAGCCAAGTAATCAGAAAAGTAAAATTTAAGGAAAGATATTACAACGTGAAAATGAGGAAGGTAGTATAAACTGAGAACAATTCTCCGCTTCAAATAACTAGCAAATATATGTATTAGAAAAAAGGTTAGGGATATTAGCGAAGTAGTTCTTAAGCTTATTCCATCTAGCCAAATACTTTTTGTTGCGTTTGGTCTTACACTTAAGTATTTCTCAACTTTAATAATTAATTTCATTTTATCATAAAATGCATTACAAGAAGGTTCAATATTACTAAGCTTGCGATTAAAAACATAATACTGACAGCGAAATATTAGGAAATTTAAGTGATGAAAGTGGCCTAAGTTATATCCAAAGAAAATACCGATGAACACGATGGAATGTCAGTGTCCTACGGACATTCCATCGTTCCTCCCCTCTCAGGAAAATGGACTCCTCTCATAACAGGTAAACCTACAATAGGTGTCGTTAGAAAACTAAATCTGTTCTTTACAATGAGAACGCAAAGCAACCCCAGTAAGAAAATAGTAGAATCGCTTTGATAATGGCCACTCCCTACTTTTCATCACCTAATTGATAAAGCTCTATAGAGTTTCAACGGTATGACCTGCAGTTCTTTTCATAGTCTTTTTTTTTTCTCTTTTTCTTTTTCTTAGTTTGAGAGAGAGAAAGCTGAAAGGGGTCAGAGAGGCAGGGTTATGAATTGAATAATTCTGTTAAAGGCCAATATTTTGTTCCCTTACGGTTGGGTAACAAATTTCATTCTGATGTTTGCATCGTATTTATGAATTGATAATTACTGGAACTGAATTTTCCAATATGTATTTAAATTCACTTTAAGAATAAAAAAGACAAGAACATGGTAGAAGAAATGGAGAGAAACCTTGAGCTGTCAAATGTTTTTGAGAAAAAAAACTTTTCCTCTTAAATTGGTCAACATCATACTTTATCTTATAGAAGGACCGTGAAATACTTTACCATCACTCCATGTAGCAATGATGAGGAATATGAGAGGCAACGGTGTCCCAGTGTTATAACCCCCCTCCCCCCCAAAAAAACAAAAAAAAACAGAAAAAGAAAACAGGTTCGGTAGTGTTGTCATGTCCAGGCGACAATTATGCCTAATTAACATAGTGTGCTGAGCAAGCATATTGACTTGTCCCCCTCCCCAACCCTCATAAGAACGGTATTGTGTCACTCAAAAAAATGGGAATGTTCACAGAAATATTCAAAGATTCACAACTGAACTTGTATCACAGTCTTAGCAAAACATGCATGTTGCGCTACACAAACGACAGTACAAAGAATATAAAGTTGAAAACAATGAAACTTTATTACATGTCTTTATATCCCACTTAATACAAGTTCAGACGGGCAGGACAACAGAGGACAACAAAACAAGGCAAAATTTTTAAAATTCACTATCGAAAAAAGAAAAAATTAGCACTGAGCAGAAATAAAATGACCTGAAAAAGGTCAGGTCAGCCTCACTCTCCCAGTCGTTTAGTTCGCCTAACTACAGTGAGCTACATGTAAAGCCCCTATTGTTGTATCATTCCGACCAAGGAGCTCTGAGTTCCGACAATGCCATGGAGCTATTGTTCTGACCAACAAGATGCAGTTACATCTCTGCCAAGAAAATGTGTTAAGTTTGTGTTGGCCCTCCCTTTCTTGTCAGGCATCGCAAAATTCACTCTGGAGTTTTTAGTTTCTACCAAATATTATGAAGTTTCTACTTAGTTTCTACTAAATATAATCAAATCCATCCGGAAGTAAGTACTTTCAATGTACAGTTTGCTTGTGTGTCCTTTTGTTTTGCTTTTTCCAAGGGCTTGTGACTGTTTCAGTTGGAATCCAGGTTTTCGAGCTTCCAGCAGAATCATTTACATCCCAAATTCCAAGAACGTTGACTACAAAATAGGACTGAAAATAAAACGAAGTTTTATCATGATGCTCTGCAGCTTTAGGACTTGACAACTGGTTGAATGGGGTGGGTGAAGTGGTGTGGGTGACGTAGGATGGTATGAGCGAGGTGGGATGGGTTGTGTGAGGTGGGGTGGGATGAGATGGGGTGGGTGAGGTGGCTTGGGGTGGCTAGCCGGGGGAGGGGAGGGTAGGATGGGGTGTGTAAGGTGGTGGGTTGGGCGAGGTGGCATGGGGTAGGTGGGACGGCGTAGGTGGGGTGGGTGAAGTGGGATGGGATGGGGTGGGGTGGGGTGGGTTGAGGTAAGGTGAAGTTGGGGGAGGTGAGGTTTGAGGAGAGTGAGGTGGGAAGTGATGAAGAGGGTTTATACTTCAAGTGGAATCCTTCATATGATTACCTCATTTACGCCCTGCATGTGTGTACTTTATCAACAATGACGCACTCATACAACGTAGATGTTCCTTTGTGGGGGAGGATGAGTATTGCGTCGGCTGGTAGGCTATACTGAAATCAGAAACAGCGAGATGAAATTTGGCTAATTTCATGAGAAGCTACGTACACATTCAATACCAAGAATGAAGCCTCTATCCCCGTAAACTCCCGGTAAAAAAAAAGTTCCGCCCTTATTCTATAGTCTTACTAGAAATGCACGGAGAGTGGAGGCACAAATGAGTAGAAGTTTGAAGGTATTGAGGGGTGCAGAGGAACGTAAGTGAAGTGTATCTGGTTCGCTGTAGGGATATTATTATTGTTATTATTTGTGTTATGTGGACCTGTAACTGTAGAAATGTTCTATACAAACAATAACAACACCATTAATAACAAAATGGCTTGAAGGAATGTTTCTATCGGTACTTCACAGTGAAGGTTTCAAATGGGATTAACTTGATCTGGCTTTGACGATTGCAGACTCGCTTACAATACAATCAAAATACTCTTGACTGCTAGTAGCTTATAGGCCCACTATGGGCCTGTATATAGAGACAGTCAGAGTAAAAATAACTTAGTAACTGAAGTTGACCTACATTGTATTTCTGTAGATAAGCCCGTGGGGTAGTGCAAATGGAGACGCCAAACTAAGAATTAAGTTCTGTTTTAATTTCTGTTTGTTATATGTACATAATATAATCTGACAGAAAACTCTGTCTCGGGGTATAACAGGATCTGTGAAATTTCTTCAATTCAGTCCGCCTAAAAGTCTTGAAAGTTTTTAAATAAATGGATTCTCTGAAAGTAACAAGGTACTGTTTCAACATCATACAAGTTCAAAGCAAGCCTGTCTATTGATTTAAGGTGAAGGAATATGAGTTGAAAATCAGCGTGAAAGTCGGCAAAGTCACTGAAAGTCGACTCTCCACTCCCGAGTCACTCGACTCATACCCAGCAATCCTCACGGCATTTCTGTTGGGGTCCAAATCCAAGCAACTATGGAAAGGGCAAAAATTAAAAGTCTTAAAGGGAAAAAGGGCGTTTGTTTTACAGAAAACATCCATACTATTAAAACCAAAGTTTGTGGATGCAGAATGATAGATTATTCAAAATAAGGAAGGACAGTAGCCTTCTATTCAAGAAATAAGTTTCTCACAGATAGAAACTCAGTTATTTGTTGCTCGACACTAATTTGTTCACCCAAACTTTTTAAAATTCAAATGATGCATCTTCCGTTACTCATCACATGCATAATGTTTTGAGGAGATGAAGCTTTGGCAGGTGTTTATTGATGAGACTGGATGGTTTAACAATGACTAAAGGTATTGTCATGATGGTGTATTCTAAACGCCCTATTTCCCTTTAAATCACAATTATTCACATCGAACATGTCTGTCACAACATTTCATTCTTCTGCATACCCACAGAAAGTAATCCTTGATCATTCCCCCCCCCCCCCCGATCGTCGCCCATGCTATGAAATATATTTCTGAAGGTAAAACGGAGGGATTAAAAAATCAGGCACACGTTCCCTGGTAAGTAGTTCCGATAAGCGGCCGCACATGCCCCCGTCCCTCCCCATGTCTTCAGAAGAGAGCACCTATTCGCCTCTCCCTTCTTAAGTACCCATGAGGACTCCCCAGTACATTCCTTCATTGTAGATCAGGTTTTACAACCCTCACATCGCATTCCCCCATATGGCAAGACATTTTAACATTTACCCCCATTTCCACTTAAGTGAAATACATTCCACTTAAGTGGAATACAATTCCACTTTAGTAAATTTTGTATTTTACTTTTGTATTTTACTTTTTGTATTTTAAATTTTGTATTTAAATTTTGTATTTTACTTTTGTATTTTAGTTAAGTGGAATTGTATTCCACTTAAGTGGAATTGTATTCTACTTAAGTGGAATTGTATTCCACTGAAGTGGAATTGTATTCGACTTAAGTGAAATAGTATACCACTTAATTGGAATTGTATTTCACTTAAGTGGAATTGAATTTTACTTAAGTAAAATACAATTCCACTTAAGTAAAATACAATTTCACTTAAGTGGAATACAATTCCACTTAAGTAGAATTTGTCACCTATTCCGTAAATTCAAGTCTACTTAAGTGGAATTGTATTTCACTTAGGTGGAATTGAATTTTATTTAAGTAAAATACAATTCCACTTAAGTAAAATTAAAATGTAATGTCGCCTATTTTACTTAAGTGGAATTGTATTTTACTTAAGTTGAACTGTATTCCACTTAAAGGGAATTGTATTCCACTTTAGTGGAATTGTATTCCACTTAAGTGGAATGTATTTCACTTAAGTGGAAATAGGGGGTAAATGTTAAAATGGCTTGCCATACCCCCACACCGCTGTGCACACAAACAAACACTCCCTCCCTCCTTTCCCCTCGTCTATATGTTTTTCTAGATTTTCTAACACAAGTGTTCAAAATTTCTGGTTTTACATACAGTACCGTTGTTTCGTGGTAAATATCGACTGGCGTTGCTATTAGCTACAAAGAAACTATTGAAAAGACTTTCATATCCAGTTGCATAAAAAAGTGCAACTATAACAAAATATAAACAAAGCGATGAGATCGAAAGTTACAAATCTAGGTTCATTTCGCAGAAATTCTGGCGACATTCAACGAAGTCATCTCGAGGAAGATGAAGTATCCCGTTCTTTGCGAATGATCAATCTTAACCGAACGAAGCTTTATCGTGTTCATTTAGCGCTAATTCTTCAACCGAATGTAGGTAACTGGGTCGTTTTGGATCGCAGCCAATGTTAAAGATAGTTTACTTGTGTGAATTACGAATATTACTTTCTCTCTGCAGGGATATCGCGTCAATGCACAAGGTCGCCTCGGATCAGAGGGTAGACAATACCGACGGCAACTTGATCCACGTCATTGAATGAGAAATGTCTCATACAGCGGACATGACCGTTAATCTAGAAAGAATACAAAAAATGCATTTTATCGCCGGTCGTAAAGTGATGATACATAATTCGAACTCAACTCCATGATTTACTATGGAGAGTTGAAGACATTATTTTGAGAATTATTGTTATATGGGAACTTACCGTAGCCTCCCATTGATGACGGAGTGCAAGATATTTTGTTTCAAACTCAACGATCTCAAAAAACATGTTGAAGAACATGGTGACATTCAGGTTTGTCATGCTGTATTCTGGGAGAGAATAATTAACAATAGACAACTTATACGTGAGATGGTAAATACATCTGAAAATATTTGGATTTTGGACCTCTGATTACAACTAATTAACCTGCCCAGTATTATACCCCTTCTCCCCTGGGTGGACCAGTTTGAGCAAACAATTCCATTTTTGCATCTCTGATTTAAAACGGGTTGCAACTGAACGGAACAGATATTTCATAAAAAAAAAATGGGAATAGTGTGTTCTGTTCATCGGCTAGAACCGTATCTCAATAACATGTTTTGTTCGGAAGTGATGTATTTTTGAAAAATTATTTATTTCAAAATGGTACATTACATATTCGGGTAGATTGCAATACCAGTCAACGCCGTGCGCCGCTGGATTTGTCTTCCGTCGGTTCTGTTGCGGTATCAATAGGAATTATTTTTCCACCCAGAGCACCCTTTGACAAATTTTCAGTAATCTCTATGTAACTATCCGATGACTACCTCATGGTGAAGTGATTATCACATAATCATGTGATTATCCCATAGTCAAATGAATGTCTCACAGCCATGTGATTATCCCATAATGACTTTGAGGTTGGGCCCTTCTAGTGAGTCTTTGTCATTCATATCAAGTTAATAGGAATGGTAAGCGTGAAAATTGAATTATTAACTATCATTTGCAAAAGGGATTTATAAAATACGTTTCCGTTACTCCGAGGTTGGTAACGTTCTAAACTAGGCTGTAATGATATTAATGTTCATGAAGAACATGCTATGAGCAGCACTTCCTGGTGGCCGAATTTCTATGAGGTTGTCTCCACCATCAGCAATTTAAATGTGACTGCAGCAAACTGCATGAGCGCCTTGTCGAAGTAAAATGGGGAATAACGACGACTTTGGATCAAAATCGCAGAAGTACCGCTAGTCACGCACGATCGACAGTGTTGTCCTATGCTCATGTTTTCATAAATAACCAGAACGCACAAATGCATTGTGGTTTCGATAAATTCGTTATGAGGATTTTTTCATGAGTCTGACATAATGCATAAGAAGAGTAAGTTTAATTTGCTTGGTTATTGTGATATTAAAGTAATTTATTACATCACTAATTGAGATGTATAATGACATCTGCTGGCCTAAGTCGATGACTGATACTTTTGATCCCAAATGATCTTTGATATCCACCAAAAACATTAAACTTCTTATGCTCCATGAGGTACATCCACTTACCAAATATAACATACGTGCAAGTTTCCCTGCATGAGATATTGTGTTTATTAAGTTTTCACTATTTAACCCAAACTGACCTCAAATGACCTTTGACCTCCACTAAAAACAACAGACTTTTTGTAGTCAATAAGGGTCACCACACATCGAATATGAAATCTGTACAGTTTCCCATCTTGAGCTATCGTGTTTACAAGTTTTTCACTATTTGACCCCTGTTGGCCTCAAATGACCTTTGACCGCCATCAAAAACAATAGGTGCTTGTTCTTAACAATGCACATCGACATACCAAATATGAGATCTGTACAAGTTTCCGTCTTGAGATATCGTGTTTACGAGATTTTCACTATTTGATCCCTGTTGACCCCAAATGATCTTTGACTACCACCAAAAACAGTGGGCTCCTTGTACTCAATATGGTACACTTTCACACCGAATACGACATCCTTGCAAGTTTCTCTTCTTGAGATACCGTGTTAACAATGTAGGCGTCACAAACACACATGTATACACTCACATGATTACAAAGACTGGGATTTCATGAAAAACCAAAAACTGATGGGGTTCACATGGTATCAGCTAACGAATCATTCTTAACTGCATGCTTGCCAATGTAAGCATATGCGACATATTAATATTCAGATCTAGTGTCGAGTAGATGCCTTTCTGCCTTTAAACATATCTCCTCGCTTTACATCGTTGCTGATTGAGGTCAGTGGTCATAGGTGTTTCAGGCCAGTTAGGCTAAACATGAACCACTTACCTTTGTAGCCGGTGTCGAATATGTGCGTCTTGTCGGCGTTACTTGTGCAGTCAGTGTAGCAGAAGGAGCAATACACAGCGGCCGGGAAGGCAACTTAACTTCTACTTTGCTAACTATTGTAGCCGATAGACCAGAACTGTATGCTCTAACACGGGCATGATTGCTGCGCCCTGCACTACATTCACATCTTGGGACAAATCCTGTTTTTAATAACATTAACACTGCTTCCCTCCTTCTGGGTTATGTCGAACGCCTGGCACTTTATAATGTACATGATTGATCAATAAACCTAGAAACTTTATCAAACAACAGTCATGCATGGCCTACACATGGAGTTATTTACTTTTCTTTAATGGCCTGAGTCGAGAAAAGGTCACCGGACACGGCCGCCTTAAGCTGTTCGGAATGGAAAATACCCACATTATTTTACTTTTATAAATGTTAGAAATATTATCCCAAAGTTAATGTGTTTTATACCTTGAATTGTCTGCAGTATGTTTGAATCAGTTTATGAGAGAGTGTGCCCTCAGAGACTTTCCGAAGGGTTTGCAGCTTTTAAAGTAATTTTGTTTTAAGCTAATCGTGGGTATTACACAACGGAAGGATACGTCTCATCATTTTAGTCGTGTTTCCAGTAAGCGATTCTTTTCCAACTGATTGATCCCAAAACCTCCTGTGTCATGAATACTTGAATACATCTTTAAATCTGCGTTGGACTTTATTTACTTTATTTTGTAAGACCACAACCCTTGACCCGTGGAATACTACCTAGATACACTATGTTAATCATCACTCCGAAAGAGTTGACCCGCTTTTCAATTGTTCTGTGAGTTTTTTGTGGGATGTTGTTTTCTAAATATCATACAATGAATGAATGTCATAATTTCAACAAAATCAAATGAGTAATTTATTGCTTTTTATTGACATTCCATAATATCTGGAGGGAAGTCAGTTCTGGCTTGTCTAGAAGTAAAACATTCAGTGTTGTATAAACGAAAAGAAAACACGGGTACAGGACGTTTTACTTCCAGAGTTTCGCGGTGCGACGAAACTGAGGTCGCTATGCATGAAATGAGGAAAATGTAGACTATCAGTTCTGTGTGTAACGTTTTCCCTGTTTGAGTATCACATTACAACATCAGCCACATATCATCAATGAAGTTATCACTGATATAGGTTTAACGTACAGCTGGTACCCGATTCACTTCTTTTCGTCTCCATCATTTTAATGGCCTCCTTACGGATGCCGTTTTTTGACAATTAACATTATACTCTTTACCTTTTCTGCTGATATTGCCTTTAGTTATTTACCTCTTTCAATCTTTTCCCATGCCTCCGTTGTTACCATGTTACCATTGATAATGTTGAATGCTACCATGATGTTAATAAAAGCCATTATTTACATCATCATCGCTGACAATTTGCGGTTGTTAGGCCAGGGAGTTGCTAAATAACAGCTCACTGGTTAGGCTATGCGTAGTATTGCACTGTAGTCATTCTCCTGCTTTATCACAGAATATTGTGAATGTGACACTATTCAAAAGCTGAGACTCGGGTGCCAACATTTCGGCAGTGACAGATGATATTAACTGTTATGTTACATAACCTAACCTTCTGAGAACAAAAAAAAACTATGCTGCTGAGTGTAAATAAAATTCTGTGGATAAAAATAAAGACTGAAATTAGTGTCTACTTTTTTATGGTGTATCTATCGACACCGCATCCCCCGATAGTAAAATGACTTTTAATCTTTACAGGAAACTATTGTAAAGCTCCCCACTTTTTCTCTCTCCCTCCTCACTAACCTGTCTCCACAACGTTCGTCCTCAGTATCTCAGTGTAGCGCCATCTATTTTAACTTTTAGGAATTGCCCGTCACTTCCTGTTCTGCCTCTCCTGATTGTAAGTGGGGGCAGGCTTCATTTATCTGTTCGTATTGATGGAACTGTGTTCGGGTGATTTGCACCCTATAGTGACAACAAACTTTTCGACAATTTGAAGTTGAAAAGAAGTCCGGCGTGGAAATAACGAAAATCTTCAAGTGACGACACATTCAAGCGTGGTATCGGTGCTATGGTGAATCTAGACTTACATGAATAAAGTTAATATGCTAGAAAACTGTAACAATTTAAAACAAAAATAGACATGAATAATCAGAACAACCGTCAAACCGTAGCTTACAAGAGGAGCTGACAAACAAATGGCCATAAAAATCAATATTCAGATGGTAAATGAACTCAATGTGATCGTAAACTACAGAGAATTAGAACTCTGTTTAGTTGGTGTTAGAGTGTAGGCTATCCTTGTAGCTGCACCAGTTAAAGTTTACCAGAGAAGGAAGACTGTCTGCTGTCCATTTCATATAAAGAAAAACCTTTCTCAATCAGACAGGATAGGAACAATAATTCACACATCACCATCATCACTAACTATTATAAACACCGCGAAACCAAACACATGTCTTTAAAATAAACAAAAGCATACCGATATAGCGCCATCGATTAACTAAATTACAATAGCGCCCTTCTTTCTTTTCACGTTTTACGCTAAGCTTTGCCTTACGCATTTAATGAAATAATAAAGGCTAGGTCGCCTTGATTAATAATCTTGTCAAAGTTTTCTCCAAATGAATGGTATCACGTAGTAAATGCTAAGACAGAAACGTTTCGTATCACTTTAATTTTTTTTATTGGAACCATAGATAAATATTAGGAGCAGAGTATCGAAGTATTGACGTCATCATCTGTCAGTATAAAATGCTGAAAATTCAAATTTCCCTCCGTACGATAAAAGTTGCAATATATGTATAGGGGGGATGGGTGATCTGAGTGTGACTAGCCATGTTTTAGACATTCTGAAAGATTAATCTTTTTTCTTTTTTGAATTTTTTGAATTTTTTTTTCTCGGTTTACAATAATAACCACTCCATTACATTTCTTGTACCATAACAGCATGTGTTTTTAATGACCCGTCGATACTTACAAAGGCTTCCAAACCAGCGGCCGCAATTTGCAAGGACCTAAAAGACTTTGTGGAGACCAAATATGCTATAAATGCGCAATATGTATCAAATAAAATACTGAAAACATAACAAAGGAATATTTCACTGACAAGTGAAAGGATTCTTAAGTGAAAGATAACTCAAAAGTTTGCTGTTTGAAGAAAAACTTCTCAGGTGAGGACAGATTTCCCCTTCCCTCGAGATATACATGATGGCATGATACAGTGGCAAGTTATTGCAAAAAAGTCTTCGTTGAGCTTTCAAATTAAAGCGTTTGAACTTCCAAACTGAACGCGCTATACTAGATAAGTATGATTTTCACCATTTAAGAGAGAAAAATATTTTTAACTTGAAATAACAATATTCTTCAGTGGGTGCTTTTAGCTGGTAGTACATTTACTCATTTAACCTTCGTCAATATGTGACCTCCTTTTTCGGACAATCAACAGGAAGAAAACGCTAAACTTTTGGTTGTATTAATGCGTCTTTGCTTCAGCCAATTACGTGAATGTTGTATTTACATTACATCATTGCACACTACAGGAAATTGGACTATCTATGTTTTCATAGTAGAGCCACTCCATTGCAATCATCGACAAGTTTTATGTGCGGGGTATCAAAGACATGATAGATACGACGCGGTAATTATCAAAAAGAAAATAAGTGATTATATTACAAATTCTGCTATCTCAATTTTACTTGTTTCCTGTTCGAGTCACTTCACGAAGATTTTGTTTCAGTTGCAGAGGACGTTAATCATCGCACATTAATCAATTGATAATCCAGTTTCCTTTCCTTGTTCTGGTGAACCTATTGGCGGCAACTTTAAAAACTTTAAAATGTTTGACCTTGACCTTGATATTGACACATAAATGGTCAGTGCCGATTTGTGCACGTCTGTAATTCCGAATCTGAAACGAATCTAGGCATAATCTGAAATATGACTCACCTTTGGTTATGTATCCAGACTGTGTCGTGTAATTAGGATCATATGTAGATTAACGTGTACCGGGTTCATTTACTCTTTGCATATCATATAACATATGGATCTGATAATAAAGGCATATTGCATATCGTATCAGATATTATAAATTGCGCACCGGGTATTTTTGAGGTATGACAGACTATAGCGTGGTGTATAGGCAGACCTTGAGGTGTCTGAACTCGAACCAAACACTATACCACCAACATTCTTCCTCCTTGTGTACATTTATTTAGGCCTAACGTTACTATGTATATATATGCTATATGATCTACGCATGTACAAGGCCTACCATTCCCAGACAGACTATAATTAGGGTTAAAATTTCAAGTGAAGCAATTCTGCACTTAAAAGATCTAGCTTATCTATAACATTTGGTATCTCGAGGGCACAAATAGATGCAACCTGCCGAGAATAATTTCTCGCTAGACCCAGCCAACAGTTCAAAAACCCATGGCTATGTTATACCTTGCCTTTGAACAATAATAAAAATAGGAAATTCATTCTCCGGCCGGACAAATTTCCATTTGAAAGTCAATCAAACTTCTTTTTGTTGCCATAGATACCAAACAAATTTTTACGGTGAGTACATTGCAGCGTGAAAGCCATGAAGTGTAAGATGAAGTCTAACCAACATAATAGTACACGCAAAACGCAAAGCAACTGCGAAAAGGAAACACACATTGCCAATGTCGGGAGAGGCTTCCCTACAACCAGTGTTTTATTTCCTGTCTGGTTTCCCATTGACCTACCAGAACCACAGTCCTTAAAATACAAAATAGCCATCTCAGTATATGTACCTTTAATGAAAGACGTACTGCATACAGAATACAGAAGCCGAAGATATTTATTATTTGACGTAGAAAATGGAAAACATTAGAGAAAAAAAATAGAAAATTCTCAAGTATCCTTGAAATAAAATGTAAATAAACAAAGGATTTACATAGGTCATATCACCGGAGCTTATTTCTTTTCGTCACAAATTTGCATACTTATACCCCAGTCACAATTAAATCTCGAAGGGGTTTACAATTAGTTCCCGACTGAGTTGTAGGTAATATCGGCCGGGCGCCTGCAGATCTCCTCCCGAGTATCGGGCCATTTTCGTGCATCGGACGGGCGCCCGGTTCATTTTTATTCAGACTTAAATTCAGCCCCTACGTCGGGCATTGGAAAGTCATTGCGTGCCAATCGGGTCATGCCTCGAGGATGTCCGGTCGGATATCTGGCATATCGTCCCGACGCCAGGTCAACATCGGCTTAAACTAATCGGTCTATATATCTGGCGGGTGTCGGTCTGATTCCGTACAGGTGACGTGGCCGGCGCGGCGAAGAATCAGCAAAATGTACCCGGTACCATCCTCTGGGTTTGGGTCTCTCTTTGCGTCTGCCTCTCGTCTGCTGTCAACGAAGCAGTAACGATACCTGTTACGAAGAGCACGAAGCGAACAAGAGCCATGATTCTCAGCGCAAATTGTCAGGGCTTTGGGGGGACTGGGCGCCATTTATACCTCTCGCTTGTTCTCATAAAGTTGTTTGGGAAGGAAAGGGAGTCGCACAGAGGAGTTATCACTTGTAATACTATCTCAAAGTGCGCCATGCCCAAGGATGCCATGCCCATGATTGCGGTCGTTGTTCTCCCGGTAATGGTCAGGGGAAGGCTTACCGATGTCCACCGGGACACCGTCTGGTCTTCAAGAATCGGTTGGCACCCTAACGATTAATCGGATAGGGCATCGGATGAGTGTCGGTGTCTAGTACCGGCCGGAGACCGACCGAGAGCTATTCGTTAAATTGAGCATACACACAGAAAAATCGGCCGATCATCGTCCCGGCCACTAAACGGACCAGTAAATAAATCGTGAAAGGGGGGGGGGGGGGCTTTTCAATGTGACCGTGTGAGTGTTACAGGCCGATTTTTTTTTCTGCAATCTGTAATGCCTAGGAAACGGTCAAATCGACGGGGTGCCGGGTTAAATGTGACCTAGGTATGGCCAATGTTTATTCATGATGCAGCTATGAGACACGAATTTGCCCACAAAATTGCCAATTTCTGATGGAATTTGTGGCTATTTTGAACAGATTCAATGATTAATGAACATAATTCTCGAAAATGTCATTTTGATGTCACACGACCTTTAAAAAACGGAAGTCATGTAACACGGTTGACATCAGGATGGTGTTCTTTTGGGGTAGATTAGTCTTGTCACATAAAAAAAAGATACGTACACAATATTTCATCAAACATGATGGATAGGCTTGTAAGAATTTTACATGATACGGGAATTCCCTTGTCTCATTGAATTATTAAATTACGTTCGGTTCCATTGAAACCGAGGTATCATATATGTGAGACACTGCAATCATGAACGCTGAAAACGTCTACCACAGTAACACGTTATTCCACTTTCATATTTTCAAAAGGTAAAAAAGCAGTGGCTTAAAGACATTAGTGAAGAAGATTGGTTGTTCGAAAGTAAAGCTAGTAATCAATGCCACTGTTGTAAACAAGGGACACAAGGTCCACTCCCCCAGCCTGTTCATCCCCTGAAAAAATTTTAAAAAAATGAAGAAATACATAGAATGTAGTACCCAGTGTTTCCTGAATTCTTTGCAGTGAAATAGCAATGGATCAAGGTATGTGATTATTCGTGTAAGATGGCCTAGAATGGCCTCATCATGGCGCTATGCCTAATGTCATGTGAACTCCCTGCAAGCTTGCCGTACGCGGTGCGCGGGGATAAACATGTGGGCCTATGTTGATTGCTTCTCTCCCGCGTAGGTAGCATGCTTAGTAACTTTATCCCGATTAGCAGCACATACTGGGAAAGGGGGTGCACTATGGTGGGGTACACCCTACCACCATCGAGTTGCTATTCATTATCTCTTCGGAGAAAGATATGAGAATAAACTGACTCGGGAAACATACAGTAGGGTGATGGGGCAAAGAGCAGGGAGAGAGAGAGAGAGAATAAACGGGAGACAGAGATATCTATGTCTTGATGCTCACAAACAGACATTCCAATCTAAATCCTTACTTAGAATTATTAGAAACCTACGGGGTGCACTTTGTGAGTTGGAAACTTTTGCTCAAACTAAATGATTCCAACTTTACGGTGATAAAACGTATGAAATGGATGCAACTCAATTTTCACAGTTGTTTGAAATTGCTACTTTCAAATTTGAGTGAGTTCGATGTTAATTCCTTATCTTCAAATCTTCTATCTTAAAACAGAACAGTATGTATTTGGCATTTTTTGTGTTCAGATATTCAAATTACTATAAGACAAATTTTCACAAATATGGTGAATCTTTCAAACTGTGGTTGGAGATGAGCAATTTCCCAATTAACTTTTTCCCCGTGCCGCTCCGCTCCGCTCCCCTCCCCCAAACCCCTTTGTCCCGTTTACTTACAAAAGGGTTTCATACGATAGCAGGCCCTCCTATAATGTATACGCCATATAGTCAATGCATAAAGTCATGCATGTATCCATTTCTCTGCAGGATGACCCCATCAACAGCGTCAGAATCAATGAACTAGCTAGAAGTGCCATGCTTCCCCGTAAAAAATGAGAAGTCTGACAATATCTAGATCAAAATCTTTCCTTCACCCTCATACCCTCTCTAACAGTTTTATCCTTTCTTTTTCTTTGTTAAGAATAAAAAGACAAAAAAGATCAAAACTTTAGGAGGAAGAGGAGACCACATTTCGTTTCCTGATGATTATTTTTCTCTCCTCATCTTTGACCCTGTAAGAGGTTTTCTGGTAGCTGTGCGGAGCAGGTGGTTCCGCAATTATCACATTCTGCTACAGTGTCATGAACTCTTCCTTATATGGTCTTCATATGGATAGTTTTGGGAACATCAGTAATCACATTGTCCTTTCGTACGGTATTTTTTTTTATTTCTTTGCAGTTATTGGTACAGGCTATGTGCTTAGGATTATTTACCTTATCTATTATATAAATCATGCCAAGTCAACGCCTTCTTTGATGGATTGGAAAGGCATGCATAATCATTTCGCAACATTAATTTAAGTTATGTGATTAATCACACCTCGTCGTTCAAGGGTTCTCGTCGCGTTTATAGACACGTACGTACCCCATGGTGAGCAATCAGTGTAAAAGCACCGGTATTGATTTTAATAAGTACATCAGTACCGATCCCGAGTGACAGCCGGAAGAGAAACTTCCAATGTATTGAGACATACCTACTTCCGTCGAAAACATGGATTATAATACAGTGACTATGACTTATTACACTTATCATGCAATTCATTGTGAACAGAACTCAGTGGATGAATATGTCAAGTATGGTATAGCCTAGTGGTTAAGGCATCATCAGAATCTTAATGCAGTAGTTATGGCAGTATGGCCTTCAATCCACGTCGACCTCTTATCCAAGGTATTTATCTCGTCTTGTTTCTGTCCACTCAGGTGATAAATGGGCACCCGTGAGGGACCTGAGACAGTCCGCTGTCGTAGAGAGTTTGGCCACTGAAGAAAATTTTTCCTTCTTTATTTGGGAGACCCATATCTCAATGGCACGTTCCGTTCTTGAGGTTTTGAAATTTTTAAAGAAACAGAATTTCGAAATGTAATGTATTGCATTGTGAGAAATGTTTAGTGTCACCTAGGAACAACTATCCTTTGTATGTCTTTGTAGTGTCGACTATCTTCAAGAAAAATTAGGATAGTTTAAGAGATTTGACCTTAATTTTGATAACGTTTGAAGGTATGTACATGACCCAACCGAAATTCTTCGCAGGTGTCAAATTTCAAGGTCAAGTAAGTCCTTCAATTTCAAAGAAAAAGTTCAAAATACTACCCATTGTTTACAAATGCATTCATGGTATGACACCCTCCTATTTGTCTAATAATTTGATTTTTCAGGTCAATACTCGCTACACTGCGTTCTAGCACTTCACTTCCCAGAACTGTTCCCAGACTTAATTTGAAAACCTATATACCTTTGCCTTTCCGTCAGCTAGGCCCAAGTTCTGGAATTGTCTGCTTATTTCTATGATAAGTTCTTCTCTCGCACAGTTTTAGTCTTTTTTAAAGACTTTTTTCTTCGAGTTGGCTTTTCGTTAGGGAGTTGTGCAGCGCTACTGAATACTCTGTAGATTTAATCGCTATGTAAGTTCATTTATTTTCGTTGTTAGAAAAAAAACAACGACCTTTTGCAATAATTTGCCTCTGTTACGTCAGTACATTGCATTTTTGTAAACTGGGAATCTTTCTATAGCTCGGCCCAGAGAAGCTTTTTTTTTCTTTGCAAAAAGCAGCATATATAGAGTTAGGGCCAAGGTATATTCGCAAAGCTTCAAATTGCATGCAGTGGAAAATTGTTCTCTCTCATTTAAGAACCCCTTCAATTTTCAGTAAGATATCCCCTCAATAACATCCGTAAGGTTCCAGTAAATATGTGTAACGTTGTATGGCGCCTTGATCAGCAATTAGTTTGATCAAGGAGGTTCTAAGGATTGGTTTGATTATAAGCTCTAAAAAAGAGGATTGTTATTGTCACACACCGGATAGTGAAAGTTGGAATGGTAATGCACTCAGTTTTTTTTCCACTCATGCAAGTAGAAAGCATCGCGTATTGCATTCCATCAAATATAATGACAAGTTAATATCTGTCCCTTTTTTAAAATGTTACTCACGTTATCTTAACATCCTTTCAGTCCCGTGTCTTTGTTAGACAATAATCTAATTCACTTTAATCTTTTTCTTTTATTTTTGTTTTAATTTGACTTATACTGTATATTTTGTTTGTGATCGTGCTCAGTCAATTGACATGAAGAAAATACAGCATTTATGCATTGTATGATATTAAAACGTCCACAAATTAAAAGATGTACAATAAGAGCAAAGAAAAAAAAGGGAAATATGAAGGGAAGAAAAAAAAGAAAGAAACTATATGTAATTGTACGTTGATCCGTACTGTCTTTATATTATTTCTGCTGAGTATGACACATTTGCCCTCCAACGAAAAAGCTGTAACAACAGGATCTAAGTGTATGATTTATTATACATGCGTATGATGTAAACTTGTGAAACCTTTGGCAAAACTATTAATTTAGTCAATACGCTTTTCTGTGAGCGTGTGTGTGTGTGTCACTTTATGTTTCCAAGGACTTTGTGGTTGGCTTCGTGTATTGAGAAAGCATGAAATCTTTCTGGGACTGACCACCACCCCCCCCCCCCCCGCCTGTGTCCCCCTAAAAAGTAGCGACAAACTAAATCACTGCATTAAACAGGGGTAATTTGAGGGTTACAGAAAGTTGCTCTAGGTTTTGACAGCTTTAACTCCTGGTTAATAACACGTCAAAAAGGGTGTCTTATCTGGGGTCGAAGAACGTTTTCAAAATTATCATTGAAAGATTTCAGCTATATTTTTATTTAGCAATCGAAATTGAGTTGTAAAAACAAAACTATGCTCTCAAAATAAATTAGTCAAAACAGCCCCAAGCACTTCTATGAGACATCCTTTTGAGTACAGATTAGTTAAATGACGTATATCACAGAACTAATTAATGCATTATTCAGTCAAAGCTTTCAGATTTTATTCTGAACACTTTGCGCGACTGTTTTCTGTGTGTAACCATTTGTATGCCTTCAGTTTGTACGTATGTAAAGGAAGTACGGTGTTTTGACATACGAGCAATATCCGTTGTGAACGTTTGCCATATTAAACTAAATTTAAATCCACAGTCATGCAGTTTTTAGTTAAAAGTGTACTAATGGTAATCTTTTTTTTACTTGACTGATTTTGTTTTTGTTGGTAACTCTTTTGGAAGATCATTTAGCTCAAGTTGTGGCCTCCATGTTTTCCTTTTTGAAAAAAAAACTGCCTATTTACATTTATTTCCCTTTTAACGCGTGTTGGTGGTTATTCAATTTTAGTTAGCTTGTCTCTCTTGCTAACTTTCTCCTGAAGAATTTCTTAATATTATCAAAACGTCAGGCTCCCTACTTCCATCCATTGTCAGGGATAAATTTTAGGGAAATATGAAATATTGCAAACAATGTCCATATAATTTACAAATAGTGTGTCCTTTTATGTGTATAGAGGTGAACTTCTGACTTTACGTCATGGTTTTGATTTCACATCACGGTGACTCCTTACAGTACCACACAACAGAACAGATTAACTTCATGAGGGGAGGGGTACGGGGGAGGGGTATGACTGGTTTGGGGCTGGGAAGCTTTAGTGCATTCTGGTAAAGGTACACTATACCTTTAATCAACAAGTGGTGTCCTCGAATAGAACACTTGTAAATTTATGTGCACACTGCGGGTCACCTCTCGGCCGGTTTCGCTTCACAAGTAGACTGACATATTTCCCATGAAAGAGGAAAACACAGCACAAACCAAGTCACAGTATATCAAAGATTAATTTCAGCTTTTTCGAAGAAGTTCAGTGTGGCTATGAAATTATATTTTACTCAAGATGATATTCATGTCATCGTGTACATTTTTTTAAAGATGTTAACTGTGTAGTTTACCAAAATTGGAAGAAAAAATTGAACTCCTCATTTCATATGAAAACATTGACGATGATAGTATATTTTAATCTGATTATGGAAGCTAATATGTACACGGGTAAAACTGAACGCCAAGGACGCCAAATCATTTTCAAATGACATGACGATTGCTTCCAGCTCTAAATTAAGGTAATGGGTTCACAACGCCGGTAATGACATCAAACCGTTGTAGCATGTAGCCATGAATGCTTCGAATTCAAATGTAGGTCAATTACCGGTTTTAGTTTTCTGTTTGCTTCAAGATTTTATACGTTTTGACAGGCAGTACGTCAAGATAACAAGCCACATAGTGATGTACGGTATAATGTCTTCCCGCAGGAGGATTGCAACCATATATTATTCAATTACATATGTCCAACTCAGGTATATACGTCCTATGCAACAAAATTAACAACAAACGAGATGTGATCAGAGATTTTGTCCTGTGTAGTATGCACACCGCACGAACGGTACTTCCCTGTTCGGTCAAGTCACAGTTCGATGCCAAGCGTAGAGGACAGGCTTTTTCGTTCAGCCGTACTCGCTTAGAAAAACTAATTGCGAGACGGCAGCCATGTAGGGGCCGCCGCCTGTAGTGACAGTGCGAAAAGTTTGTTAAATTAGCATTGTGGTAGTGGAACCAGGGATGTTCAGGATTTTGGGGTCCAAGGTTCAAATAGGTCATATGGGCCCTTTTATGAATCATGCAAAATGCTTCTACAGATTGTATGGTATTCAGTTGAAATTTTGTCACATTACTACTATGGTAGTGGCTCCTTCAGGTTATCCAGGACTGTTGGTCCCATATGGGACCACGTTCACCATTTTACGAAATCATGCTTTTGTGCATATTTTGCTTAACAATGTGAATTGCTTGTGGCATTGTGGTAGTGGAACCCTGCGTGTTCAAGACTTTCGGGTTCAAGGTTCAAGTGGGCCATATGGGCCATTTTATGAAATCATGCAACATATCGCTTCTCCAACAGCTTGTACGGTATTCAGTTGAAATTTTGTCACATTGCTACGGTAGTGGTTCCTTCAGATTGTTCAGGATTATTGGTCCCATATGGGCCACATGAACCATTTAATGAAATCATGCAAAATGTTTCTTTTCTGCATATTTTGCTTTAAAATGTGAAAAGTTTGTCAAATTAGCATTGTGGTAGTGGAACCCCTTGCAGTGTTCAGCCTTTGGGGGCCAACATTACATTGTGCAAAGCGATAGTTTTTCTACAAGTTAGGTGTTACAATGTTGAGGGTTTTTCATATTAGTGCCATGATAGTCAGTGTCTTTGGTTGATCATCATTCTTATGGAAAATGGGGTTTACTGCTATTCATTATAGCATGCTGCTGAAAGGGTGTCATTCAATTCTGCAAGTAGGTAAGTCATCTCACAATAAAGTTAGATTATCAATATATTCCACGTATTGTCTATTTTTGCAATAAGCAAGCCACCTGTGCTGTATCTTCACCTTCTGCCTCTGAGGTCAGACACTGAGGTCAGTGTGTGCTGGGCCGGTAGCTTGCTATATAGACATTAACTGCCGATTGGAAAATAAAGGTCAACAGAGCCTGAAGGCAGGTTTCAATTATAAGTCAATTACTAATTACTTTCAATTAAAGTCTTTGACATTCCTGCTTGCTATATCCAACATTCTTCTCAGCAGTTTGATAAATGTTGCCTCAAGTACT
This sequence comes from Stichopus chloronotus, assembly GCA_021234535.1. NCBI lineage: Eukaryota > Metazoa > Echinodermata > Holothuroidea > Aspidochirotida > Stichopodidae > Stichopus > Stichopus chloronotus. The sequence goes on along the minus strand of CM037840.1, from coordinate 18,312,941 downwards.
ATGGTAGTAGAGCACTGTAAATTTGGCTGATCAGCATTCTTAAGGAAAAAATGGGGTCCAAACTTTTTTGGGAAGAGATAAATTGCGGATGGATTATCCTTGGTTCAGTCTAAATAGGGACGTCTCAATTGCACCTCCCTGGTCTAAAGGACTACAGTTAAAATAATCTCCACGCAAGGAACCACAGAGTCCATAGGGGTCTGATTGACTATGCATTCATGGAGAGTCTGAACTTTGTAGGGCCAACAAAAATGTCGAGACAATTTTCATATTCAAATATCTGGAAGATGAGTGCAAAGTTGACTTTCAAATTTTCTAGCAGGTGATTTTGAAGTTCCCCTACTTTCTCTTCCAGGAAACACTGACGATGAACAGATGTAGATGACCAGGCCATTGCCATTGCAACTCATATATCAGCTTTAACATGGTTTGGTGCAATAAGGCCCCATTCGGTGTTTAGTTGGTATTATTTGAATCTGGCACTGCTGATGCTGTCATGGGCCGTAAGAAGGCTCCTATCAGAGGGTGAAAGGATTTTTTACAGGATCCAAGCAGGAGGCTTGGTTAGAACATTTAAATGGCCATTTACACTTTGTTTCCAGCTGGCAAATATCTCTAAATGACATAATAATACTATCAACATAACTAGACTTTTTGTTAGAATGAGGAATTCGGCTTTATGGGTACATCCTACAAGTTGTAAGATTGAGAAACAACACATGGTGCTGGAACAGATGATTACTGATATATGTCCAACGAAAGCAATGCCCATACCCATCCATGTGCGTCAGTGGAATACATTCCCAGTTACCCACTCAATTACATGAAACCTAGAAAGTATCAACTGTCCCAATATGGATAGCCAAATCACTGGACATGCAAGGTGCAATGCCCAATGTAATTTTTTGACACTGTCAAACTCAAATGGAACTCTACTGTACTACTGATTCAGTTACTGAACTTGCTTTCACTGCATTTGGAAAATCAAGCTCACACCTGTGTTTATTAGCTACATAGCCATTGGTTTTCATCAACAGAGTAACAGATGCCTGATTTTGATTATGGATTGTATTCACAAGTATACGACATGTGCCTAGGTCAAAAATAAAAAATGCATTCTACATTTTTGGAAAAATTGGTAATGAGGGCACATTCCTTTATTATTTTTTTTTTCTGTAACAGCCCAAAATGCTGTGCGTTTCTAAAGGAGCAAATTTTCAAGCATACGTTTTTCTAAGTTGAATCAGCTATTTTTATCTGAAAAATACCTTAAATTAATAGGTACATGATGAAAACATGGCTCAAAACAAAAAGGTCCAATTTAAAGATAACCATACATGTAAATTGTGTGTGTATGTGTGTGATTTATCCCTGTTGGCCCATGCACACTGTACCTACTGTAGGGTCCAAGTGAATACAATGAAACCCTTGCCCATGTATTGTTCACTAATAATGAGATACATGTCCTACTAACAATGAGGGAATCCTTTAATCTCATCGGCACCCAACAATGGTGTTACCAACAGTTTATCAGCGCATACAACTGTTATGGTGTAGAGAGATAAACTGTAAGGTTAAGTCTAATAAACCTTACAACATAGTGTTGAATTTTCTTGCTAAGAATGAAGAAGTGCTATAAACAGGATGTTTGCAGCTACAAATTTTAGAGGGCACAAGGTAGGCCTATTTGCTAAATAATAATGTCAGTGGCTTCCATGACAAATGTAAAAATTAATCACAGTCTCTAACAGCACAGACTTATATATTTGACCCAACAACGTCAGGTGTAGAATTTCTTTTTATCTTTTCCAATTTTTCCGGTAATTGATAGAATACTTTATTCATATATTGTTTCGGGCAAAAGAATAATATTTTCAATCAAACAAATTTAATTCAATCTTTTAAAGCCTCCTGATCATTCAAGGTCACATGATTTGATGCGTGCTCATGGGCTGTGACCTAAAATGTTTTGTGTAACAGAAGGTTTATGGGTTTGTTCCAGTTTTGACCAGTTTTAACCTAGTTTTGACCGGTTTAAACCAGGTTTAAACCGCTTTGTAACAACCCTGTCTACATTATAGGAAGGTAAGTACTCAACCTTAAAGGTTGTGTGACATAAAAATGAAATCTTTGTTTTGCTGTATTGATCATTAAAAGAGTTGAAGATAGCCACAAATTCCATCAAATATTGACGGTTTTACATGCAAAACCATTAGCCAAGTACACAAATTTATGACGTCAAGAGATGAACTGCATGGCTTAAAATGTCTTATGTTAACCTTTGTTTACTTAACCTTTATTTCGATTACAGTCTGAGAATTTTATATGCCGCTATAGGGATGAGGTTTGGGGGCATGTGTTTTCTTCTTTACAAATATCGGGATAACAATTAGAAATGTGAAACCTGTAATTAAGAGATAATATAGCAAATAAAATACAGAGAAATACCTCACCGTGCAACGCTCCACGCCATAATGTTTGCACTTTCATCAAACTTTGAATAGCCATATCTCAAAAACGGTAGCAGATAGAAACGTAATTCTAACGGATTTTAATTCAGGGTGTCACTCTACAACTTTTGCAGAAATTTATGCCAGCTCTTTCTAGATATATTAAACTGCATTCAAACGTGACAGTAGTCCTATTTTAAAAGCCACTCTGACAATTAACTATTCTTCTCACATTTTTTTTTTTTGTTCGCTGTTGAGTAGGAATTCAAATATTTCGTTTTTCTGGAAAAAATTACTCCCCCCGACCTCATAGAAACGTATTCACGTACTCAGATGCGCTTGACTGAAATAGGTCTACAGTCAAAGACTTCATGTGTTCAGCCTGTCATCGCGGTTCCACAAGGAATTTCCGATGAACAAAACTGCTACCAAGTGATACACTGGATACGCAATTAATTTGTTCATTTGTTCAAGCTACCTGTATCTCGGATATTCATATCACTAATGTCTTCAAATTAGTTTGCATTGCTTATAATTTTGGGAATTTTATTACCGTACATTGTTTCATTTTTTTTTGTAGGGGAAAAATGACGAAGAATGAATGAAGAATTGAAAGGAATAAAATAGGTATAAACTATGATTTATTTTAGTGAAATTGAGAGTGGACGTCACTTTATTTTTTGCTGCAGGTGAAATATCCGAACATGGCTAAACAATCCATCGCCTGCATTTGACTCGACATTTCCGAGGAAGGGTGACATTCAGCTCTGACTCGTTAAACAGTCCTCCGCCATATCGTTTCACTGGCGTGGACAATGACGGTTCATAGAGCTACAAGTCGGGTGGCTTAAAGGTCTGGTGACATGAAAATGACATTTTGAGGTACTGGGTGCATTAGGCATTCAAAATGTTGAAAATAGCCTCAAATTGCGTCAAAATCCGTCACAAATTGACAAATTTACAGGCAAATTAGTGTCTCACAGCTGTGTCATGAACAAACATTGGCTAAATATGCAAATTTGTGACGTCACGGGAGGGACTACTAGGATTTGTCTGATGTTAATCCTTTGTTTATGTAACCTTTATTTCAAGGTCATTTGATAATTTTATATGCCCAGAGGGTTTTATTTTGGAAACATGTATTTTCTCCTTCAAAAATATCGATATCACTTACCAATGTGAAACTCAGTAATTAAGTAATTAAGAGGCAAAATATGTAGGGTTAACAAAGGAAAAACTGACACTGTGCAACACTCCACGTCATCTGTTTTGCATTTTCTTCAAACTTTGAAAAGTCATATCTCAAAAACGGTAATAGATACAAACAAAATCCCAACGGATTTTCACTCAGGGTTTTACTTTGTAACGTTTGCATGAAGGGAGCTCTTTTCTGGAAGCATGTCACCCGACCTTTAAACCAATATAAAACTAACAGGGTTCTGAGATCGAAGGGAATCTTTTTTCACTGCAGCCATTTTAAACCACATGACCATGCCATGTAACAGTGGCAAAATTTTGCAAGAAGTCTTTGCTGCCCTTTGAAATTGAAGCCAACTTATTTCAACTCTGAAATTTGACACCATCGTTAGATTGGGTAAGCTGTAGATTTACCATAAAATATTGAGGAAATTAAGGTCACATCTCTTGAACAATCGTATGTTTTTTTTGGTTTTTTTTTTTTGGGGGGGGGGGCTGAGTGACATCACAAATTTCCTACAGTGGTGACGGAACCGAGTGGGTGTGGGACTAAGAGTGGGGGTGAGGGAGCTAAAAGTATGCCAAGTTAGTCCCCCTTCCTGATATTTGCCAATTGCTCCCAAAAAAAAGAAAGAAATAGGATGTACTAAAGAGGGGTAAAGATGAGTAAAGAGGAGTGCTTTAAATTGCAGATATGAAGCCCCCACTTCAGGCCGAGTAAATACAGCTATATCACACTCCGGAAATGCCATTCCAGGCTGTCTGGGAGAATTGTAAAGCCAAACATTTCCTCCTCCCCAACTGATAGTGACGCTCCGGTTAGATGGTTCTGTGAGCACTCGCCGGACCCCCCCCCCCCCTTTTTTTTTTTTGCCTGATTTCCCAAGATGCAATTTACCACTTCGAGCAAAATATTTCGTTAAAAATCACCATAACGTCAAAACGGAACATGCTGTCGAGATATGATTTTCACCAAATAAAGTAAGGAAAGATTCCTAATTTGAGAGAAATATCAGTGTACTTTAGTGGTTAATTCCTTTACCTTTAATGAGTTAACAAGTTAACAAGTTTGAGTTAGCAAAAACGAAAGATTGGACAATCAATTTACTATACGCCTTGGAAAATATTTGCTACCGGGGGATGGGCTTGTTGTAAAATGATGTCACAGCTGACACTAGATTTGAATTACATATATTTTCAGGAATTCCTATTTTTTAAGTAATGATGTTCATTTTTTGTCTTTCTTTGTGAAATATTCACAGTTAGACCTTTTCTGTGTGAGTTAGATTCTTTTAAGCATCGTAGAACCCCTGCAACCTATATCCAACACTCTATGCAGGGCATAATTATCTGTATAAAGACTTATCTTGACGAGGAGTCTGAGCGGTAAATTTCTGCAAAATGGATGCAAATGGTGCTACATTTGATGCTACAATTGAATGGAATATATCTTCATAAATTTATAATTTTTTAGGGATGATTTTATTATCTCCCTCTTCATTTGTGAAGTATTCCCGCATTCGTAGACCCTTCCAGAAATATTTCAGCATTCTCCAGCCTTCCGGGGTAATTCAAATGTTTTTTACCTTGCGTATCATCCGCACCCATAGTCTACACACCTGCCCTGGCATTGTGATTTGTATCAAAGACTAATGTCAGGGGCCTGGTCCTTAGCTGAGTTGGTTCCCTTACTTTAGATTTTTTTTTTTTTTTGACAGGTCTCTCTTTATACAAAATGGTGCAATTATTTGTGCTGTTCATGTGTAATGGCCTGATAAAAAATATCAATTGCCTGAGTGTCGTAGTTACTATTATTTCTGCGCATGCCGCCATTAGACTGTAGACTGAGAGGTTGATAATAAGGGATGCCATGAGTGAATTATTGAAAACGAAAATGCATGGAGACAATCAACAGTACCATAAATGAAAATAGTGGAACTCAGTGTTGTACTATGGATCGATTCAGTTTTCAAACTGTCAATGAGTTTGTCACAAATAAAGCCACCTAGAGAGTGAAATCTCTGTGACATTTTTATTTTATGAATAACAAAGGTATGATATGGTTTTCTCTGTGTGCCAACTGAAGTTCACAGTGGAATAGGTTTCAGATTAGTGGTTCCACATAACGGGATGCCAATTTCTTGTATGGGTCTCATTGTCTTTCTTCAGATAACCCTGAGTTTGCCGTTAAGTCCCTCCAAATCAATAGCACTAATACTGCAACAAGTTAGGGCACAAAATCATGAGATTGTGGAAATTATAGCCGAGAAATTCTCTAAGTCCCTTGAAAGTGAAAAGCAGTGTTCTGTTGGCCTGGCTACATGCTGCCGAACAAAGTATAGAAATTCCAATTTATAGTGCTCACGAGTAACCATGCACAGAGCAGGGAGCTGTCTTTCACTGCTCCCTGCACAGAATATATATGACACCCATGAGTCCTCCAGTTTTTATGCCCGGAGCAAGCCCGTGTGCAGCATTTTCAGTGGGAGGGGGGTTCGATTTTACCACAAGTGGCACCGTGATACGGTGAGTGCGGGAGGTCTGAGTCACGGAATCACTTCAGGGTAGCAGGCCTACACTAGTGTTTGGGGTTGAGAATAATGAACAAAGTTTCAATGACACATCACATAGGCCCAGTGGGCCCAATTAGATATGGCTTTGTAGGCTACTACCAGTTAAAAAAAACCTTTTCAATAAAAATATGCTGGACCATCGTTGGAAAATTGCCTTGGCCCAACTGTTGGGTGTTCGTTGGCTGGACGTTGGGCCAACGTATTAATCCGACATGAGCCATCATATTGCGAAGGTTCATCTTAACTACATTTTGCCAACGTTGGGCCAACATACAAGGCCCCTCCATCAGTTTGGAAGGACTATCTTAAAAGTTTCCGGCGTTTATCCCTCTTTCCATCACTATGTAAATGTAAACTGTTAAGTTGAACATCCCACAGCGTCTCCAGACCCCTTGACCATGTGGTTCAAAGGGCCCTTCATGAACGGGCCATTAAAATCACCACATTTATGACCCGAACATTCAGTTCTTGTAAAATTTTCCCTTCACTCAAGCAATCTGGGGTGACTGACGACGCCTTGTTTTAAAGGGGCTCATCATTGAGTTGATATCAATAAATTTGTGATGATTTTGACGGGTATAAACACATGACAGTATTGATAATTATCATATTTTGTCAAGTTTCACCACCATAGTGGTAAAACCTGCCAAACCTTTTGACCCTTACTTGTACTGGCAGGAGAAAATTCTCGTTGAAATCCATTATTTCCCATTAGAATTTCCAATGGGACCTAACTGGTTTGAATGGGGGTACAACTGGTTGCAATGGGACTCCATGAATTTAATGGGTGCCCCATTGGATGATTCCAACTTGGTGTAATGGGTAATAATTGGAAACAAGGGGTTTAAATAACACCCGGGCTGGATTCAACTGGGCATATGGTGTGTCCCATTGAAATTAACGGGGTCCGATTGAGCTTAATGGGGTCCTATTGAGTCCTTGTGGAATCCTCATTGAATCCACGGGGATAAGTACAGCATGTTAAATTTAATAAAAAGCATTCAGCAAGTGGGGCTTAGTGAGCGCTCTGCTGAAGTGGCTCTCATTTTATTGAGATGGGGTTGGTTTTTAAAATCTAATGAGTGATTGAATCCAATGGGGTGAACACTTCATGTTCTGCCGAATCCATGTGGGAGAGTGAGAAAGTCCCACTAGCTGTAATGTGATATCAAGTGCTAGATGAGATTAAAAGATTTAAAAAATGAGGTTGTGAAAGTTCTCCCCTTCTATTCACATCTTCATGGGTGAAAAAAACCCCAGCTATTTGGGAAGCTCTTTGCCAGGACATTTTGGTATTTCATGGGACATTTGATTAGCTTTATATTTAAAATCTGTGGGAAATTTGATTTGCTTGCAGGAAAGTATACATTTTCCAGCCCTGCGCAACTTAGTAGTCAGATGATATTTAACAAAACTTAAACATGTTATACTATGCTCTCCAAGATGCAATTGAACTGAACAGAAAATGAGCCTTACTAACTTAGCAGCCAACTTCTGTTGCCAGCCTGTCATGCCCTGGCTAACCCTGACCTGTGACTGGACAACTGCCCCCAAAGACCAAGTCCACTCAGACAATTCCCTATCAGACAATTTCTCCCTTTAACAACCCCTCCCCCCCCCCGGCAAATTCCTCAGGGAACGGGTTAAATTAAGAATCATTCATGGTTGCAGTTGTCCGTTGGGAATGTCCTGGGAAAATCGTCAGGGGGTGAGTTGTCCGGGAGCCGTCTCGGCCTATACTCAATAGGGATCAGGTTCACAACTCACCTACAGATACTTCTCTGTACACGGCACTGAGGACTGTTATTTCCAAAAGACAAGTACTACTGATAATGAGCAATTTGGCTGTCAGTCCTCTCACCATCTTAAACAACAACAAACGTACTGTCGATGGAACAAGGTGAAATACAGTTTGAATCGCAGATTTGTTCTGTAGCTTAATTTATTAATCCAAGGTGAAACTTACTGACAATCAAACGTAAGTTGTTCTATCGTTTTTTACGAAACCTGGTGGATCTCCGAAGGAGAAAATATGGATATAATTTCATTGTTTGAAAAGGCAGGCTTGTCAAATTGACTGTTTCAACTTTACACCGAAATATAATCCCTCTCTGGTGAGCTCAGTGAATCTACACATACCGAACCAAGGATTCCGGAAGTACAAATAATTGCACTATGGCTAAAGCTGTGATTTGACCCGTCCCCCCCCCCCCCCCCCACCTTTGCACAAGTGTTGATCTCTCCTAATTCACACTTTCCATAAGAAGAAGACCAGTTTTTTTTCGATAACTACAACTGTACTGCAAGTTACTCAAAATGAACAGGATATGAGATAAGTTTCTATTCACACAATGAAACTATCATACAAGTTGCTATGGACGGCCTAACTTGCAATTTTTCCCCGTCTGAGGTAGACTCTGCAGAGTCTTCTTGTGCTGGAAAGTCTCTGTAAATCTTGGTTAAGCCACCTATGAACACCCACACTGTACTGCTCTTCCGGATGAGTGTTTACTCCCCCCACTGATAGCTGCCCTCGCAGACTCTGGGTTTTAATTATGCACACAACTTTGAACTAAAACCATTGTTTTTCGCTACCGAATTCGGTAGAAGCCAATCACGGCCATCGTGAGAAATGATGGGAGTTATGATGGGGAAAGGACCTATACCACTGATTAGTTATGTAACTATCATGGTAATATTCTACTCTCCTTCAACTGTTTTAGGTCTCTCTTAGCGATATCCTATTTCTGCGGTAGGCAAATCTGGTGATAGGGTTAAAATTAGCCTAGGTACCATTATTTTCTCTCATTGTTCGATCGCTGCTATTGGCTCATTTCATGAGACCAACGCGTAGTATTTTAATATGTATTAACCCTCACGTCAAACGTGACTATTCATTTGTACATAATTATATCGAGTGTCCAAAGTCTTTCAGGAGGATGGCGATCACAGGGAAACGCTATTACTAGATGAGTACATATCCTCGGTTGGGTATAAGTAGGCTGCAGCTCAAATTGTGAGGAATGTATCAAAGGAGGAGAATTCATTCGCCGAGAAAGACTTTGCAAAGTCTACGTCTGAGGGAATTAAGCAAACTACATGATCACATAGTTTGGAGGAAAACATATGTAACAGGCATTACCAAACTTCAGAAAAATACAACTACCAGTAATGACAGGAGCCGATACGACATGAATAATATCTGTAGCCTGCAGTGAGGGCATTAATGTGCAGTCAACTGTGTCATCAGCAAAAGGATCAACCGTAGAAACAGTACCCTTGTTTTTTAATATATTATTATGCACTCGTTGTTGTGCAAAACAATTTTTTGAAGCTCACCAATTATAACACTTCCATCGTCAGTGACAAATATGGTATTGTTTCTATTTTTTTTTATTTTTTATATGATATTGTAAGGCAAAAGCTTTCACTAATACTCACGGTGCACTGCTTACACTCAAGCTGATACAGTTTTATGGCCAGCCCTGCAGGAAATCCACTTTTTCGTTCCTTAAAAAAATCACTCCGAAGTCCGCTAACGTCAAACTTGCTTATGTCAAACTTCCCAGCCTTTCTTGCTAATTATTAACGTAATTGCTGCTGTCAGGAATAGTCTTTCAATTACTCACTTCAGTATGCTACTGGCTCGTCCTATAAGTAATTCACATATTGTAATAGCTGTCTCTGCAAACTTCACCTCGGGTTAGGAAAAACTTCTTGCATCTGGGATGTACTGAGTTCGATAATTCGCCTCCACATATGCACATCATCTAAAACAAAACACACCCGTTCAACAACACGTCTTCCAAAATTTCAGTTTCCGTGAGATATTCGGCTATAAAAATGGTTCTTACGTCTGGCGTTGTGAGGTAAAATGCATATGCATTAGGCCTATAGTGGTAAGTATATATGTTCGTAGCTAGCCTACTGCTGATCACTGACATCGTTTATGACACAATTCCATACGACAAACGAATTATCGAAATCGTTTGTATGGAGGAAATTTTGGTGCAAAACTCAAACGGTACCCTACAAACAGAGCATGAAAGCGATTTTTTCTCCAGTCAAACACCTGCTTACATATATGGTGCTCCATTGCTGAAATAAATGCTTATTCGTTTTATTCATGGAACACGCAATAAGCTGTGATGTCAAATCTTCTGTGGAAATGTTTCATTTTACTTTAAAACTGAATTATTTAAACCTCAAAAATGATACATGTGAAATTAAGAACTTGATGTGCTAGGCTAGCAGTCACTTTCAAATAAATATTGATAGTTTTTAATTTCACTGTGAGAAACAGACTCCTCTGTGGAGGAAGAAACAATGAAACATGTTATACAATTTCACTTTTGAAAGGCTGGGTTGACGGATTGGTAGTAAATGTTTTCCATTCTCTATATAAATTGTATTTTTTAGTCTGGCATGATAGTTCCCCTTTAGTTATAATATTTCCCGACTACTGATTATTATGTTTAACTTTCCTAGGTTTGTCTTATCAATTGCAATAATCTCACATGCCTGGAATGATCTTTCATATTTGATAGTGGTTTATGGGTCCTTTTTTCATTTTCTTAGATTTTATACACTTGTCTTATCAGAAATTTTATAGTTGAAAATTGACAGTGGAAATTTGTAACTTTTGCTGTATTACTATAATGTCAACTTTATCAGACTTTTCAGAAATCACATACAGGTATATCTGCTATGCATTCATATTGCTGCCATCCAGAATTCGCAGTATGTTGTTGAAAAATTCCTCTCAGAGATTGACACTGAGTCAAAAATTAGGATCATTTATAGCTGATAGTGGAATTTGACCATTTGTTTATGGCGCACTTTCATTTTCTTAGTTTTCATACTCTTGTCTTATCAGAAATTCATATTTATGTAATATATAAGGTGTTGACTTCATCAACCTGACATCCTGACTTCACTGTTGGTTAGCAAAGCCTTACGTTGTTCTTGACATTCCTTCACACTTTCAAGTATGTAGAATTAGGGGCCTAATAGTGAAACATTTTCCAGTTTGTTACTCGCATTTGTTCTGTTGCCATCAATTTTTTTTTTCATTTTAAGAAACTTTGTCTTGCTTAATTATGAGGTCTTGCCTCATATTTTGCCACCCAGTTTTTATATCGTAACACGATAATAAATAGGATTTAAAATACACACACTGTGTGAAAAAGTATACTTGATTTAATTATACCAGAGAGGTACAATTGAGAAGGAGATACAACAGAAGCTTCTTCTTTTGAGGTAGCCTAATTTCCGCCGTAATTGTCTCTTTTGTTCACCTGTTGCAGATTCAATGGAAAGGGTAGTAGGAACTTAATGAAAAAGGTCCATGTTGTCTACTGCATTATTTAAAATTTATTATTAAAAATTTTGTCTATAGCTATAGCATTGCCAGTCGTTATTCTTCAAAATCAGTTTTCAACTTCCGACGCGGTCCGACGCCTATCGCAGTAGAAAAAAATTGATGTTGTGTAGCTTATTGAACATGGATACACCCTCTGCAAACTTGCGAAAATCAGTGAAAATCAATAAAATGCAACAGTAAAATAAAGTCTTATGATCATTTTCGTCATTTGCATAATGACAAAGGTCTATGTCTTATTCTTATATATCAGTCTGTCTTTATTCCAAAGAGATAGCCAGTCGTTTCGATTTTTGAGACAGTGGTTTTAAGTCGATTGTCGGCAATGAACCTCGCCCCAAAGCTTTTTGCTGCTCAATCCTTTTCAAAGATTAAAAGCAGGTGTGAATGAAGATTACTTGGATGGTCCATAAAAGTGAGATACATCACACAAAATTAAACCGTCACTCTAGGCTGTTCTTATCCCTTTATAAATTGAAAGTTATCACACCGGAGAAAATCTAACAGGATTAGCATAACTTTTAACTGTTCTGTTGTATCTCCTTCTCTTGCACCTCCCTGATTAGACCTGGTTGGGAACTAAATGTTGAGAACCAATGAATGCATTGAGCCAGTGGACAGGATCCAATAAGCACATCTTGGAAGGAACCCACTGATGAAAGGGTCCCGTCGAACCCATTTGAAGATTCCCATCGGGACCCATTGGAAGGGATTCATTGGGTCCAGGTGGACCCATTGGAAGGGACCAATTGAGACCCACTGAAGGGACCTATTGGAGGAGACCTTTTGGGACCCATTGGAAGAGACATTGGAGAAGTCTACCTTTTGGGACCCATTGGGTCCGATTGGACCCATCAGTAGAGACCTTTTGGGTCCTGTTGAAGGTGACCCATTGAATCCCAATGGACCAATTAGGAGGGACATAACCCTATTAGGTCCCATTTTTAGGACCCACTGTAGCCAATTGCACAGAACCTATTAAGACCCCATTGCAGGAGTTTTTCCCATTAAGTCCATGGAATCCAGATTGCATCCTATTTTAACCCATTAGGTCCTATTGACAATGTTAAAAAATCGAAGTTGAAACCCATTGTATGGGATTTAATGGGATCCGGCATTGAATGGGACCTAGGACCGCGTAATTGGTTGTAACAGGAACTTTCTCCTGGGTACCCTCCCTCCGGGTCCGGAATCGTAGACCTACACAAAACGATCATTTCTTCTTTTTATACACAAATTTCTAAATTTAAGGATTAATCCATTATGCTTCGAAATTATAGGCCTATGTCTGTGTGTAAACAACTCATGAAATGCCGATTTTCATTCGAAAGACATGAGTTTTTGTCATTTCGAAATTTTGTGACGTCGTGATTTTGGGAAATTTCCCCCAAATAATGCCCACACCGATTGTGGTTTACGACAAAAACTAATAATACCAACATGCCGTTATTCGTAGGTTAAAATGGGATTCACTTCAACCTCACTCTTCTTTTGTTCTACTGAGGTTCAACTTGTTGCAAATTTTCTTTGCCTTAGGTCAGTTTTATCATCTCATGCTGTGATAATCCACATGGCCAATTAAACATCGTTCTCCTAAAGTAATTCAGGTGTGTCAATCCAATATCCAGGCTTTCCTGAGCTGCCTGGCAAGGGATATTAGGCCTCATGTCAATAGGTAATACATGTGTAATCGGGCATGAAAGAAGGTCTGTTGAACCAGGGAGGTGTTATTAGACTCCCTGGTTGAACACTGTAGCACGGTTGTAACGTCATGTTCTTCTCCTCCTGCTACCTATGGCAAGCAGCTCAGAGAAACGCGCTTTTTAGTCGTGTGTACATATAGTTGTAACTACAAGTATTAATTCCTCTTAATTAAATAAATCTGGGATGAAAAGAACCAATCTCATTAATTGATGATAAATGAGAGAAGTAAGGGGTCTGTCCATATCAAAAAAAGTAGGCTATTCAATCGGATGGACATCCAATTTAGCAACTTTGGACAGATCTTAAACCCCGAATACTAGGCCAACATCATGCGAAAATCCTAAAGATACACCAATGATGCGCCCACACTGACTGTAACGCATTTGCGAGGTTATTGATCGCAACTTTTCGATACATACAACCCCTGCTGGACTGGCATCACGGTTTTAAATATATCCGCCACTGTGACCATCGTACTGGTTATAGTGACCGGGTGTGGTAACAACTACTGTAGCCGATATTAGTGCTTTGGGCCTATTTACTGCCAATATTTCATTTTGAAATGGGCTGTCGATGACCCACGGTTTACATCTAGAAATTTTAGAACATGGGATGAGCAAATTTTATAATTTCAATAATCTTTCATCCGACACTCCAGTCCAGTGTGGGCCGTAAGTCAGTCCTGGCGGTAGACCCGATGATGAGATGACGCACATCACTTCTCTATGTCACGACTAAACGCATTACTGTTTCAATCCGGCGGCATTTGGAAAACGGGACGTGTCCGAATCTAACGACGCACAATTCTTTTGATTGTCACTCAAGTAAGCAAATCATTTCTTTCTCCGTCTCTCACGCCGCGGCAGCTATTGCTCTATTGAACAAACTTGAGTCCACGGAGCTAAAAATGCAGTGTGCTTTATCACACATTTTAGTCAGTGTGAACTCTAGCTGTGGAAATTGTGTCTTGTCTGCCAGACAATGACCCTTGCTTGTCGCGCAAAGGCATCTGGGTAAAACGAATGTAGTTGAGCAATCACAATACTGATGTAGACTTTGAGACCAACGTAAGCTACACCACAATGTAGTAGCACTGCTGACGTAAACGTGAAACGATAATGCCAGTAACCGTAAAAAACAACAACCTTGCATTTCCCTACAAATATTTAGGTCATATATAATACAGCAATAACAGCATGTAAGTAGCTAACGCTGTTCTGATCACTTGTAGTCTGCGAGTATTCGCCAATCTCTTCCAAGCTTCGTACGTAGCTGTACGTAATGTTGCTCTTAACCTCCGCTCAAGGGGTCGTGAATTAACGTTACAAATATTGCACTGTACCGGCATGTTGTGCCAACGTACTGCGCTTTAGGTAGCTTTTGGTGAAGAATATTTACCGGGACAAAACTGGCTGTTGTGGAAAATTCCCCCATCAAACTCACCGTTATTGCCTAACAATTGATTTCTCAAATATTCTTCTCGCGAGCATGTCTGATCTGGGTGAGTATTTCTCGTTCGTTCATTACTCTTTTTTGAACCAAAGAGGATGCCTCAATGGAAGCTTTTGGTCGGTGATGAGCCTCGACTTAGTAATAGTGCATTAGCCTATTGGAGGTCATTTGAGGTAAACCACCCAGACTGACTTGATTGTCTATGTCGTCTCGTACTCAGGGAAAAAGCTAGGCCAGACGTACTCCATCCTATCGTGTATGTCACAAGACTAGCCTAAATGTGGTTAGGCTGAGCGTAAATAATGTTGCTATTTAGTCACATGCATCGCATATAAAGAGCACTAATGTTGCATGGAAGAATATAACAATAAGTTAATGAGCATAAGATGCATGGCACATTAGGCCCTAACGTTAGTTTAAATTAGTGCCAGTGGCAGTATCCATATATCTGAATTAGGCGAGGGCTACCTGGCTTGCTAGGCTTGCAGTACTTGCACTTGCAGCTTCTTTGTAACTAACTTAGGTATTAACTAAGCCTAGCCTCTAGTTAGTGGTTGTGTAATGTAAGTCAGATAGGTGACTTAGTCTAGGCCTGGTTATGTTATTTTAACTTGTAAGTTATGGCCTATTTTTGTGATCAATACTCATGTGAATCTTGGACTATTTAAGTTCTTGCAGTCTATGTGCCATGTTCTGTCTGGTGTGCCATGTTCTGAGCTTTTCAGACTTGTACCAGTTACTATGTACTTTGAATGAAGCGTAGGCCTGCCTTTTAGTGTCATAAAACTGAATGTAATATTTCAGAGGACAAAATTGTTAAAGGGTTTAACTTAGGCTAGCTTAGTAGGTGTTTTCTTTTCATAAGGCTTAACCTAGGCCTTTGTTCTATTATGGTAATGTTCTAGGCCCCCTGGGTCATTGTTGCAAATAATGCAATATCATCTTTGCATGTTACTGTAGAGCTTTTATCTCTAGGCCTAGGAAGTGCATTGCTGTAAAGTTGATGGAAGATTTTGTTCAGACTATAACTGTTCTTTCGTGTGGGGGAGGGAAAACAACGAATTAAAAAAAAATGCACACAGGATTTGTGAACATCAGGCAGAAATGTCATTGCAAATCTATGGGAGAAAAAGTTGAATCAAAGTATGATTAATTTACATGTGATTTTCTCTGTGGGTACCTGGGAGGGGAACTTAAAATCAATAAAAAAATGTGCAAATTCCTTTAACTGCAAAAGTGTATTGACCAGGAAAACAGCAATTTGACCTTCGTGGCTGTTGCGGAAAGAACTTTTCAGTGTGGAACCTAGGCCCATGACTTAATTTTTTATTGGAAGTCAGGTATTTCAAGTCTCAGTTACTGTATGCCAAGAGCTTGATGTTTTGTGACTTCGCAATGGGACTGGTTTCGAACAAGACATTGCTATTCGGTTAGTGTTGGATGATGTGTGTGTCAAAAAAATTTATTTTTGCGGCAATTTTTTCACAAGACAATACAGTGTTAATATTTGAGAAGTAATGGTAATTACATGTGTGAAAAATGTGAAATGAGCCATAAAACTTGTTCCCAAATACTGCCGAAATTTTCAACACAGCGCAGATCAGTCTTGTCTGACAGACACCAGTGTACTGCACATAAAAACATCCGGAATACCCTATGATGATATGAGCACTGATTACAGTTATAGGCCATGAAAACACTAGAAGGGTAAAACTGCTGTGTAATATTACTCAGCATATATGCCAAGCGTTGTATCACAACCATTAACAAAGCCATCGAAATTGACAAATTCAAACCATTAATCTAAACACTTCAAGCTGGAAGGATTGATAATACTAAAAATGAAAATCATTGGAACGTTTCTTCCAATCATTGTACATCCCAAGTTTTCAATCATTCAGCTGTTCACATGCATCGGTGACAAAATATTCAATGTCTCTGGTGGTTAGGCTATTCGTTATACTTCATTACATTAGGATATCGTTTTTCCCTAGCTACAAGTACCCAGCAATTCAATGTAGGCATGTACAGTAGGACTGCAAGTACAATAGGGAATGAATTTATATGTTTAGTTACACTACACTAGGAACATTACATGTGAAATGAGCCTTTGCTACACATCTTCTTAAACAAAGTTTGTACATACGCATTTACTCCATGTTAGCGAAAATACTAAATTGCATGGTTAAACTTCAGCAAATCATAACAATTTGCGTTAGCAGTAGTGTAGGGCACAAAATGTGAGCATATGTTGTGTCATAATTTAATAACACTAATGTAGCAGGCATGAAGATCAGTTTTATTTACTGTATTCGGTTTGTGCTTTGCTACAGTATTTCTGCCTAAAGAATTCTGACATTTTCAATGGTTACCAAACCTGATATGTGGCAAAAACCAATGAATCACATCATGAAATAAAGCTGAACATTAAGGGAGATTATATTTGCACAGAATCTTGCTTGCACAGAATCTTTCTGTTTCACAGAACCTTGCGAAATTTTACGTACTGTAAGCTTTACACTGTGAAACAGGTCAAAGGTCATCCATAGAAAGCAGGAGTAAAAAGTTAATACTGTACTTAAGTAGGAAGTAATAAAGCGAAGATACAATTCTTCAAGAAAATTGGACATGAAAAACACGTTTTGGAGCATTGACAGAATTAATCATTAAAAATGTTGAAAATAGCCATAATTTTTATGTACTGTAAATCCATCAAACATTTACCATTGACAGGCTAATTGCTCTCTTACAATTTCATCATGAATAAACATGTAAGCTATATGCAAATTTATGATGTCCAGGGAGGGACTCACCTGACATGCCTTATGTTGTTCTTTGTCTCATTAACCTTTGTTGCAAGGACAATTGAGGCTTTTATATGCCCTGGGGGTTTTGTTTTTGAAAGCATGAATTTTCTTCATTCAAAATGTTGGTATCACTTATAAGTGTGTAAACCAGTAAAAGGGATAAAATATAATGACCTAACAAAAGAAATAGTGACACTGTGCAACAGTCTGCACCATCGTTTTGCATTTTCATCAAACTGTGAAAAGCCTTATCTCAAAAAGGGCAGTAGATGCAAGCACAGAGCCAACAGATTAGCATTTCAGGTTTTCACTCTGTAACTTTGGAATGCAGCTACAGTAGCTTTCTTCTTGATGCATGCCACTTGCTCTTAAACTACAGCAAGCAAGCATGTCACTTTTCTGCAGTAATTTCAAGAGCATTATTGTCAGTTAGTAGATGCTAAAGGTCATTTTTTGTCAGTTAAGGTCTTTCCATGAAAGTACAGACAAAGTGTACAGTGAAAACCTGGACATGAACAGGTGGTATCAAAGCCCATACTGCCTGCATACCGTACTATGTTCTGTACATTTACAATACAGAGTGACAAGTGACGCTCAAGGCATTTCTTAGATCACAGTGCTGCACCTATACCTAAGCTGTAGAGTTTTGATGATGTATAACACCCTATTAATTCCTCTACGTCTGATTGGAGGATTGGTGGTCACATGGCACATTGGATTGTCGCTATCATTATTGTGGTGTTTGACCGTGGGTTAGTAAGTTCAGTACACTATGTACTAACCTATGGTCATTGGGTCAGCACTTGTATGCTAACGTACAGTACGGCAATGAGTTTGGGATCATTGCATTGTAGTACGTGCAAGTGTGCCACAACCCAATGTCAGTTTACCATACGGGATTACAACACAAATGTTTTCCGTTTGTGTAATAATACAAGAATAATTTCATTGGTTGAATGTTTGTCTCAACTCTGCTTTGCCTTGTTGAATAGATTGTCCAGTCTTTCAGGGTGCAAGGTGGAGGGCGCAAGGTGTTCGATTTAACTACTGATGAATATGTCATCAAAGAGGCTGACTGAATGGTGTAGAACAATCAAGCCCCCACTGCCCTTCGTCGGTGATCACATCAATTCTCCCAACGTCGATGAATTACAACATTTGTGTTACAGTCTGACAAAATCTTTAAGCAGTGACACAACAGCTCACATGTTTAGTAGTCTTATTTAAGTTCTATGCAGATGAGAGTACAGCCATAGACCCAACAATGAAGAGATGAAGACATTATTGTATCATTGTAGGCTACTGCTTAGGCGTAAGTTTTTGCAAGGTCTTCAGTTGTTATTGACATAGACACTCTTTCTGTACATTTTAGAGTAGCACCATGGGATGACCCTCAGTCCAGAATGTTTTCAAACATGTTCCTTTTTGGTCTCTTGATGAATGCATGCAGTGACATGCTTGCTTCACTGTGATGGCCGCTCCCAGCCAATTTACTGTAGGCCTAATGTTAGAGATCATGCATACTGTCAAACTATGTCAGTTCAATTCTTGTACATTGATGTGGTGATTTGTGTATTGCCAATGTGCAGTAGTGATTCATGTGAACCTGTGACAAGTATGTCATGATACCATTGTTAATCAGTCTTCCATGTTGAAATGGTATGTCAGGTCTTGAAGCATCACCTCACTTTTGGTTTCTATGGTTCAAGTATTTCTTATTTTCGTGCTCTGTCAGTGAATTAAGGGGCAAACTACTTTAATTTGTTAATGTTTCGTAAAGTTGCTCGCACTCTAGGCTATTGGTTTATGCTACTGTACAGAACTGTATGTGCATCTGGCACCGTGGAAGTGTTCTTTTTGTGCTATCAGTACATTTACTGTATGGCTGTTTTGCACTGTACTAAAGCTCACATACTGCAGAACAGCCACACATACAGTTCAGCCTCAATTGACAGCTACCAGTTGGTCATGCTGTTCTGGAATCATGCGAATGTACAACGAGATGGTTTGCTTGAATGTGACCTAAAACTGGGGGTTCAGATGTGTTTTCGACCAATAAGGTTGCAGGCAACCAAATACAGTAAGGTTCCTTCTGTATGACTATGCAGTAGGTAACACAGATGACCTTCACTTTGGATTGATTGTACTGACATCATACTGAAAGAACGATCTTCGCATATGTAGAAATCATCTCTGCAGGTGCATAGAATATATTTATTTGGTATCTCATTTATTTTACTCACTACTGTACATGGTCAAAGTGTGATGTGAATGCCAACAATTTGTGCAAGAAGATGTCGTTTTTGTAGGTGTAGGATTTTCACAGTTTTACAGCAGAGCACAGAAAAAGTGATGAAGCTTCGCTACAAGCTTGATCCACTTGGATCAAGCTTCACTACATAGCTAAATATACTGAACTGTAGTGAAAGCTGTCAGGCTTGTTTTAATTTTTCAAGGTCTACCATGAATATTTTGAAGCTACTGTAATAATTCATTTCAGGATTTTTTCAATGGTATATTGTTTCTTTATATAGTAATGCTAATAATATTGTCTTACCAATTACTAAGTTGTTCAAAAAGGGCTAAATACATGATGTTTTAACAAAATATACCCAGTATTTCAGGGTATTCTCTTTCTGGTTCCTCTACTTCCATCTTTTGATATCAAAATGGCTGCCATATTTATTCTCTGTCTATTCCAGTCAGGTAAGTGGCATTCAGAATGCACTTTACCTGATAATTTTTACCTTCCTTGGGCAGTGTTGCAATCCTTAATGTTCAGCCCTGTTACTGTCTGTGTCAATTCCTCAAGTTATAGGAGTGGGGTTTTGAACTACATGCAGTTAGTAAAAACAAATTCTTAAAGCATATATTGAGTACAGTACCCCTCAACTTTGTCATTGAAATATTCTTTTAAGTTTTAAATTATGAGCTGGTAGTGTAGGCCATCTCATATTTCATGTACAATATTATGGATTGAAGTAGTAGGAAGGCTGACACACTGTACTGTACCTTTGAGCCAACAGACATGAACGTGCAGTACAGTAAGTGCAGTACTGACAATTGTAAGGCAAAGTAAAGAAAAAAAGTGTCTCACCCCTTGCTTTCCAGAAAATCTGAGTGTGTGGGCCCTTTTTCAGACAGGAACCAGGAAGGCCTGATGGCAACGTATGTAGCAAACTGTTGTCACGTGCCTCATGACTGTATCGATGAGTGTTACCATACAGTATGTTGCATGGATATCATTGAAGACTTGGAGAGATGACTTCTGAGGTTAGGACAAGACAGTGGTGGTTAAAAAATCTACTTAAATTGGTAATAAAAAGGTCATTGCAGCAGCAAAAACATGAGGGTAGGTTAAAAAAATTAGTTTCATTTTCCTAGGCCGAAGATACCAGTTTTCCTCAAAGACTGCCCAGTACAGTGAAATATCGACAAAATATGAGGGAAGGGATCCTCATACGATATCTTGTCAATACAATAAAAGGATCATGCAACTTTGATGTATGTAATGTGCTACTGTGTAAATGTAAAATAGTTGGATGATAACATGATAAACTTTCCATAAAGTGATATTGATGAAAGCTTTACTAGTCCTGTGCTTGTTCTAGTAGCAGTGGTACACATCTTGCATGGTTGAGGTCAAATGAATACATTTACAGCTGTTATAGGAAATCACCGATAATTTTCAGACTTGACTAGAAATGAAAGACTTGACCTCATGTAACTCAGGAAACCACCCTGCACAACAGAGAGAGGCACAGAGCACTCACGATATCGGCTGGCTGTGGTGGATCAATTACAGTGACTGTGCCTGTGTCTTTACAGAAATACTGCATTACCGTAGACTCAAGTGTGTCCATGAATTTGATGACATTATTATCACTTTGACAGAAGAGAATGTACCAGTGATGTACAGTACTATAGATTGAGTATGTTGTATGCACAGTAGTCCTGAAGAATAGTTGTGAACATCCTGTGGTATGATTTGTATGGATGTTATGCTGTAGTGGGTACTGTATATTGGAGGTTCACTTTTGTACAGTACTGTACAGTTTATTGGTACTGTATTGTATGTTTGTGTCCTCTGAAACGGTGCCTTGGTAATAAATCTACTGTGTGCCGTACAGTAAGTGTGCACAACATGGTTATTGTGACCAACCTGACGCATTTGCTTAAGTTTTCCTGTACAGTAGCAAGAGAGTATACTTATGGCTATGAATCCATTTTAGGTTCATGTCATGCAAATTGTGTGAGATACATTGGTGCTCTATGGTGTCTCCTCACCAAGAATGTAGCTATAGAGAGATTGGAGTGTGGGATATACAAAGTGCTAGGTAAAACATTTGAGCAGAGCACCACCAATAGTTTGGTGCAACATGTGCAAGAAATTTTATAACCATTGAAGCCTCACAGATTGCAGGAAATGACCCTCCAAGGCCCTGTATCCACCATGAAGGCACCTTTTTATTCGGATTATGTTGTTTTATGTTACGACTTACTGTACATTAAGGACTGGGATATGTAACAATTACATATAGAACTTGTAGAAATGTGACGGAAACATACTGTATGGAATAAACTTAAGAGGATTGTAGGGAGTTCATTTTAGTGATACTGTGGGTCGATAATCGTGCGGACCATTTCTGACTCGGCCGATGCTTGTTGCTACAGTACAACACACTACTACTCACTCTTCCCGAGGTGCTTGCTCATAGAAGTATGAATTTGAAAAAGGCTCTCCTATTAACTGACTGAAACATTACCTCCTCATGATGCTACCACTCGTAGAGTAACTCTAGGTAGGATCCAGGGAAGTATTCGCTGGAACATCCTTATTATAACCTCTTAGCACTCAGTACAGTACTTAATCATTAAATGTTTTGGAAGCTTGTCCATATGAATCTGTGCATTCCTGTGCAGGACAAGGAACTTGACATTACACATAATCTTGTTGTCAGGCTTGTACTGTTGTAGTGTACAGTATGTAGTATGATGTGTAGCTAATGAAGTAAATCTTAAAACGATTGCATTTCTGTCCCACACATAGGCCTACTGTACCATTATGTTTGACAAGGTGTAGTACTGCAGGTCAGTGCATGGTATTTTGCTCCATTTACTTCAAAGCAATCCATGGTTTTGAATGTACAGTATGCATTACAGTATAGCACTAGTTGTACAACAGTATGCTATGTCTGACTTGGCCAAAGTGACTAACTTTCATGTGGTGTGTCACACTATGTCATTAATTACTGCAGAAAAGAGAAAACCTTTCCTTTTTACTAGGTCAAAGGTAACTTAGTATGTATACCAAGCTTTACAGACAGTACTACTGTACTACTTACTTTTATGTGTTGTGATGATTCAGGTACGTACTACAGTGCATGCTGAGTTTGAAGAAAGGGTACTTTATACTAGAGTGGAGCAAGTAGATGGGAATGATAGATTGATAAATCTACAGAAGTGGGATAGAAAAAGTAGAAGTCTAAATTTGCTTATCGATTGAAGAATATAGACGAATTTGTGATTGAGAATACCATATCGCCCCAGTTACTGTGTAAAAAAACCCCCAATAATTCCAATGTTAAACAGTGTTCACAGGAAACAGATTACAGCAGGTGCACTGTAAATATCAATTGGATGGTGTCTTGTAAATATTCCTCCCGCAAATGAAATACCATGTGCCATGTAATGTAGTTATGATTGTACAGTAGGCTGCTGCAAACTGGGCCGGTTTATTGAAATAACGATGGATGTGAAAGACTAGTATTACAACCGGATGTAGAACATGATGCACAAGTTGACCTCTGCAGCCCTAGTTGTAGCCAAAACACTTGTTAGTATTATACAGTAGTACATTTTTGTACATGTGAATGGTGAAGATTGTTGGAATGTCTCTGAGAAATGGTTGCAATCTGCAAGAAGTTGCTTGATACCAACCTACAATCTTGGACAAACTTGTTGGGACACCCCACTCTCCTTTTATCAGGTTATCTATAACTTCAGTACCTACAGTACAGGAGTTGATTAGGTCACGTGACCTGTTCTCTAACATTTTACGCCCACTAAAAAGTCTCAATGAATGGCATTTTGTGAAACTTTGACTGAGAAGTGATGCCCAACTATTTCTTGGATAGTGCAAATGAGGCTTTCTCTTTCCCATCATAGCAAGATAGGTGGATACTCTGATTTCCTATTGAATTGGAAATTAAGTATTTGTTAGGTATTATGTACGATATTTTAAAAACAACACAATCGAATAGATGCCGTTACTTCCCCTGTCTGAAATAGTGTCTCCAAACTTTGCGAGTACCTGACTCATTAAGTTATTCAATTCAATATTTTTCAATTGACGTTTGCAGATGACAACATAAGCTTTCCGTAACACCAAAATTCCGAAATTGAATTTACGCATGCAGGGATTTTACTTTACGTTTTGTATGTACTGCATCAAGGCTGCAATACACATGTACGTGCTGGTGATTGCAAACTTGCCATTGTTTTATTTGGCATAAATACAGTAGTCCTATTATGTACATGTGTAATTGATTTGTCTTGGATTTGCCAAGTACCTGACTCATTTATGAAATTTTAAGACGCAAAACTGATACCAATGGATAGGAGTCAACATTTTCCTTCTATCTGAATAAAAACTGAGTGGTTTTACACTGTCTCAATTTAATAGTGGATGATAATGTGTTCAAACACACTTACACACCTTTTGTGAGAAGGGTCGAATTTCTACTTTTTCAAGGAATTGGCCATCAACAGTGC
Organism: Stichopus chloronotus; assembly: GCA_021234535.1. NCBI lineage: Eukaryota > Metazoa > Echinodermata > Holothuroidea > Aspidochirotida > Stichopodidae > Stichopus > Stichopus chloronotus. The sequence continues at coordinate 18,288,604 of CM037840.1, read as the reverse complement.
TTTTTATGTCTTGTTAACTACTTTTGTGACTCTAATGGTTTGATACTGTCGTTTCTTAACATTGAGATTACCCTTCAAAATCACCTTGTTTAGCTCATTAGTATTAAAAACTAGTGAGATCATGAAAGGTGATGCCTAAAATAGGAGGTTTTTTTTGAGCAGTTGCTTTCTCATTTTTGGCTGCAGGAATATTATTCTCAGCATGCATTCACTCAATTAGGCCAACATCAGGAAAGGGCGCCGGATTTTGTGTTACCCTCTGAAGGTAGACTCAGGATAATGGCTTCTTTATGACAAAGCATCCCAACTGTTACATACAAAGAAAATAACTTGAGAGGTTGCTAAGTCATTCAGTCACATCAATAAACATTTGTACAAACTTTATTGCCTCCAAATGTGAAGAGTAATGAAGAGTACCTCCACAAGTGGTGGGGAACTCCCAATTATAGATGTTAATACTTGTATAGAACCACAAAATGACACAAAATTTGGCAGAAATTGCATTACCTTTTAAATAGGAAAAACCATAGAAAAAAAGCTGAATTTTTGCCCCTGTTTGAAGTGAAAATTAAGTGTCCCTGTGCAATTTGCTCTTTAACAGTATTTTGTCATTATATTTTATGCAGTGCATCCTGTTAACCACACATCACTGTTTGCTCATAGTTAAACAGAAAATCAGGTGACATGTAATCTCCTGACTTAGTTAACTTTTTGTCTGAAGGTTGGGGAAGTTTTTGTTAGTCCCATGTGAAAATGATAGTTTGCATTTGCTCTGCCCTCCCCCACCCCGTTTTGTCACGCTCATGCAATCTTCAAAGGTTCTGCCAAAGTACTACTTTTAAGTTGTATACACTACGTAAGAACTGTACATGCATGTTGTACACCAAAAGAATTGTGCATCCAGAGATGTCAGATCAATGGACATTACAGAAAATAAGCCCTAAAAGTGTGGACTTCGTTGGCCCTTGTTAAGGGACATTTGATTTTATTAGCCCATGACAGCATGATGTACAGTATGTGACATTCCTACCATGTAGACGTATGTTGCAAACTTAATGTTTGTAAGTAAAGTTCATACCTTTGTTAAATGCTCACTTAATAAACCCTGTATATCTTCATTACAGTACCTTATCTCTGGGACCAAATAGCAGTATTGGTCAGGTATATCTGACATTAATGAGTATGTCTATTGTTGCAGGCAGACTAAGCTACTCAGTAGCACACAGTGCATAATGAGGTCAGATTACTGATGGCTTCAACCTTGGGTCATATTTCTGTACTTTCCTTCATGTCTTGGCTTACATGTGGCAATTGACTGACACCATCAATCCGAGCTCTTTGATTCAAGAAAGAGGTTGCTGTATCTGCAAGCCAGGAGCTATCATTTAGAAGTAATTCCCTGGTACAAGCATTCAAGGGATTCCCTCTTTGCTTTAGTCAACAGTGAGAAAGTGGGTCATTCGATTTGAATCCACTAGCAGTCCAACATATCAGTTCTTCTTTGAACATGTGATGACAATTTTGCCATTGGGTTGCCGTTGTTTATGTGAAAATCGGTGTATCACCGAGGGGAGATCACGCGTGATATATGTTAATTCAACTTGAGAGCTGATGTGTATTGCTGGAAAATTTTGTCTTTGCAACTTTTGGCATGTGGGATTCAAAATCAGATTGCAATAACCAAGTAGTTCTTCAGTTATATGCCATACCAATGGAAATGTCACACATTGTGCACTGTGGTGATTTGTCTACAGTAGCTGTGGACTGTTGACTGGGAAAATGTTTTGTGTGCCACCAAGATGAGATGGTTTCCTTCTGTTCTTTAAGTGCACTGTTATGGTGGGGGGGGGGGACTGAGTGGGCTCCATCTTGGAAAATCCTTTTGGGTTAAAAGCACTCTCTAGTGTGTATTTTGTGTGCAGTTTATTAACACCATACTGTACACAGCTACATACAGTACTGTAGTTGTACTGTAGAGCTATGTATTCGTTGCAGATCATAGTTAGCCCAATGTCATCCTTGAATTTTCTGTTTTGACAAGCTGCCAGTATAGTTGTTCAACGTAGGCACGAAATGTCTTCCCGCATTAGTTTATGGTTTGCTGTCTAAATGACCTACTGCAAGCCTAGAGAAAATCAGAAAAACAGTACTGTACACGTAATCTTCAACTTATAATTAGCAGTTTACAGTAAGGTTGAGACAAGAAAAGTACAAATTTATTGTGGAAGTGGGGCTAATTAATTTGTGTTCTATTTCCCAATCAGCCAGAACTTGGAGATTGATAGATTGCAATGGTTTTACCATCAGATAAATTGCAGTAATCTTGTAATATGAGTAGATATCAATACATCAAAGAAAAACATCATATAAGTGTTTTCATTCAGAGGATATACTGTGTCATCTTTTCAGTTGGGCTACACAAAGATCATTCCTTAGAAATAGTTTATTTTATGGACACTTTGCATTATTCCTACTGTAATTTTTTTTGTCTTCTTTTAATATGCAACAATGTGCAAAGAAGGCCTACAATGCTGTACATCTGATGTCCTAGATCACTGTAATTTGGTTGAGATGAAGTGCAATTTTGCACAGGAGGGGAAAATCACCCTATTCTCAGTTGGCCACCCAACGTTACAAATTTTTAAAATAAAATCGTCCATGACCATTTTTTGTTGCTAACTTGTTCACAGGCAAATTTTTGTAAGTATATGTTCAGGACTTGCTTGCAAGGAAATTCTTCATGTAATGATTGCCATGCTTAATGTTATGAGATGTGTGAAGTATGGCAGGTGTATATTATATCATTACCTCAAGCAGTTGTTGATTTAAAGAACAGATTTTTCAAGGTACAGCTTGTACCAGATTATGTCAAATTACATTAGAAATTAACTTCCTGTTAAAGTAAGATTCATAGGAAATTTGAGTTTGAGTTGGAAATTCCAAGATCTTTATGTTAGGTGTTTGAAGTTGTATCCATCCATGCTGTACATTTTCAGTGTGGCTTCTACTTTGCATTAGCCTCTTTCGTAATGAAGTTGTAAAAAATTCATTCGCCATCAACAATAATCCATAGAATCTACCAACAGATAAATATTTTAAAGTTTCTGCAATTGCTCTCAAGGCTTACAAAGTGTGTGGGTGTAGGTAATTGTATGTGACTGACTATGTATTATAAAATGATGAATCTGGAAAAGTTATTGGAGTCTTTGTGTCCTAATAGTCTGTACTTTAGCTATTTACTGTACCTCAGATTGAATTTACCTGTCTTTTTGCAATGAATGCACCTCTCTCCCAGCACAAACATTGTGGGCAACCTTGCACACTTCCCCAAGTCCTACCCAATAACTAATGTGGAATAGCGATTTCCATCTCAAATCAGTACCTAACCTGACACATATTTGTTTTCTCATATTTTCTCATATTTGTTTTGCACCATTCCAACCTTAGCTAAGGACACATTTCCCTGAGAGATTAGTCTTGATTTTGGACCTACAGTAAGCTATCAAAGTGGGAATCATTCAAAAAGCCAATGTACATTGTGCAGAAATTGAGAAGCAGAAAATTGGGTAAATGGCAACAATTCACCTTCTAGTCATTGAGCATGACCTCACAAAATAAACCCCAATGAACAGCCTAATGTTGCAGTCCAGTGTACAGTACTGTGAACTGACATACTGTAGTAATCATGATTATTGCTGTGCAGTAGGATCAGACATGCTAGTAAGATCATGTTGTCCAGTACAGTACCACATGCAGTAAAATTGTGCCCTGTTAGGCACAGTATGCACGTCATGTTTGTAGATAAATTTTTCACTGCCAAACAAATTAACAAACTCAGTAAGGTCATCTGAATAATCTATGAATATTCAAAATTGTCAAACAGGGATTTGTGATCCTTTTGGTCTTTCCAGCACTTCAGGGAAAGGTTATTAGAGTATATTGCCTTTGAGGGTAGTATTAAATAGCACCTGTTCTTGTAGCACTACTGTACTCTCTTGTTGTCATTAAGAAGACCATATATTTGAAACAGTTGTGAATAAATCTGCAATGTAGCATTTTGCCTGTTTCTTTCTGTGGTAAACAAACTTACAATATCCATCAAGATGGAGCGTAAATGCCATGGTGCCTGCTTACTAAAAAACTTCTGTAAGGTGAGATAATGCTAGAGCCTCTTTTCACATGGCGTGTTCCGTAAGACATGTACCAGTACATGTTTGTCCACATTTGCAGAGTATTACTTTTATGATAGGGGTTAATTATTAATATTCCCCTCTGCCTAATCACTATACACTGGAATTTGAAGAAAGCAAGTCTAATTTCTGATATCTCTCCAAGAACAATGGCAATGGGCTTTAAGTGTGTGGTTTCGTTTACTGCAAGTACAAGATTGTGCCATCAACCTATCGTCCGACCTACTGTGTAAAACGATCGAAGGAACAGTTGCTTCGAGAAGTATGCTACATACATGCAGTATGTGTAATGTTGAATACTTGAAAAAGTTCTTTTTTTGAAACAGAGATAGGAAAAGTGCTGGTATTTTACCAAATTACTTCATCAACACAAATAGACCGAGTTTTCATGTAAAAAACAAAAAACAGTTTTAAGACATTTTTACCTGTCATGATTTTTCCACATCAGTGAAGTACTCTAAAGTTCTGCAGTTATGTTTGAAAGGTTTCAATAAACTGCTACATTGCAGACTGGTATACAGGCCTAAGCTTATATTTCCCCATTGATATTGCTCATACATGTAGGATAGGAGGGTGTAGAACCTTCCAGAAACATGATGTTAAGATTGTTTTCTTCATAACTTGAGAAATATCAAGCATCAGAACACGATTAGGCTGTACAAAATGAGTGATTTATTTTTTTAATGTTGCTAAAGATTGAAGGTGGAATGAGTATTTGGGATACATGTTTGAATGGATACTTACCAGTTATTGTTGAACATAACCATTCAGAAACCACATGCTTGCTCTGTAGTGAGTAACTCTGGTAAAGATGGGTACTAGAGTTGGGCTTTACCAGTAAGAACCAGTACCGGTACTTATACCAGCTTCAGTATTGGTATCAGTACTAGTGCTGGTGCAATATTCTGTGCACACATGCATTTCTAACATTCATTATTAAGTTGGAAAATAAGTCATAAATCGATCCATTCAAACGTGTTCAAAAACACCCATCCACCTTCAATCTTAAGTGAAAGTTGAAGTAAAATTATTCAAGTTGTTAAACTTTGCCATATTTTTTATGCATGCTTGATATTTTTTAAGTTTTAAGAAAAGAAATGTTAACATGTTTCCACAGGATTCTATGCTCCACCTATCCTACGTTCAATGTCAATATGCTAAGGCCTGCAAATACAATTTGTCTGCAAAGTGCCTTAGTAGTTTCCTTTCCTACAATTATTGAAAATGTTTACGCATAAAAGCAGAGAAATCCTGAGAAACGACTTTTAGCGAAATGCTGATGTACAGCATGTATCAAGATGTTTTATGAAAAGATGATGAAATTGTGTAGGCTGACATACTTTATCTCCAGGCTTTATTCCTAATCTTGTAAGTACTACAGTAATTTTTGGCATTTGAGGTCACCAGAGCTCAAACTGTAAAAACCTAGTAAACACAGTATCTCCAGAAAGATAACCGTGACTGTAATACTTAGTGTGTGGGATGGTAATAATGAGCAGAAGATGGCTTTTGTTTTTGGTTGAGGTCACCAGAGGTCAAACTGTAAAAATGTGTAAACACAATATCTCCAGGAGTGTAGCCTTGACTGATAACATACTTGATGTGTGGATTGTATACTGAGTAGAAGACTCCTCTTGTTTTTGGTGGAGGTCAGAGGTCGTTTGACGTCACCCGAGGTCAAACTGAAAACCTTGCAAACACATTATCTCCAGAAGGGTGATGTTGACTGATGTCATACGTGATGTGCAGGTTGCCATACTTGGTAGGTGATCCCTACTGCTTTTGGTGGACATCAAATGTCATTGGAGGTCACCAAAAAAAGTCAATTTGGGTTAAAGGCTTATTGATGTGGTGTTTAAAGAACAATAACTGCAGCTGATCTCATACTTGTTATGTTATTCATGTTTGTTGTAATATATAATGTTGCAAGGAATCACAAAGCCTTTTGGTTGTTAGCAGCATCATATTTTAAGACAATTTTGAGATTATAAATGGTAGAATTAACAGCACATTTCAAGGACAATTTTTTTTTTTTTTTTTTAAAATGGTACCAGTTGTGATAATTTTAGTTGGTACCAGACGGAATGTAAAGGTACCGTGTAGTACCAGTAAAAGCAATTGAAAATTTTAAAGTGGTACCAAGGAGGACCGATTTTGGTAATACTGGTACCAACTTGAGTGCCGGAATGCCGCTCAACCCTCATTGGTACAGTAGGGCCCTGATCCACAAAGAGTTAAGATCAATCTTAAGTTTGATTTCTATAGGCCTTCCACATGATAAATCAAACTTAAGATTGAGTGACAAAGAGCCAGACAGTTGAATTAAACTGTGGACAATAGCAGTGTTAAGTGTATATATGCTGTTAGCTACGGTTTGTTCCCACTACAATTGGAAGGGATATGTAGCTGAGTTGACTGGAAGCTACAGTTGGAGTTTTCCTTGACTGTACAGTAGCATACAGTATGTCCCGTTCTTGAGGGAACTTTCAAATCAGATTCTTGGTGAACTGCTCTTAACATCTGAAATCATGTTATTGTAGTTCCTACTCATGAAAGGTCTTTTTCAGGATCCAAGTTTTGTCCCCATTTGGAAGAATCACAGCACAGAGATGTAGGCTGCCTCTCAAACATCCTGAATCAGACAAAAACTCATTGATGTTGTTGAGTGCATTGTGTACGTAGGTGTATCATCATACAGTATATCTTGAGGGGGACACATACTAAATACAAATACTTACAATCTATGACAAGCGTTATAAGTGTCAGTGCCTTGTTATTTCAAGCCACACTGCCTTTGTCATTGCAACATTTGCAGTGCCATGTGCACGTTTGCTTTTGTCAATTATAGTCACACACATGGCACAAATCCCTTTAACCCTAAGCATCCAACGCACTCCAGTGGTGAGCTGCCTTGCAGACTTAGTGCAAGCTTTGGTTTACTCTTCTGCATCTTCTTTTGTGATGTGCCTAAGGGAACTGGTGGAAGTGTGTTTGGACTCTTACCACAAAGGATGAGCTGATGAAAGGAATATTTTTGTTCCCCTCCAGCAGACCTCTTTAAGAACTGTCAAGCATTTATCCATTGCCTTGCAAGTGGAAGTCCTGGATCACTGCCAAGTTCAGCTTACCTGAGGTCATTGTTTTAGTCACTTCTCTGCTGGATTGTCAAAAGATACACATGGGTATGTGGACATTTTTCTAGACAAGATGAGATGTTGCAATTATGCATGAAAAGCTGTGTTTAACAAAAGTGTGTAAGAGTGCATTGGTTACATTAAAGCACTGTATATGAGTGGTCTATATCTGCCACCATAGCACTATGCTATTAAAGGAAAGGAATGTTTCCTTCTTAGATAGGCAATGAATTCCAGAAATTCACATCATGAGACTACCCTTGCCTACCCAAATGCATTGCAACACACTCTTGAATGAAGTTTTACAGTACCACCACACCTTCTGCGGTATACACTGAATCAACTTTGTCAAACTTTCACTTCAAGAGCTACTGCACATCGTGTATTATTGATAAAGTCACAAATTTTGCTCACAGAGAGAAAGAGCTTCCCCAAGGATAAAACTGAGAGTATTCTTGTGTTCTCTATTACTTCATTGTTGAGTTTTATCATGAGCAGTTTTAAAAATTTGCCTTAATTGCTCCTACAAGATATTTTGTTAACTGTAGATTTTCTCATCACTTATGTGTCTGGTGAGCCCAAGTCAGCTAGCCTACCGTGCCACCACACTATCCCTCTTATCCTATGTTTTGTTTATGCACATATAGCTTCAAATTCAGGAAACCAATAAGTATCAAGGTGAGCATGTCCGTTTCGTATTTGATTCCATCCATTTTGGCTTAAAATTGTTGTTTTTCTCGCAGTCCTCCTATGTATGACAAGTGTCTTAAAACACACATGATGTTCAGAAAATTCCAACCTAGTAAAAAATTCCCATCAGTGGTTCAGAGAACTTGACTGTGGTTATACAGGACTTACAAGAGCATCGAAGCTCTTGTGGTGTCAACGATATCGCAATTGGTTTTGAAAACATGCACTGTTTGAGAATGGCTTGTGCAGCACTATTTGCATAGCCTACACTGTGCTGTATGTAAGTACTGCATATTTTCACAGTATGTGCACAATCCCATGACATTCTTCCAATTTGAGAGTATTTCCCATCATTTTGCTCAAAAGCTACATACCATACAAACAAGGTACTGTGTGTACTTAACATAGAATGGGTGCACATTGAATATGCTGTGCTTTACAGGTATGTAGAATACTAAATGCACATTACAGTGCTGCATATGTTGTTGTTGCATTTGCAAAATCTTTGAATTTTTGCACAGCTCCCTCATTATTAAGTCAAAATTGCTTGAGTTCTGCTTATAAAATGAGAGAGATGATACTAGTACAAGAACAACCAAATTTGTGAAATAGTTGCAAAGCTCATAAATGTTCAAAAGAGGTTGGAACCTGTCTCATTGTGTAACTTTCTGTGTCTTTATGTTTTTTATGACCAGAAATAATGTTAGGCAGAGAATTGTAGCATTTTCCTTGGTCCCAGCTGAAGTATGAGTGACGGTAGTTGCACAGTGTGTGATCACCGGAGAGTGCAGGTATAATAGGGACATTAGTTGTCTTCTAAAATCTTTCATTTTATTTAAGAGAAGTTTTCACTGTTTCATTTTATGTAAAAGCTTCAGTTTGCCAGGAATGAACACTGATTGTGAAGAAAACCAAGCCAGAGATTGTTGCGGCTAGTCTCAACCTTTTTGTATTTTGTTCTTGGCCTTGATCACAGTCATACACTTTGGACTGACAGTAAATTATGTGAGCATGTATAGTGCATTATATCTGTTTGGAAATTACTGGATGTATTTGGATGTGGTGCATTGCTACAATTCAAGATGTGCTGTGACAAACTGTTCAGTTGGTATGAGGATGTGAGGTCATCCAGTGCAAGAATACACCCATTGTTCTCTGTGGCTGGTGGAGGTTATGTGGTGCTAGCAGAGGTCAAATTTCCAAAAAATGACCTAAGTGATGATGTCTCCAGAAGGCAATCAGATCTCGTATTGGTAATAAGAACTTCATTAGTTCGCTGTTGGATGTATGCAAGCATGACTGATAACCTTAAAACATCTCTTATGCTTCTGCAGTCCCAAATGAGGAATAGTGTCCTTTCTTCTAAAGAGCAAGCCATCCCTAAAGGAGCTCTTTTCTTCATTAGGGATTGGAGAGGTATTAGGGCATTGTCAAAGGTTACCCAGTCATCCCTGCAATGTGGAGAGAGCTGCATTAAGTTGTACTGGATCAGGTAGGTCTTTTTGATTCCTTACGGCAGGCAAAAGGAATTTATGCAGTCCTGATGTCGTGTGTATGTGTGTGACGCTACTTGTAAACACTATATCTCAAGAAGGGTAACCAGACTGATCTCATACTTGTTGTGTGGGTTGGTCATAGTAAGTAGAAGATCCCTATTGTTTTTGGTGGAGGTCAAAGGTCATTTGAGGTCACCAGAGGACGAAATGTGAAAACCTTGTAAACATGATATCTCAAGAACGGTAACTGTGACTGATGTCGTATTTCGTGTGTGAGTTGGTCATATTGAGTAGATGATCCCTATTGTTTTTGGTTGAGGTCAAAGGTCATTTGAGGTCACCAGAGGTCAAAATGTGAAAACCTTCTAAACACATTATCTCCAGAAGGGTAACTGTGACTGATGTCATACTTAGTGTGTGGTTGGTCATACTAATTAGGTGATCCCTATCATCTTTGGTGAGGGGCAAAGGTCATTTGAGGTTTCCATAGGTCAAACTGCAAAAACTTGGAAAACACAGTATCGCCAGAAGAGCAACCATGACTGATGTAATGCTTGGTGTGTGGGTTGGTAATGATGAGCAGAAGATCTCTTTTGTTTTGATTGAGGTCAAGGGTCATTTGAGGTCATCAGAGGTCAAACTGTAAAAATGTGTAAACACAATATCTCCAGGAGTGTAACCTTGACTGATGTCTTACTTGATGTGTAGATTGTATATACTAAGTAGAAGACTGCTTTTGTTTGTGGTGGAGGTCAAAGGTCGTTTGAGGTCACCCGAGGTCAAACCTTGCGAACACATTACCTCCAGAGGGCAATGTTTACTGATGTCATACTAGATATGTGGGTTGGCCATACTGGGTAGGTGATCGCTATTGCTTTTGGTGGATATCAAATGTCACGGTCATTTCAGGTCATCAAAATAAAGGTCATTTTGGGTTAAAGGCTTGTGGTGTATCAAGAAAAATAACTGCAGTTGATCTTATACTTGTCATGTGGATAATTCATGTTTGTTATAATGTAACCATGTAGCAAGGAATCACAAAGCTTTGTGGCTTTCTGGTTTATGTAAATATCCAAACTAGGTGAAATTTGTGACCTACCTCTACAGTGGTACAGACATTTAACAAGTGTGGAAAAAAAAACTGCAAAATGAAATTGTGTACATGCCCTCTGTTGTGTGGGTCTCAGACATCAGTAAAAGCTAGTAACACATTGGTTGTGGAACATTCAACTCATCAAAGTCAGAAATGTGTACTCTAAAAGCAGATACTTTAGAAATTTTGTCAGGGAGAGATCCCTACTGTATGTATGTCTACTGCCACAAGAAGGGGACAGGATTTTGATGAATTATGAAAATGTTTGAGAAACTTGAATTGAAAGGATAAAATGTGCTTTCCGAGGATAAGGGATTCAGAGAATGAATAGGGCATTGAGCCAAGGGTAGTAAACAATGGAAAGTTTAATGTTACAGTAGTAAATGAATGTAAGACCGCATTGTGAATATTAGATTACAGTAGTTGTTTGAAGTCATATCAGGGGGGTTATTCGGGCATTCAACCAGTAACCTTTACAAATGAAGAAGCCGCCCAGTGCTAAAGCATTGACTAAGAAAGTGTTTCTGTAACATGACCAGATGAATTGGGGAAGATGCTGTTTTTTGTATTGCATTGTCAATTATTGACTAGTCCCCCTTGTGTATGTGTGTATGTGCTCGCTGCCTGTGGGAATCAAGGACCTCCATTGTACAGCAATTTAGGGAAAACAAATTTTTAAGGAAACCAAGCTGTTCCTACACAGTTCCCTCACAGTGCGTACTCCTTCACCCACTGTATCCATGACAATGCAGCTTTCTTGTCTACGTCAGCTGCTACTATGGCCTATGCCATTGCCCATTGTCTGGCATAGGTTTATATGTGGTGAGTACCTCAGACCCAAGTAGTTTTGGGGAGTTACCTGTATCAGGCATCATCGAATAGCAAAAGTTACAAACTTTGAGGAATAATTTCTTTGATGAAAGTCTGTGGTATTTCTTGGACGCTTCTTTGGCAACAAAACCGAGCAAAAAACAAACCTATGTACATTATATGTCCATTGTATTTATATTAAAATCAAGCAGCAATGGGACAGACCCATTAGATTTTTGAATCGAGCAAATACTTTATGCCTATGCTGGTTTTTTTACAATTCCTGCACAGTGTGGTCCAGTTTGAAGGGATAATGAAGTCAGTCACAAAAGATAACTTCTCTTCCTCAAACCCCTACCGTATATTTACTCTTTCAATCAAAAGTAGATGGACGAAAGTGAAAGTGACTGTTGAGTATGTACCGATTACAGATGAAGTTGCCTTTGAGGACTGACTCACTCTCTCTGTTTTAGTTGAAAATTATGAGTTGCTGAGCGAAGGTTACTGGTGTTGTGATGCACTAAACATCTATGTATGTATATGTGAATTGAAGTAGGTATAGGTGAAATTAGGGTTTGGAGAATATGGGCAAAGTCCTGGTACTATAGTAGTTTTACAGTATTACTAACCACTTCACAAGCTTATGACTGAATGGTATGTCAGTCACTGATTGGTAACATTTAGCTAGTCATGTGAGCCTTCAAAACTTACATTTCCAGTGAGCCACCAGTTTTGGTAGTGTATATATGCCCTTGAATTCCACATGTGGTAAGTTCATTTCAATCATTCACCCTGGAGGAATAACTGAGCATGTATAAACTCAGAGAGTTGCACTGTAGGTGAATGAATTATTAAAGAAAATAACTGGAATAAAGCTTAAATAATTAAAGCTTGGTAGATCTCTGGTATTCATAAAACCACAACTGATGGTAATCACTGATATATCTTGAGGAGAAAAGGTAACACAGAATAATGAAGCTCAGTTCATGCGTGGAATTATGTTTATCTCTTAATTAAGTTGTGAGGGCATAAACTGTAACACGGATCTGTAAAAATTCACTGTCTGTTGGAGTACTGGTATCACACGTACAGTATATTGTAGAAAGTTGTCACTGTAAATTACAACAAGAAAATCGGGACTTTGCATTTTGATATTACAGTTGTATCATTTTTCCATTGCTCATGAGCCACCTCAAGGTTTCAGATCTATTCTTCGGCCTCTCAAACATTTTGGGAGTCACTTACCAGCGGCCTGATTAGTTGTGACTCTGAAGCTAGTCACATCAGACTGACGTGGTGTAGGTGTTAGTGAAGTTATAACCGCCTCCTACGAACTGTATGGTTTATATTTGAGCAGGAATTATTATACACAATGTAGGGGCCCCAAACAAACAGTGTTGGTTGGTTAGAATTGGGCTTCTTGCTAATAGTTGGCAGACATATAGGTTAACTAGCAATTTAGAACATTAATCCAAACTGTTCAGGACACCAGAAAGTGGTCTTCATAAGCAGGTCATTGTAGTTTTGAAATTCCATGGGATTCGACTTTGACGTAGAGTTGGGTGTAACCTACCCTAGCCTAGTATCAGACCTATCCTATTTTGCCAATAATCATAAACAATTTGGGCTGTAGGTTGTGTCAAGTCATCAAAATCTGAAGGTACTGTACCTGCTATGGACATTGCTAGGACTGCTGAGAGAACTTTTGTCTATCATCTGCCTCATACTTGCAAACAGAGATACAGGTAGTATCATAGTATGTACCATTACCATCTGCTTTAAAGCAAAGCAACAGAAATTGTACTTGGTCATTCTACAGTAGTAATTTAGTCGAAAGTCAATTCTCTAAAGTTATGACACCCAACCATTATATGCACATTTGTCATTTAAAAGGTACTGTATGCAAAGAACTCATTAGATAACCTCACTAAGGACATTTGTCCAGGAATAATCCTTTTGTTGTCCTGTGAAGTCATACAGCAACTGTCTAGGTATACATCTAAGTCAACCCATCAGGCACCAATCTGTTTATGTGGATCAATGACCAGATTTTCCAATCTAAATAGTAGCCATGTATTACCAGCAGCTATCAGCTTCAGTATTCTCAAGCGCAATCAATTCACCTAGTCTTCACAAAATACACATAATGCGGAAAAATCATTTCTCAAGAAAACTTTTTCATGTTCGTCATGTTCTATCATGCAGTGATATCCAGATATATTGTTATGGTTAGGCTACAGTATGTTCCTTTCAAGAAAAATCACAAGGAATGAGTTACCTTGTCACATTTATTAGAATATACAATATTCTCCAATTATGTACTGTTAAAAGCTGCAGCCCTTAGCACTTCACAATTTTGCTGATGACTCAGGGGTAATAAGTGGTAAAGTGCAAGAAGGATAGTGAAAAATGTGATACAAGGTGAAGAAGTGGGACTTTGGAGAATGCTACAATTGGTGATTGTTAGTTGTTAAGTAGAGATCGATCAAATATTGAACAAAGTTTCTCTCTCATTCTGTGACAAATGATTTTGTGTTTAAACCCTCTGGCATGATTTTGTGCTTAAACATTTGCATGTGCTCTAAATGACCTTGTGTGCCTTATCAAATTGTTAAGAAATGCTTCAAGCATATATACAGCAGGGTTGGAAAACCTTGCGAACCTTCCAAACCTGGTTTCGCGGGAAACCAGCGACGCTGGCGGGAATTCTTGCATGTCGGGACGCATTTTTTTTTTCATTAAAAAAAACGGGGAAAAATACCGGGAAATCTTCAGAGAAACAAAATAAATGAGGGAGAACAGGGAAAAATGCTGTTAAACAAATATTTAAAGAAGCTGTGTTGATTGTTATTGCGTACGATACTCACATAGGCAAATAGCTCATGTTACCTCTATGCCTATAAACCACGATGTCCAATATATCCCCAACAACCATGCAGGTAACCAGAAATTATCTCCAGTTTGCGTTTAGGCACACTTCAGCCGCCCTACATACCCTGTGAATCCCAGTGCCCAAGGATGATTCGAGCAGAGCTGTGCACAATTTCATCCCCATCGGTTTTAGAGTTTTTTATTTTTACTGAACTCAGCACAAGGTTCTCTGTGCAATTAATGAGATACTGAGTGCTTCAGTGTACAGTACATACAGTAGCGGCGCAAACAGACCCACGCGGCATGGTCTGACCTTTGTACCTTCTTTACGTTTACCGTCTTACCCCTAGATGCAATGGTAACGCCAAACACCTTTCTGGAAAACATGAAGTTGCATGCAGTAAAACAATTGCCTCGATTAAACCATTTTAAAATATGGGGGGACGACTTTTATTTTTGACATTTGTTTGGCTGCAAATTTCTATTGCCTGTTGATGGTCACATGTATCAGGGATAACAAAGTTCGGTACAAATGTGGCAGCCGCAACAGGTGGCTGAATTTGAGTATTATGAATGCGATAAATGTCCATTTTGGGACAGGTGTTGACATTTTTGCAGTTAAAAATTTTTTCTCTGAAACATGCTAGGATTTTTTCACGGCAAACTCACAAAGCTGTTTCAGAGTAGCACAGGTTGTAGTAGTTGACAGTGTGTAGTGGTCTATGATCAAGACATTTATTCTACTAGGCCTATTGCATATCTATATAGAGTAATATCGGGGTCAAGTTTCACACATTTCTGACATTTTGTAGTGACACTTCTTTGCATTTCAAAAGGTACCGTATATTGCAAAAACACAAAAAGCCTAACGTTAAGCTTTCGTGATTGATTTTTCAAATATTGTACGAGTTTTCAGTTACATTTTTGTGCTCAGCTGCCCAATTTTACCCCTTCAATGTGCTAGGGACCCCAATCTTCCGGGAGCTTGCCCCTGAACCTCCCACAAGGGGTTCCACCCATACACAAATGTCAAGCGGGAAATCTGTGGATTTTCTATTGTGTTCACGTGAAATTCAGCAAGGTTTTCCAACCCTGATATACAGTACTGTGTATACCCTCTCCATGTGTTCTGCCGCCCTCCACATTAATCTTGATATAACCCTTCGTTAACAGGTTTAAGTATCCAGTGTGTAGATTGGCAATCTTCACAATTATGAGTAAACATTACATCTGCAATTCCAAGCTGTCAAAATATGTTAATTGGTAATGCAAACAATTAAATTTGATTCTCTAATCAGGTGAGTGAATGTGGGTCGCTATGTATACTGTCCTCAGATCTTTATAGGTACTCATTGTTCAAATTCAGGTCAAACATTCCCTAAGTTCACTTTGATTTGTGCTGTCATCCAGATGGTGACAATGCCTGAGATATTTGAACCCCAAGTAATGTATAAATGCAATTTCTAGTGAGAGTCCATATGAGAGTAATACTATGTAATACTATGTTTGGCGATGATTTCTTCTTTACAATATTGATGTTATGGAAGCACACCAAATGTGAATTAGGAAAATGCAACCTTGGATGGCAAATGATTGCTGGCCACATGATTATTACATGACCTTGTAGAAGTAGAAATAAATTATTGGATTATACTGAGATGGTAGACATGGTTATAAAAGGAGAGATGGATAGATTAAATAAAATGTACATAAAAAGGATAAACTACAGATTTGAGAACCTAAGAGGTATGGGTAAGTTGTGTTGGACAAGCTTTTGCAAGTAAAAGTAAGCCATCTCGCCCCACAATTGAAAAATCTTTGTTTGTTCAAACCATACAGAGAAAGTCTTACCTGAAGATAGAAGAGCTAGTTTTGAAGGTTATTTGGGAAAGGAGATTAAAAGACAGTCAAGGTTGCAGATTCCTTGTGCAGTTTGCCTTTCCACTCAGATTTGCTACTTTCAAATTGTAGAGAGCCTGCCTTGATTCAGATTTCAGTAAAATTTGCTTACGACAACTTTTCATATTTGAACAGTTATTCTTCTTCTTTTGTTATATTTTATAGCAACAGGAGTGATGTTCTTCACTGCAAATGAATTATTGGTTATTGTGCATGTGTTGTAGCTACATGCCTTAAAGAACTCAAGAACTCAATGCAGTATTTTCATTTTACAGTGAACATGTCACACAACATCCAGCATGCCGAATTTGCCAACATCAAATTTTTTTTACAGTAAAAAAACATTTTGCATGTAATATGAGCACTGTATGAAAATGGGTTACATGCTGTATATGTTTAGTAAAGACAGTTTGAATGTAAACTGCCTTTTCTTGTGAATTGATAGTGTACATTTTGATCAAACTTTCGTGCAACATTTGCTTCAGATTGTAAACTTTGCAGGACAAAGAGATATGGCTCAACTTGATACAGCCTTTCCCACAACTCCTTTCCCTTCTTTAAAGGTGAATTAGAGTGAAGGATAATAATGTGACTGCCAAAGTCATCCAACTTGTGAAGGCTGCACATTGATGTTCAGAATTTCAATTCTTTTATTTATGAGAACTGTATTACGTGCGAAGAGCAACCTGAAAACGTGGCTTGCGGTGGTGGGATTACCATCCTGTGGAAGAAAATGGAAAGAATGGACCTCTTTGAGAGCTTCAACTCACTTGGATCTATCAAAATATCACAATGGCCAAGAGAGGAAGATTCTCAAGATGACATAACACCAAGACATCATAGGCAGTGCCTCGTATTTATGGGCTAGTGAGAATTCAGATGAACAGTACTTTATATGTAATTAAGACCTGTCTTAGGACAATGAAACAGTCATATGAGCTAAGTATGGGGGGCCCTGGCATGTGATTGCAGGTGAATCATTACCAGGAGTAACAAAGTAACCTGTGACTCATGAAAGTTGGTAAAACAATGAACAGCAGTGTAGTTAAGTTTAGCGACAGTCATAAAAACTCACAGTGAACAACAGTGTAATTGCACTGTGACTAATAGCAGCAAAGCATCATTCAGCAATGAATATTGTGCATTTTCCGGTGACTCACGAAAGCTGTTGAAATGTGCTGTAAGGATGAACATCAACGTAATGCACAGTAGGCTGTGACTTATATAAGTCATGAGAATGAACAAAGCTACACATGAATTACTGTAGGCTATTTCTGACAGTAGCTATTACATGGTGGGATCAATAGCAATGTTAGGTAACTTAGAATATGACTCGTAATAGCTAGAAGAAACATTGCATTATAACAAGCTGTCTCATGCAACATCTAGTGAAACCTCAGGATGAACAGCACTATATGCTATGACTCATAGTCAACATTAGAATGGGTAATATTACACATTTGACTATGACTCACTATAGCAAGCGAATACGAGTGAACAGCAGATGTGACTGACAATTGGACATTGAAATGGATAAAATTAGTCATTTGACTATGACTAATAATGAAATGAATGGTGGACTTGTTGGAGTGCACATCATCACACATGAGACTGATTTACAGTACAATAGCTACCCTAGTGAAGTTAAAGATGAACAATATTGTAAGACTCATAATAGCTAGTGTAACATGAGACTATACTATATTGTGCATTGGCTGTGACTCGCATGTATCACCTAGTGAATATGATGATGGACAGCAGTTAAGGCTTGACTCATAAAATAGATATAAGATTGAACCATTAATGACTCAGTAGGTAGTGAAACAGAATGAACAGCAATGATGGCTATAACTTCAGTGTGATAGGATGAACACAGGAATGACAAGTATGACTCAATAGCTAGGGAAATAGGTGAACACCAGTTCATGAAAGCTATGACTCTAGCTAGTGAAAAGGGATAAACAGTGCTCATGGGAAGTTATATTTCATAGCTAGTGAAATAGAATGAATAGCAATGGAAGTTTTGACTCAAAAGCTACTGAAATAGCGTGAACAGCAGTTCATGAAAACTATGACTCATAGCTAGTGAACTAGGATGAACAGCACTGTAAGCTTTGTGACTCAGTATCTAATAAAATTGGATGAACATCAATCTAACTTATGGCTCAATAGCTAACTAGTAAAAAATGATGGACAGCAATATAAGAAATTTTAGACTCAATTGTGAGTGAAAAAGCATAAACAGCCATTTAAACTTCAGTATCAATGTAATTCAACTATGACTCAATAGTGAGTGCAATAGGATGAACAGCAATGTAAACTATGACTCAGTAACTAGTGAAAATGGATGAATAGCTGTGTAAGCTATGTCTCATAGGATGAACAGCAATGTAAAGCTGTGACTCAATAGCTTGTGAAAAAGGGTGAATAGCTATGTAGGTTATGACTAAGTAGCTAGTGAACTGGATAAACAGCAATGTAAGCCAACTGACTCAGTAGCCAGTGAAATGTGAACAATTCAAGCTATGACTCAGTAGTCAGTGAAATAGTATGAACAACACTGAAAACTATGACTCATAGCTAGGCAAGCAGGATGAACAAGATGACTCTAATGCCAAAGTGAATGTTGTGATGAATAGCCATCTTTTACTTATATAAAGTTAACGATGCCATACATAGTAGAATGAACAACAACAATAAGTTGCCACTCACAAAAGCTCTTGAAATGTGGATAAAATATCTCATAGGTGAACAACCTTGTTTGATAGGCTATTGTTAACAGTATCTTTTGAAACCTTCAAATCAGCAATGTATGCCATGACTTGTAATCTCAGATTGTACAAGAACGTAAGCTACGGTAGTAGCCATTCAAAGAGAAAAATACTATAAAGCTATGATGATGTCCATTAAACAGTAAAATCAACAGTATAAAGCTATCATATGGATCGTATTCGATTAAGAAAGATGCAAATGGGTGCATAATTCCCTCGCTGCTATACCTCAAGGC